>JAMRYI010000235.1:0-214571 GCA_029231635.1 Ditylenchus weischeri
TTTATATATTTACTAAAAATATATATATTTTTCACAAAAAGTGCATCTGAATGCTTTTTGTAAAATTTGGGAAAAGAAAATTTTCTGAAAAAATCAGCTTGGGGACCAAGGCAAACAATCTTTTCAATTTTTAAAATGATTAAAGTGTATATGAACACGGAAAATTCAACAAAATCAACAGGGGGACCAAGGCACACTTCTTTCTAGAGATGCGAATGCATATACAGTCAACCCTCGATTTAACGTCACCCCCTCAACTTCGTTCCCACCTAGGGTCCGACACTTTTTTTACCCTAATTTTTAAAGCTTTTTGCCACTTGTCTTCGGTCAGTCTAGTCTGAAATATCGCAAGGATATAGATTTTGCCGATTGTTTTGTAAATAACAACATTTTTGCCGAAAAGACCCGCGGGTACTCGATTTTTACGACGACCTATTTTGAAAAATGAAATCGAGGGTTGACTATACAATTTTTCTGCCCTTTCTTATTTGAATTTTTAACAGGATTCAAACTAGTGTTGGCGTCGAGACGAGACCGGTCTCGAGTCTCGTCTCGAGCCGATTTTGGCCAAAATGTGGTCTCGAGTCTCGGTCTCGACTTTTTTCGCCAGTCTCGGTCTCGGTCTCGAAATTTGTGAAAATTCGAGACCAATTTGCACTAGATAAAATGGCCTTTTAGACCTGAAAATTGTTGACACTGTGGTTTTTTCAACATTGATGTTCATTGCTTTTTGAACGTGCCTCTGTTTTGATCGCTCTGCCTGTGTTGTATAGCTTTATCAGCTATTGCTTGCATTGTCTTGTTGTTATACAGTAATACAGCTACAACCATGACGGTTGTAGCTTGGAATTGCTTACATTATGCCGTTTAGATGGCCGCCGTATGGAAAATTGAGCTCTTCAAGAAGTTATCCGCTACTGAGGCAGAGTGCTCGAAGTGCAACAAGAATGAAAGACTCGGGGACAACAGGCCTACTCAAGCACGTCAGGACTCATCCGGAATACGCAGTGAAGCTAGCTGAGATAGAGGAACAAGCCGCCGCCTAGAAGAACTCCATGGACAAATTTGTGAAAGTGATGGCCACAGGTACCTCCTACCTTCCTCTTGCTCTTTTCAATTTTGACTTGTTACACATGTTCACGTGCTTAGGTGAACTCTCCTCGCTCGACAAGAGTCTCCCAGCGATCGAGTACTGTTATTGAGCCGAATATGATATGAAAATTGTTGTGTTTGTTCTTCTGCTGGTTGCAATAAAAATCTGTCATTACTAGGGCCCCAAATTCTATGCACTAAAAAATGCGAAATATGCGCATAAAATATGCGCTAAAAATGCTTAAATATGCGCTAAAAACGTAAAATATGCAGTATAATTTTTAGACTAAAATTTTTAAATTTACCGCATAAAATTTGTGCAGAATCATTATATGTCGTAAAATTGCTGTAAAACATGCTTTTAAACGGTTTGGCAGCTTATACCTGCTTTAAACATACTTTTTGGATAATGCTAAATTTTTTTGCAAAAAAAGTTGACCAAAATTTGACATATGGCTTTGTTGAAGCAAGGTGATTTAACCTAAGGATTTAATCCATTTGACTTCAGGATTTAATTCATTTGACCTAGGATTTGAACATAGCTTTCAAAAAAAATTCTGCTCCCATGAAGATGCCGCAGGATTTCAGTCGAAAAAGATTTCTGAAAAGTGTTGACCGCCATTTACTAGCTAAGTTGCAAAAAAAGATTTTGTAAAGCAATTTCGAGAGATCTAGGGTTCTGTACTCCTGCCACTCTTTCGCATCTTCTCGCAAATATAAACAATGTGCATTTTGCAATTTTCGAAATTAATATCTTTACAAACCAAATCGGTGCTTTGCACTGTTATTTTGCTACTTTAACTGAAATTATGAATCGCACGGTACTGAAAAGTTAGCTAACTCAATAGAGGTCATTTAGTGAAAAAATCTCCTTATTTCACGCTTGAAAATAAAGTATCCCGGTTTTGGAAACTAAGATATTGACTTATTTATACACAAAGACGAGATTCATGCTGCGACATCTTTTAAACCAAAAATTTCTGAGATTTTCTACAATATGCAGAAAATATGCGTTAAAATCGCAAAATATGCACTAAAAATGGAAAATATGCAAAACATGCTGCATAAAAGTACTCAAACAGGGCTAAAAGTGCGTTTTTTGTGCATAACTATTGCTTGCATATCCGCAGAAAAATATGCATTTGCATAGAATTTGGGGCCCTAGTCATTACAATGTTGTCTATCAATAGTTGGAAAATTGCACATCTGGACATATATCAGGAGAAAAATTTTTTGGAAAAAGTCTCGAGTCTCGGCCGTTTCGGTCTCGACAAAATGACCTCAGTCTCGGTCTCGAATTTTTTTCGACCTCTAGTCTCGTCTCGACGGTCTCGAATTTTTCAATTTGCCAACACTAATTCAAACAGCTGTCTGAAATTCGACGTTAAATCAAAGGTTGACTGTAGAGTCCACTCTTTTAAAGATATTTTCTTACTTTCTATATATTTTTTAACTTTGTTGAAGTTGTTAGTCTCGGATAGCATAATCTTCAGATCAGGTACTTGAAATTTACATCTAATCAGCTGGTCTAGATATAATTCTAAAAAAGACGATTCATCAATGAAATAAAATTAAATGTATTTTGCATGTTTTCAATGGTGTATTTATCATTTATTTTTTACAATGTAATTTTTGCGTCCCTCAGGGTTCGTTATATCAAGGTTCGACTGTAGGGGTGTTCTTTAAATAGCTTGGCAAAACCCTATTTACAGAATGATTTTTAGATTTAGGATGTTGAGATATGACCTTCTTAAAAAAATGACTAAAATCCAAATATTTTAAATTTTTTCAAATTTAGTTCTTTTATAGAAAAAGAACTAAGAATCTCAGAAATATCTGCTACAAAAAATTGAATCCGTTCAGTGGGTCTTGTACCTGGCTGTTTGTAGACTCGTAAAACTGGTATTCGGAAAACTGTGAAATCGTAAATTTAAAAATTGGTACAAACGAGTTTTGTAAATCTATGGTTTCGTAAAAACGTAAAATTTTCTGCCTAGAACCTTTTTAATTCTACATACTTTTTATCTAAACTTGTTTTCACGAAAAACTTACGGTGACTGCCTTTATTATTGACTACTTCGTAAAACGCTTTGTTCAAGATTCTAAAATGTCACAAATAATATTTATAAATACCATGTAACCCCCATAAATAATCCTTCCCAAAAGTGACCAAATGTACCTACAGCAGGGTTGCAAGTACATCTGGCCAAAAAAAGTACAATTTTGTCATTTTTCGTCAAAAAATGCCATTTTATCCAGTGCTTATTGATTTTTGAGCATCGAAAAAAAAAGATTTTGATGCAAAACTTCAAAAATAAAAAAAGATTTCGGGTCCCAAATCTTTTTAAAAAGCCCTGACCTACCGTATTTATCCTAAAAGAACGACCCTCTTGCGTTCAAAATCGTGTTCTTAGCACTGTGTTTTTGACCTACTTTTTAAAGACTGCTCATGGGCAAGTTACCAATTATGTTGTAGCCAGTGAGATAAGCTACAAAATGGGTAGTAACCCGCGCAAAAGTTGTCCACAAAAAGTGGTCAAAAGTAGAGATGGAGGCGGGACGGGACGGGACGGGACATTCCCGTCCCGACCGGTGGAGTTTCATGCGATTGTCCGTCCGGTATCCCGACCGAAAAAAATTTGACCCTTGTCCCGTCCCGGTGTCCGTCCCGGGAAAATTTTTCGGTTTCCATATTTATTTGACCCTTGACTGACCCTCATTTATTTGAAAATTTGACCTTGTCCTGTCCGGATTCCCGTCCGGAACAGATTTGTAGGTTGTCCTGTCCCGGTGTCCCGTCCCGAAAAATTTTGCTAAAAATTTTGTCCCGTCCTGTCCCGGAATAGGCCATCCTCCATCTCTAGTCAAAGCACAAGCCACAGACCCGTTTTTTGAATTTAGGACGCCGTTGTTTTAAAAATAAATACGGTATGCTTAAAAAGCTGAAAAAAGTGCCAGGTGAAAGAGGAGGAATAAAATCAGTCACAAAATTTGGGGTATAGACGTTTCGCCAAAATGAAACTTTTTTCATTTTGGCGAAACGTTTCGCTAATAGGTGTATTTTTGTGTATATTTTTTTAGGTGTATTTTCACGTTTGATTACTTAAGAAGAAACGGAGAAATCTATGGACGAAATTCGTGCTACAAACTTTGGAATCAACTCGAAAAGAAGCGACACGGACCGCCTAAAGCCTGGACAGTGGTTTAATTGAAAATTGATAAGCCACTATTTCCAGTTATTTGCCAAACGTAGCTCTGAAAACTTGCATATGCCAAAGGTTTTGTGAATTACTATCTTTTTAAGTCAGTGTGTCGTTTTAGGTTTACTCTTTTGACTCTTTGTTCTATCCACAGCTAGTTAAAAAAGGTCCAACGCTCATACTTCAACAAAAGATGTGGAGGAATGTTCATCTCTTCTTCTAAGACATTCTTCTTATTCAAATACACGCTCCTGGTCACTGTTCTCTTGTGGTAAAATTTTATTAAAAAAATGTGAAACATATATTATTGTTCATTTTAGGTTGTTGAGGCAAGCAAGCTAGGACTTGTTTATTATGATTCCTTTCATAGCAATGGCATGAAACATCTTGATTTAGTCGAGTAAGCTGCTATGTATGTTTACAAAGTTGATGTTATTTTTTAGAACATTCTTAGAAGAGTTTGCATTTGAAAGAAATTTAAAGGATCTGATGGAATGGAAATGGACAAAAAGTTGCGCTAAGGTCCACTTTTAGTTTTTCAAAACACTCTCTTATTTTAGAGCACTTCGACCCAGAAAACTCTGATGACTGCGAAGTGTTTGCATGTGCGCTCGCAGAAATGGCGTCTCGTGGTGGGCCCGTGGAGTTCGATCCAGAAGAAGCAAATGAATATCGCGTAAGAATGGCTAGTGAAATCGTTAGCGCTAAATTGTTATAGAAAGTATTTTTGTCTTCACTTGTTATTGTTACACTCTGATTACATGTTTTTGCGCTTACAAGAATAAAGGTTGCTTCAACTTTCAATCTTCCCGTATTTGCTACGGTTCCAATAACTAAATCTAAGTAAAAATTACTACAGAGACACCACATTTTTGTCTAAAAGGTTCTGGGCCATCAACCGTAGATCTAGAATATTGAGTGTAGTCTAGGCCATTAAAGATGGCTTAGACCGCTGAAGGTGAAACTAGAGTGTTGAGGGCGGATCTGGGCTATTAAGTGTGGATAAGGACTACTGAAAGTAAATCATTACGATTGAAGATAAAAAGAACTAGTAAAAATGGAACGAGACCATTGGGATGGACTAGGACTATAAAAAGTTAAATCAGGAGTATTTTTCTAAGTGAATAAAGACCACTAAAGATGATTTAGGGCCGATTCGACCAAAAATGGGTTTAACCAAAAAGGTGCAACTGGCTTGAAAACCAGGAAAAATGATACTAAACCCAAATCTGAGTTGATATTTACTACCGAAATATTACCATTGTGAATTGAGACCGGAAGATATAGGAAAGTTTCAAATTATGAAACGTTTCGCTAAAATGAAAAAAGTTTCATTTTGGCGAAACGTCTATGCACCCAAAATTTAAGGTAAATACCAGTCGCAAAATTAAAGAAGCCAAGTATTTCACATAAAGCATCAAGCAATCAATAGTTAGAAGTTTCTATCGACTTGGCTAGGGCCCCAACAATGCGACAGAATCAACTAAAATTCCGGCGCTACTTAGAAATAACCCACTCACCCCTTCCTCAAATAGATATTTTGGTACTGCTGGAGAATCCCTTCCCATTTTTTGCCTTGGTCCCCCCTGTTGATTTTACGTACTAATAAATAATTTTGTGATGTCTATATGTATTCTAAAAAAATTACAAAAAAATCAACAGGGGGTACCAAGGCGTATTTGCTGAAAAAACAACAGGGGGGACCAAGGCAAAAAATGGGAATGGATTCTCCAGTAGTGCCGCTATTTTAATATACCCCCGAGCCAAAATCCTTGGAGCTACTTTGATACACCGATGTTTGAGCTTGGTGCTTTGTTATTTTTTTGCCAAATTATTGCTAGAAAAAATTTGCAGAAATTCGCCGCACGTTCTCATAATTTTGCTGCAAATCATCTAAGGTTTGACTTTGTATAGCAAGTTTTTAGACTTGAGTTGCAGGCAAAATTAGTGCAGATGTTTTCATACCCTCTCATTTGGCATTGGCATTAATTTTGTTTTCTTTTATCAAAAAAACTTTGTAGTCGGTCCCACTTTGTGGATAGGAAGGAAGAGGGATACAACATAATTTATCAATAAACTAGGTATTGCTTTAAAAATAAATATAAAATCGAACAATATTCACGATAAAAAAAATTTTGTGTAAAAATATAACCAAAAAACAACAGGGGGTACCAAGCTCAAAAATCGGTACCCATTAAGGTATAGGGCTGAATTGTCGATCTATTAAAAAAAATTTGTGTACAGGGTGACAAAAAAACAGTCACTATTTTGAGAAATTTTTAGAATTGAATTTTTTGGGTTCTCATTCATAAGTGATTGTTTATTTGAGAGGTCGATGGTTCTTTTGAGTAATTTCCAAGTTTTTTATAGTAATTATGAATCAGAGAGCTCCCAGGTAGCTTACCGTATTTTTTCTAATAAGCGGGCAGTCTCCAATAGTCGGACAGTCTATAATAAACGGGCACCCTAAAAGACGATTTTACCTACACCTTAACTGTTTAAGCTAAAATTTTTGGAAAAAAACAAATGTTTTGCTGTTTGATGCTGATCAAGACGAAAAAAATGGCTACCTTACCGATGACAGTCTTCATTTTGAATTTGATGGTTAGAATTCGTATGTTTGTGTTATTGAATGTTTACCTCTTTTTGTTGTCTGTCTTCGAATAAATTTTGATCGAAAAATAAACGGGCAGTCTCCAATAGTCGGGCAGTCTCTAATAAACGGGCAATCTCCAATAGTCGGCAGTCTCTAATAAACGGGCAATCTCCAATAGTCGCGCAGTCTCTAATAAACGGGCAGTCTCCAATAGTCGCGCAGTCTCTAATAAACGGGCAATCTCAATAGTCGCGCAGTCTCTAATAAACGGGCAATCTCCAATAGTCGCGCAGTCTCTAATAAACGGGCAATCTCCAATAGTCGGCAGTCTCTAATAAACGGGCAATCTCCAATAGTCGCGCAGTCTCTAATAAACGGGCAATCTCCAATAGTCGGCAGTCTCTAATAAACGGGCAATCTCAATAGTCGCGCAGTCTCTAATAAACGGGCAATCTCCAATAGTCGCGCAGTCTCTAATAAACGGGCAATCTCCAATAGTCGCGCAGTCTCTAATAAACGGGCAATCTCCAATAGTCGGCAGTCTCTAATAAACGGGCAATCTCAATAGTCGCGCAGTCTCTAATAAACGGGCAATCTCCAATAGTCGGCAGTCTCTAATAAACGGGCAATCTCCAATAGTCGCGCAGTCTCTAATAAACGGGCAATCTCAATAGTCGCGCAGTCTCTAATAAACGGGCAATCTCAATAGTCGCGCAGTCTCTAATAAACGGGCAATCTCCAATAGTCGGCAGTCTCTAATAAACGGGCAATCTCCAATAGTCGCGCAGTCTCTAATAAACGGGCAATCTCCAATAGTCGCGCAGTCTCTAATAAACGGGCAATCTCCAATAGTCGCGCAGTCTCTAATAAACGGGCAATCTCCAATAGTCGGCAGTCTCTAATAAACGGGCAATCTCCAATAGTCGCGCAGTCTCTAATAAACGGGCAATCTCCAATAGTCGGCAGTCTCTAATAAACGGGCAATCTCAATAGTCGCGCAGTCTCTAATAAACGGGCAATCTCCAATAGTCGCGCAGTCTCTAATAAACGGGCAATCTCCAATAGTCGCGCAGTCTCTAATAAACGGGCAATCTCCAATAGTCGGCAGTCTCTAATAAACGGGCACCCTCGGAGGTGATTGGAAAATAAACGGGCATGCTCGCTCATTAGACGAAATACGGTAATTACTGTTGTTGTGTCCTGTGTTTAAATCGCCGTTTGTCTTGCAGCGATTCAAACGTGTGACTTGTTGTCGTTAGTATATAAGGTATGAACGTCTGTGTTCAGATCAGTTGATGTGTGGAATAAAGCTATAAGCAGTCATGTGCTCTCTCTCTCTAGCTGTGATCATACTCTCTCCTTCCGATAGGACATAACAACTGTGATCGATTTTCCTAAGGAAATCGATGAGGCAAGGGAACCACCTTGAGAAATTTTTCAGAAATGTGACCATTCTTTGTGTCACCCTGTAGTCTATGAAAAAAAAAAAGGTTTTTGCTCATATACTTTTCTTTGAAAGTCACACCTTTTCAAGCTTAAAATACCTTTTGTTTTCAATTTGCCTAACTTGTTTGGGATGAGCGCTTGGAACATCAACAAAATGTCTTAGAATAGCAGTCAAATCATCGATTTGTCTTTTGATATCTGGCAAAGAATTAGTTGTTTTTGTCCGAATGGTTCTAAGAAATGTTGTGCTTTCACTTGCTGACTTCACTTGTTTTTGAACATGAGCTTTTGAATACAACATACTCTGCTTTGATAACATCCTTTCAGTCGTAGCCAGCTGCTCCTTATATTTCTGCAGTTAAAAATTATAGATCAAATTAGAAAATAGAGAAATTATTTAGAGCAACTATGTTAGCTCATATTTTAGCACGTTAAGGTATATTTGGTACTTATGGGTTATCCGTCCGCATTTCTAAAATTTTCTCAATCGACGTTTGATACATATATTTGTTGAGTTTTTTTGTGTTAGAAAGTGTTATTTGTATACAGTCGAACCTGGCTAACCCGTCACTCCAGTAACACGTCACCCCCGCTAACCCGTCACTTCAAAAAAATTTGATTGGCCGAGAAAGAAATTCCGCTAATTTTACAATACATGTTTTAGGCATCCAGAGTCACTTTCGAGCGATTTGTTTTACGTATGTGGTTGTGTGCATCTCAACCCCAAGCCCCCAGGCCCCCAAGCCCCCAAGCCCCCAAGCCCCCAAGCCCCCAAGCCCCCAAGCCCCCAAGCCCCCAAGCCCCCAAGCCCCAAGCCCCAAGCCCCCAAGCCCCCAAGCCCGCGCAGGTGGTACAGGAGGCAAGAAGTTCGATTTTTGGTAAACTTTTTTAGAAAATGTTCGTCCGAGCCCTGAAAAAACGTTTTTCATACGTTTCTAGCCTTAAAACATAGAAAAACAACTTAAAAGTTGATTTTGACCGTTTTCAAGATTGTGTGGTCCTGCCAAACAGGACCAGAGCGTATTTTGAGAGCGCAATTCAGTTAAAGCCACTTCATATTTTGTTTTAGTGTCTCACCATTTCAGCACGTTCGAACAACGTTTGAAGTTCTGTCTGTGCATTTATGATCTCGCGGAGAACTGGCTGGTGAGTTTCCATAAATATATACAAGTCATTTTGCATAGATCTAATCGCACCAATGGATTTGTCGAGGAAAGCTGGTGTTGCTAGCATGCCCTGTTCCAAAACATCATGACCGTTGTGTTCTTTGACCACACACATTGAGCAGAAGCCTAGCTAAAAAATTTCATTTTTTGTCTTTTTGTGGTTTAGTACAAAACTAACATTCTTTGTGGTGTTGCCGACTGCTTCGCATGTGCGGCAAATGAAAATTTGGTCGGAAGAAAATAAATTACTGCATGAAAAACAGTGAATTGTATCTTTGTGGTTTCGTTTGGCTCTGGTTTGTAACTGCTTTTCCTTTTCAACCAAAGCTTAAAATTCTAGCTTTTATAAAAAAAATTGTAGAGTCAAAGATTTTCGTACTAGATCGGCCAATAAGATTTTGGGCAACAGTTTTAAAACTGGAGTAAAAAATGGTCAGAACCAGCTAAAGATCGATCTCCAAAGAGAACCAGGTTATTGTTAGGTACTTGTTCGCTTAGTGACCCCTCTCTTCCCAATTGTTTGAGAAATGGCCCGAAGTCATGCCTTAAAGGACCATGCTGGCGTTGGTCTGGTGGGTCCCCGCCAATTCAAAATTTTTTCCTAATCATTGATCTTCTGTTCGGATTTTCTAACTTGGTTTCTTACAGAACTGCACCTAAAATTAAATTCTAGGCCTTGTTTTGTTGGAAACCAAGTTAGAAAATCCGAACAGAAGATCAATGGTTAGGAAATTTTTTTGAATTGGCGGGCACCTACCAGACCACCACCAGCATGGTCCTTTAAGCTAATTTTTCTGCTTAAAAAGATTAAAGAAACAATTCTAAACACTTTTTTACTAAAAAGTTTTAAATTTTTTCACAAAATTTTGGCTTTAACTCAAGATTCCCAGATGAAAATAAAATAGGAGACGGAACATAATAAAAAAGGAGACGGGGACAAAAAAAGGAGATTCTTCATGAGGTAGGCGAACATCAGGTAGGCGAACATGTCCGGGCAGCTGTAGTCGAAATTTGCCTTGATCTGAAGAAGCGCCTTGACTGTCTCGACACTCAGAAGATTCCGTTCCGGGCAGCTGTTGGCGCAGAGAGGCTTGGCATGAAGTTGGACAGAGATTGAGTTGCAGCGCTTGCTTTGACGGCGTCCTCGTGCTTCGGCTTCGCTTGATGCTGAACGATTGTCTGCCTCCCCATCGATGTCAGATTGATGTTTTCGTTGCATGGCCTTCAGTGAGCGAAATCATCCCCCTTCTTGCTTCGCTTGATCCCCTTGGACTCGCTCTCGTACTTCTCGAGAAAGACACTCTTGTATTTGCGCTTGAAAGACATTGCGAGAGCCTAAAATCGGTTATTAATCGTGAGTTGTTTTCGCTTCCTTTGTAACGACGCAAGATGTATTTCGAGGACGAAACAAAGAGAACGTTGTTTAGACTGGAGAAAAAAAGGAGAAAAAAGGAGAAAAAATTAAAAAGGAGAGGCACCCCCCAAAAAAGGAGAAACCTTTTTAAAAAGGCGATCTGGGAACCCTGCTTTAACTCTACGGAGGTAGATAGTCTTTTAAGGTACTTTAGGGTCATTTTTCAGTAATTTATAAAGATGATGGCTTCACCTTTTCGGGACGGGACGGGTCAAAATTCAAATTTAAAAATTTCGGGACGGGACGCGGGACGGGACGCGGGACGGGACAGGTGCCAAAAAATTTCCGGGCGGGATTCCGGGACGGGACGATTCTCTAAAATTAACGGTACGGGACGGAATTGTCCCGTCCCGTCCCGTCATCATCTCTAGTAATTTATCACATAAAGGCTTAGGCAAATCAGCCCAGCGGACGTTATAACGGACTCAAAAATGTTAATAAGTTGCATGGCCCTTTAATATTCATTTAGTTGATAAAAAAATACCTTTGATTGAAAAAACTGTTGGTAATGAACTATTTTCATGCATCGAAATTATTCTTCTGCAAGTAGGACACTTTAATTGTTTTAAGACGGATGATCCCGGAACACTGCAAGAATCAACAAGCGCAATCACACACTTATGGCAAAACACATGCCCACAAGACAGAACTTTTGGTTCTTCATACAGCTCCGTGCAAATAGCACACACTAGATCATCGTTTAAATTCAGCTTATCTAATGCTAAACTTGCAGTTGTCATTGTGATGATTCTGAAAAATTTCAAGGTGTTAAAATACAGTCAAACATAGATAACCCGAATTGAATTTGATTGGCTAGAAAAAAATAAAGCAAAGTTACGCTTTAATAACACGGCACCTCGATAACCCCGCACCTTAATGGACGGTCCTTAGAGATGCCGCGTTATCGAGGTTTGACTGTAACAATATTTAAGAAATTTCATCCAAAATAAATAAGGTTGAAAAGGCTCAAGAAAAGTCAAAAAAATTTGGGTAGGTAGAGCCTCTCCCAATCGTTTATCGAAGGCACTATACAATTTGAAACTCTCAAAATCAATTTTTAAAGGAGGGGGGAACCATCTAGATTTGAAAAAACGGCTTCGCATTGGATGTGCATTTGGGTTATATTGCGCAGAATGGTGCGCAGGTTCGATTACACCTGGTGGCACTCTAATTATTTTTGCTTGTTATTGGGTTGGTTTGACTTTTTTAGCGCCAGATTCGGAATCAGCGACCCCAACTACCCCTATACAAGGTTCAAACAAGCCAAAATAAGTAGGGTGCCACCAGGTGGAATTGCCATCGAAGGCACTTTTTCAAACCTTAATAGCTTCGCCCCCCCCCTCACCTGAAGGGTCAAAACGTGCGAAAAAGATCTTTATAAAACTCCAGGTACTCCAGGAAAGCTTAATATGCGCACACATACATACCTAAGACACAAGCTTTACGCGAAATGCCCCAGTATTTAGAATAATGTTTAAATTCTGTTTTAAGGCGACCAGCTACCCTTTTACAAGGGAGGAAGCTTGAATATCACCTAAGGAAATTCCGATGAGATTTTTTTTTGTGTAGAGTTCTTGTAGAGCATGAATCTTAAACCCAAATCTTTTGTGAATTTGGCTCCCCGCCTCTGAAAGTTAACAAAAAATTTAGGACTAGTCCAGGAGTCAGTTATGAAAAACCATGATATGCGTATCGAGGTGTTTTAACAACTTTGAGTATTTAAATTGTTGAAATTTAATACTCGCAATTGTATAACGATGTCAGTCACAAACACAGTGTAAAAAGTACGTTTTGAAAAGTCTTTAAAATCAGCAATAGCATAGAAAATTTGAGAGTTATACAGGGTGTGTCAAAAAAATTTTAGAGTTTTAAAATGGCCGTAACTTTTTTTAAGGCGCGATTTTGAAATTCTTTTTTTGTGTTTATCTTTCATTTTTCTCTAGTTTTAGTCGTCTAAAGCGCTTTTTTCAGCAAAAACATTTATTCACGGTTCATTCATTTATTCATGGTTAACCTGAAAACAACAAACGTCATCTCACATAACAACCCACATGCTGGCTTATATAAAAAGTCATGGGAATGGATACAACCTGAGCACATATGCTCGGATTAATCTCTAGGGTGGGGCGAGGGCCGAGGGGCGGGTTGAGCTACACAAGAATGCGCACCCAGAGACCAATCACTCGAGCTAACAAACTGTGAAAGGTAGAAACCATGCACATTTAACTTTTGTATGCGGCAGAGCCAGCATGTGGGTTATGCTCCTAACGATCGATTTTTAGTCGAAATTTTTTTTGTTTGAAAAATGTCTTTCCCAATCTTAAAAACACGTTTTCTATCGTTTTTAGCGCATAAAACAGCGCTAGAAGTCGATAAAACCCGATTTCGACCCACCTACATAAAAGTCATTTTAGCCGTCTTTTCTTGTCAAAATCATTTTTTTGGTGTGTAATGTCAAAAACTCGATTTTTGCTTGGTCCGCACTGTGGTTTGGGTCCTGGTCTGTGGATGGATCCTGGATGGGCAAGGCCCAAACCACAGGTGGGACCATGAAAAAATCGAGTTTTTGACATTATAAACCAAAAAAAAATTCGGCGAGAAAAATTGATTGGCGAAAATAGAATTTCGAAAATCGCTCCTTAAAAAAAGTTACGGCCATTTTAAAACCCTAAAATTTCTTGACACACCCTGTATTATAAAAATAACACAAAATTTGCTGCTTTGGTCTAACTTCTTAAAAATAACTCATAAATATTGATAGCAGTAAAAATAATTACTAAAATTTATCTCATGATTTTTGTGGTGAATTTCGTGTTGATTGATGTGTTCAAACTAGCGGGCAGATTTTGTAAATATTTAAATGTATGTATTAATGAGATCGTAAAATGATCATGATCAGTTGGTCAATACGGATGTTTGCACTAAGTTAATGCCACTAACTTTTCCCAGTGCTGTTAGGGTTCAACTTCAATTTGGCGAAATACTCACATATATATTGTGCGTCAATCTGAATAAATGAATGGATACCCGAAATGGGTTCCGATTTCCGATTTGCGAAAAAGTGATTCAAATTTCGGAATTTTCGGAACAACATAGGCTACCGTATTTCTTCTAATTGCCGCACAGTCTCTAATTACCGCACACCCCTAACTTTAAAGACTTATATCTCGGAACAGAGTGAATATTTTGCTAAGCTGTTTGATGCATTTTCTTAACTCCCACGAGCTCTACCGATTCCACTTTTCAGATTTTGGTTAAGCACCCAAAAATCTCTAGATCGAATTTGAAAATTTCCGATTTTCGGGTGATTGAAAAATAAGCGCACATGTGCGGCAATTAGAAGAAATACGGTATTCTGATTCGAATTCAAAAATGCATTTTTGGCTGCCATTTGTTGTCACTCGATTCTTTTTTCCGCTGCTCATTCAAAGCAGTTCCTTCGATCCATTTGTCTACTGGCGCGGAAATGAATTCAAGTGGCAGTCTCTCACTTCTCTGGTCTGCAAATATCCACAGAAAGCGAGATTCTTCTCAACAGCCAGATTTATTGTCAATGATCTCAGGAAACGTCGGAGTTCCGATTCCGATTTCCGTTCCGATATTTTTCGTGTTCCGGTGCACCCCTGATACCCAGGCGGATACTTGAAAATAAGGAAGTTTACTGTTTTTCCACTCAATTTATATCCGGGTACAAGTGGTGAATCTGGATGTCCACCTACGGCAATTTTTTTTCTCTTATATTTCGGCTTCAAAAAGCTTTTTCGTGCACCAATTACTAATTCCTATATTGCTATCATCTAATCTTCTTCAAAATACTCAAATTAGTGCAGAAAAAAGGGGGTTTGGAACCCGAAAAACATTAGAAAAAATTCACACCAAATGAACGACCACTTGGTTTAGTTGGTGCATGAATTATCTAGCAGAACTTAGGCTGAATCATAGAAAAACATTTAAAATAATAGGAGTTCCTCTCAAGACCAAAAAATTTATTTTGAAAATTAAATACAAATATCAATTAAATAAAAAAGGCGCTAATTTAAAAAAGTGGAGAAAGGGGCCAAAAGGCCACCACCCTAAAAAGTCTATACAGTCGCCTATCGATATATCGGACCCCAAAAAAGCTCGTTCCCGCCTAGGGTCCGACGCTTTTTTTTAAGTCCGGTTTTTGAAATCTTTTGCCAGTTGCTTTTGCCTGGTTTAGTCCAAAGCATCGCGAAAATTCTGATTTTACCAATCGTTTCTAAAAATTGCAATAGTTTTGCCGAAAAGACCCGTGCCTCTCGATATAACGGACACCTTTTTGGTAAATAGGTGTCATTTATATCGAGAGGCGCCGGTCTTTTCGGCAAATTTGTTATTGTCAAAAGACCATCTGGCTTTGAGAAATTGAAGTCAAAATTTTTTTGAGAAAAGTTTAATTTTTTGATTAGAAACAGTTTACAAATGTTACTTTTATTATGCTAAGCAGAAAAATTTAGCTGAGGACGTCTTTTTTGGTCACTTTTCAAAAATTTGGGGACGAGGGAAGTTTGTAAACGGGTTAAATACCAATTCTTCTTCAGAAATTTTTCTAAAAAAGGTGGAGATTTGGGCTTGACGATACCTTTGTGGAGCTGTTTATCGATTCTTTACATGAAAAGCACTAAAAATAATTGGTTTTTTATTTCTGTTGGGTTAGTTGATTTCAAAAATAACAGATTGCATCACTACAACTACAAAATACTTTCTTTTTTCGGCTCATATACCAAATTTTCTAGTACTGATTGTAGAGACCAAGCAAGGCAACCAAGCACCAGCCAAACAACATGCCATTAGTAGGCAGATTCCAGCCATTTCCATTGCTGACCTTGGATTCCTTCTGATTCCGCCCGAAGAGAACATCCTCGCCGACCAGATCTTCCAGCCACAAGCATACTTTGTCGTAGACACGCTCCTCGGCATCCTTGTATTTGTACTCAGTCCACTGGTCGTCGTAATGCAGAATGAGAGCTGGATAGTTGAGTGGGTTCTTGTAGTTGATTTTGCGGGGGCTCTGAGCATCGTCTTCAAACTTGGCGACATGGATGGGGGAGTTGATCTTTTTTAGGTGTTTGGCAAGGGCTGGCAGTTTGGCCAAGAAGTCAGTGGATGCTGAGGAGTCGGCCTGGTAGTACAGCACAATCAGGTATTCATGCTCTGCAAGTGAGTCTTGGAAGTTTTCCTGCAAGTGATAAAATTCTTAGATCAATAGAGATAAGAACTAGATAGAAGTAATTTTTCAAGCCCAGTGTGGCCTTTTAAAAACGTTTTATTTTGTTTTTATTACTTATGTATTCCGTTCGGACATCTAATATTTCTATACATCAGTGTAAGCAAAAGTAAGCTAAAAGTTTTCTCAGCGCATATTTTTAATAAAAAAAACGCAAAGCAATAAGAAAAACCCAGGCAAAGGGTTGTGCTTGAGGTCTGGCTTCAAGCCCCCCTAGTTAACCATCTAAAAAATTGGTCTCTAACTGGTCACTCGAAAATTATTTCTGGCCTTGAATTTTTAAAGAGACCAAAGTCAACTTGTGACATTTTAGGATCTGAAGTTCTAATGGCATTTGTTAGGAAGAGAACAGCCTCCTCCTCCCCACCAGTGATGTAAGTGGCACCGGTGCGGCACCGGCAGCTCACAGCACCGCACCGGTGCCGTGAGCTGGTGCCGGTGTCGTAATTCTATGATTCACAGGGTGGCCCAACATAAACGCACGACTTCATTTTCGCCTTAACTTTTTTAATTTGCGGTACTTTGACGAGATTTTTTTTATTTGAAAGCTGAATAGATGAGAAATCGAATGACACCAAACTTATTAATTTTCGTGTTTGTTATCACTGTCAAAATGAAAGAAAAGTTAATTTTTTATCTTTTAGCCATGGTCTACGAGAAGACAAATTGCGTCGAATGGTTTATCGAAGAGGGTAAAAGCGTGTTTGAAGGGGCATGCCCGTGCGTTTCAAAAAGTTAAGGCAGGGAAAACCAGCAAATTTTTTTGAATCGTTCCATTTTTCACTCGTTTTGCGTCAAATCTAATATTAATGACCTTATACTACTTTTAAAAACTAGGCAGAAAACTTAACGGACCATGGTTTTTGGACGTAATTTGAATTGGCAGGAGACACTTCTCTCTGTCCACCGCCAATTCAAATTTCGGACATGCCACTGCGTCCAAAACCATGGTTCTCTAAAAAAAATTTAGGTAAGAACGCATGTAAAAATTTTACGAGAAAGAAAAAAACTGCTGGTTCTCGCCTAGCGCATGGGCACATGATAAAATAAACATTTCTAAACATATTCTACTTAAAAAATTCTTTTGTGGGCTGGCAAGTTGGCTGAAAACACAATTACCAACTTTTATCCATAATTTTTATGTCCGCTCTCTGCAAGTTTGGTGTCAAACGAAAGCCCTGGATCTCAGCTTCAATGTGACACCAAACTTGCCAGTGAAAATTAAAGTTATCTGGTTGAAAAAAGCTAAAAACACTTTGTCAAGGTTGAGAATTGAATTTGCATTGTGGGAGAGCCCTAAATGTATCTTGTAGAAAAATGGCTAGGCTAGCTTATGCGCAGTCGTTTGCCTCGGGGTTTTTTAATTTATGCGCTGGGAAAGCCCAAAGATTATGATGTACGCCTCTGATAAGGACTCATCTCCAAAAAGCTATAACTTTTTTCACACGAGACCAACTGAGTGTGGACAGGGTATCGCTTTATAGTGAGTATTTTTCTAGGCAAATCGGCCATGCTAAACACGAATATTGTGTCAGAATATCAAAATTGACAGTTTGCACTTAGTGAAAGCAAATAATAGCTCTAAAAATGACTTATCTTACAGAGTTTCATAACTCACCAGGAAAATTTTCAGATTCAGAAACTCCATAAAATTTTGCTATAAAGCGATACCCTGTCCTCACTCAGTTAGTCTCGTGTGAAAAAAGTTATAGCTTTTTGGAGATGAGTCCGAGTTCTTTTCAGAGACCGACATTATAATCTTTGGGGTTTCCCAGCGCATAAATTTAAAAAAACCCCAGGCAAACAACTGCGCATAAGCTAGCCTTTTTTCTACAATATACATTTAACAGATCATAAAAAATATCAAATACAAGGGACCACAGGCGCCTATCGGCGCCTCTATAGTATTTCGAAATTTCGATAGTGCATTCATCGTGAAAAACTACGCGTCTATCTACGTCTACGTTCTTTTCGAGACATCGCAAAAATGGCCATCGTTGGAAGCAGAAAAACCATCCTCCAGGCCTACCCCAAAATCCTCCAACTCCGATTTTGAGGGACCACAAAAGTTTTTCTTTTTCGAAGACATTTTTCTGGGTCTCGGCATAAAAAGACGCTGAATTGTCTGAAGTTTGGGGTTCCGTCGAGACATTGCCGAAAATAATCGGAAAAATAAGCAAAAATGGCCTGAATGTGGTCAAAATGTCCATTAAAAAGTAGGACGGACACATGCCAAATACTATATAGAGATATAAAAAGTTATGACAATTTTTCGTGCTTTCGTGGCAAGACAAAAAATTGAAAATTTCAAATTTTCAGAGGGTTCTAGCCGAACTTTTTTGTCGAAAATTTTTCAAACCAAAAATACCATCGTGTTCACAGTGAAATTCTGAGCCAGAAGTCTTCAAATTCACGCACGGGAGTTGGATTGTTAACTCTCAAATCTTAGTCAAAAAATAGGGGGGTTTTTGATAGAGGCAGGAGTTTGTATGAGAAACATTGCGGTACCTTGGCCGACCCTTGAAAATTGGATCAAACTGAAATGTAGTGAGTAATGGCTGAAATTTAGCGACTCAAATTCAATTTTGACAAAACTGATTTTTTAGTAATTCTTTTTCAGTGTTTCCTTTATGAAAATTGGGGTCGTAGAACGCACAACAACATTCAAAAAACATTGCTCCTTCTTGGACATATTCTTTGTTGAACCACTCTTTTACAGTTGTCCGCTCTTCGATAGAGGTTGCATCTGTAATAGTTTGGTGTTTTGTGCTCTACGACCCCTATTTGTTTATGATAAACACTAGATGACTGAAAAAATCAGTTTTTTCGAAATTAGTCGCTAGATTTCAGCTATTTGTTGCTGAATTTCACAACTTTTAAATCAAATTTGAATTACAGTCAACCCTCGATTTAACGTCACCCCCCTCAACTTCGTTCCCACCTAGGGTCCGACACTTTTTTTACCCTAATTTTTAAAGCTTTTTGCCACTCGTCTTCGGTCAGTCTAGTCTGAAATATCACAAGCATTTAGATTTAGCCGATTGTTTTTGTAAATAACAACAGTTTTGCCGAAAAGACTCGCGGTACTCGATTTTTACGACACCCTATTTTGAAAAAGGTCTTTTCGGCAAAACTGTTGTCATGTACAAAAACGATCGGCTAAATCTAAATCGTTGCGATATTTCAGACTAGACTGACGGAAGACAACTGGCAAAAAGCTTTAAAAATTAGGGTATAAAAAGTGTCGGACCCGAGGTGAGAACGAAGTTGAGGAAGGTGACGTTAAATCGAGGGTTGACTGTATATGCATTCGCATCTCTAGAAAGAACGCTCTAGAAAAAAAGTAGCTAAAATTAAGTCACTATCAGTCATTTGCGCTACACTTCAGTTACAGCCCTAAACCATTACAAAAACCAATAGAAGGGACCAAGGCAAAAAAAACCAAAGGACAGTATCCCAAGTGCACCCCCCCCTCGAAAATTTTTTTTGTAATTTTGAATAAAAGTACCCATTTTTAGCTGAAAATTTTTATTCTGAGGCACCTAAATAGGCGCAACTTCCTCATCAATCCGAATCATAAAGCAGAATTTGAAAAAAATACTTAGTTGGAATGTCAATCCAACCTAAAGTTGGAATGTCAATCCAACCTAAAGTTGGATGTCAATATTTTAAAAAATGACCATTTAACTTTACTCCAACTTAAAGTCATATCTCAGCGACCGAGTATTTTTTTCAAATTCTGCTTTATAATTCGGATTGCTGAGGAATAAAACTTTTCAGCTGAAAATGGGTACTTTTTTTTTTAAAGTAAAAAAAAATTTCGAGGGGGGGGATGTACTTGGGCTTTTACGAAACCAAAGTATTTGACTAGAGCCGGTTTTCGCTGCAGTTAGTATAGTTGTGTATTTTCTTAAAACTTACAGTGTTCAAGACCAAGATGTCACCGTCCACTTCACTGTCTGAGTCCAAGCAATCGGCCAGCAGAAATATAGCTGAGCCAAGCAGGAATGCTCCAAACACAGAGCATTTACTAAACATTTGAAAGCAGAGGAGAGAGAGCAAGCAGCGATCGGATCAACAAACTGGCAAATAAAGTCTGACTGAAAAGATGGATGCTTGCAAGAAAAGAAAAAATCTGGATAACTACAACATTTCCGGCAAAACAAAGAAGAGAGAGCAATATCTTGCGAAAATTTAAAAAAAAAAGATTGTGAAAATACTAAATGCATTGCTTAGTATCTTCGTAAACATACAGCAATGATCTTTAGTTTTTTGATCATTTTTGACACTCTTTCATGGACGTGATCTGTCCTTATTAATAAGATTTGTCCTTATTTTGGGAACTCGAAATCTTATTTATTTTTAAGATTTTACGTCAAAATCTTATTGTTTGGCACAAAAATAGCAATAAGCACTGGATAAAATAGCATATTTCTGCCAGAAATACCCTAAAATGTCCTTATTTTGAGCAAATTTTGAGATCTCATCCCAACACTCTAAATTTTTTTGTAGAAAAACTTTTTCCAAGCATTTTTTTTTATTGTGAATAAATATAAAACATTGACTTAGCTCTAACAATACACTTAACATTTTAAATGGGATTCTTTTTTTTGAACGAATATTTTGACTGCATACAGTGTCTAGATGTAGAGCTCGGATCCACGCTTCGAAAATTCCGAGCGTAAGTTGCCGAGCTCAATTTTAAAGAATTGGAAATCAAAAACTGGAAATTTTTAAGCTCTCTGTTTGATGGCTCGACTCGGCTCGAAATTTTCGAGTGCTCAACTCGAAGCTAGAAATTCTGGCTAAAGTACAGTATATGTAGTGCTCCAAAAAACGGCTTTCGACCACTTTTTCGAGTGTTTTAGCACCTGAAACGCCAACTCCAAGCCCCCATGCTTAGTGGCTGGGGTTCTTCATCGACCATCTTTAACCATCAACCATCGACCATCAACCATCTTTAGAATACTCTAATTAGTGCAGAAAACAAAAACGAAAAAATCCAATATTTACCTACGGGGACCAAATGAGGTGGGGCCCAAATGAGTGAGAGGCAAGCACTCACTTACCTTATACATGATTCCGAGCAAGACTCTTAACAATAAATGCAATTAGAATGGAATCCCTTCTTGCCCAGTTTCAGTGATAAAAACAAGGTAAAAATCAATAATTGCCAAAATTAAACATGTGATTTGCCTTGGTCCCCCAAAAATTTGACTTTTTGCCTTGGTCTCCCAAGGCAAAAGGTCAAATTTTTGACAAAAAAAAGTCGAAAGTTATCTTCCGACACCTAGAAACATGTGCTATCAGGTGCTAAAACACTCGAGAAAGTGGTCGAAAGCCGTTTTTCGGAGGACTACATATACTGTACTCCTGCCGCAATTTTCGAAGACTCAGTTCAAAGTACATAATTGCCAACTGAACATTTAGAAAACCATTTCTGATTAAACATTTGTAAGTGGCATCATTTCTTACTGACTGGTCAGTAGCCACCACGAATCGCAACCGCGATGATCACAAATGAGGTAGCGCATTTGACAAACCCTGCAATCACTGTCCTTTCCAAAAGTGGAAATGCAGATGCGATTTTTTGGAAAATAAAAGTGCAGAGCACATCTCGACATTAATCAATAAATAACTTCAAGCAGTTTTTTATTCGCTGCAAAATAAGAATATCAGGATCCTGAAATAAAAATTTTGATTCATTTCTAGAGAAATGAGCATCTCAGCATTTTGTCATCCAACTCTGCTGCATACAAAATAAATTTGCTATCGATCAAATCAAAAAAAAATTTTTTTATTATTTTAAAAAAAAAAATTATTTAAATAATAACTGAAATAATTTATATTTTTAACATACACAATTACAATAGAACCAAATTTTTAGCTACTTTTGCATAAAATCAATAAAATTACAGACATCTTAAAGGGGCATGCTCGTTGCCGACGGGAATATTTTGAAAAGCCGCCACCAGGTCAATTCAAAAAGGAAATGTTTGAAATGCAAATTTGTTTAGTATCTCTTTTTGATAAGTATTGAAAACCATTATCACGGCTCAATAGCATCAGTGGCTCAGTGGTGAAGAGGTGGTGGACTGCGAAAGCCGGTCGTAGGTTCGATTCCATAACTCTTTTTTCAAAACACCTTTTAAAATATCAAAAAATCTCTATATAGTATTTGGCATGTGTCCGTCCTACTTTTTAATGGACATTTTGACCACATTCAGGCCATTTTTGCTTATTTTTCCGATTATTTTCGGCAATGTCTCGACGGAACCCCAAACTTCAGACAATTCAGCGTCTTTTTATGCCGAGACCCAGGAAAATGTCTTCGAAAAAGAAAAACTTTTGTGGTCCCTCAAAATTGGAGTTGGAGGATTTTGGGGTAGGCCTAGAGGATGGTTTTTCTGCTTCCAACGATGGACATTTTTGCGATGTCTCGAAAAGAACGTAGACGTAGATAGACGCGTAGTTTTTCACGATGAATGCACTATCGAAATTTCGAAATACTATAGAGGCGCCGATAGGCGCCTGTGGTCCCTTGTAATAATATAGCATGCCCCTTTCAAGGGGCAGGCTCACCTGTTCAAAATTTTTTCTTAATAATCATACTTCTGTACGGATTTTTCAACTTGGTTTCTGACAAAACTATACCTAAAATTAAATTCCGGGCCTTATTTTGTTAGAAACCAAGTTGAAAAATCCGTGTAGAAGTTTAATTATTAGGAAATTTTTTTTAATTGGCGGGGACAAATTTTGAACAGGTGAGCATGCCGCTTTAAACCAAAAAGTGACAAATGAAATCAATAGCTTAAAATGCCTTAAATAATCTGCGACATTTGTGAACTTTGGGGAAAGAATGAGTAGAAAAGTCGGGCAGCTGCATCCATCGACATTGCACTGGCATTAGGTTGTGTTCCAGCCAACAAATTAGCTTGTAAACTACTTTTTGCTGAAGAATCTCCGTTTTCTGACGCTTGCAATGCTGCTGCCATCGGGAAAAAGATGGGTGGCAGTTGTGTCTGAACCCTGGCAAAACTGTTGGGTTGTGGCGAGGCAACCATCGAAGCAGACACTCTGTTGGGGTTGTGCTCAACAACATTGGCAGTAGAGCTGGGTGTGGAACACCCACTTTCAGGGTGGTTTTGGGAAGTAGCATTTGCAGCTGCAGCTACAGCCAGACCTAGAGCTGCTTGTTGTGCAGCCACAAATTGACTTCGTTGCTGCTGCTGAAACTGATGCACAAGCAAGGAATTGGCGTTGTTGCTGCTGTTGATCTCGTGCTCGGTGTTTGCCTGCAAGTTTTTTTTTATTTTTTCGCCACGTTTTTGCTATATACATAATTTTCGGCTATGTTATAGAATGCCCTCCCCCAGCTAGCGCAAAATTTACTTTTCCTCAAGGAGAAAGAACCCGTCTAATTTTGATTCTCGTGCTCTGAAACGACATGGAAACACTTTGGTTTCTGAAAAATCGAAAAAAATTTTTTTGTTTTGGTCCCCCAAGGTGAAAAATCTAGAAAATTAAAACAACATCGGTTTTTGAATTGGCGCTTTTTGAATTTTAAAAAAAGATTTAGGGCTTTATAAGATGGGAAGGGAATAAAAGGGGCCACTAATCGCAGAGGTCCCAGAAGATGTTGAATATAGTTTTGAATACTGGGCCTACCGCATATAGAAACTCTGGTATGCATGTTTTTACATGCATCCAGAGTCACTTTCAAGTGATTTGTGTCTAAGGTATGTGGGTGTGCGCATCCCAACTCCAAACCCTCAAGCCCCCTTCGGGGTCACTTGCGCACTTACTTTAGACATGATTCTGAGAAGCACTCTCGATCATAAAACGTATATAGAGTCTCTTTTTGCGATGGCCAGTTGAAAAACATGGAAAGACAGCCCAAAAATTTACTTAAATTGGTCATAGCTAGGGCTGTGAGAAGGTCAATTAACCAGGCAAACGGATGAATTTGTCAACCAGTTGGTCAAATCCATAAGTTCGCAGATCCCTATATACGGTATACTAGTATTACTACTACGTTATTAGCTTACTAATAGATGGGTTTCACTATCAAAATTTTATTTTACAAATAACTGAAGAAAAATTGTGTGATAAGTTACAAAATAAAAATTTGTGTATCAAAATTAGGGTTGGTTGAACCAACTTGGTTCCCACACAATTTTTTGAGCACACCTTATTTTTGCACCTGATTTTCGTCTTTTTGCAGTTGATTTCACGCTTTTGTAGCTGATTTATTGCTTCTTTGATCAGCTGCATAAGCGAGAAATCAACTGCGAAAAAACGGACATCAGCTGCAAAAAAGGTCTGCCCAATTTTTAATTACTGTATTATTTTTATTAAAATGCGGATCAGCAAGAAAGGAGCAAAAAGTGGAAAAATTAGAAGAAGAAGAACCAAATTTATAAGCAATTAGAGAAACTACTGCTGTTGATCAAGAAAATGATGTGTTCGATTTTGAGGATTTGTCTTTTTTTGGGATCCAAATTTTTTTTTGAAATTTTAGTCAAAAATTTGTTAGAACAGTGGCATCTATTAGGTCTATCGATAAGTTCGTGCGCATTTTTTCAATCCAATTTTTATCCACAATTTTGACAACACAATGCAACATGTAATACACCATCATGTAGAGAATTTAACGGGCTATCGTTTGATATATCATTCGCCAATATACTTGCCACCGTTCTCAATCACTTCTGCCCATCTTCCTGGTAGCTTGTTGATTCCATCTCGATAAAAATTCAAGCGAAGATTTTGGAGCTGGGTTGGGAAGTGCTGTCACATCCACCATACAGTCCGGATTTGGCTCCCACCGACTTTCATCTCTTCCTATCGATGCAGAATCAGCTGAGCGGGAAAAACTTTAAGGACGAAGCGGAATTGGAAGAGTGGATCCAAGAATTCTTTGACTCAAAACCTGTGAATTTTTATCGAGATGGAATCAACAAGCTACCAGGAAGATGGGCAGAAGTGATTGAGAACGGTGGCAAGTATATTGGCGAATGATATATCAAACGATAGCCCGTTAAATTCTCTACATGATGGTGTATTACATGTTGCATTGTGTTGTCAAAATTGTGGATAAAAATTGGATTGAAAAAAATGCGCACGAACTTATCGATAGACCTAATACTAGTATGTGTCATAACTCTTCGCGTTTTTTTCAAATTTTTAGTCAGAATCGATTTTTCTCTTTTTCGCATATTTCTTCGTGAAATTCTTCATTTTTCATTAAATTGTGACTTGTGTTCAAATGAAGCATGTTTTAGATGCCTCGAGGCCTTGTGCGCTCAAGACCAGCCGGATTTTTTTGTTAAAGGGATTTCAAAGCTGCAGAAAAGATGGGAGAAAATTGTTGAGGCCGAAGGAAATTATTTTGATGAATGATAGTTGCTGTTATGGAATATGTTATGCGTTGCCCTGAATAAAGATTTCAGTGTGATTTGGAAATGATTTTCTATGAAAGAAATGAAGAAATATGCAAAAAAGAAAAAAATCGATTCTGACTAAAAATTTGAAAAAAACGCGAAGAGTTCTGACACATACTGGTATTAGAGGAAATACGATATGTTTTTATTGACTAATTAAGCATAAAACCTACCATTCGTTTCCATTTGTTTCGCCTAAATTATCAATGAATTAATACAAAATTTAGATATTTCTCGATTTTTCAAAACTGATTAGCTCTTATTTAATTTTTAGACTGGTACTGTAAACTTATTGTGTCATCTTAAGTTCGTGGGTTTTTATACGTAACAGACCATATTTTGATGGGTTGCAAAATTTTTGGTAAATGAGAATTGGCACTCAATTATTTGCTGGGTTTGAAAACCGAAATTTGACTGCACAATTTATGATTTGAAACCCATCGGTTAATTAGTAAATGATTGTGTAGTCAAAATTTCGATTTTCAAACCCAGGATTGAGTGTTGATTCTCATTTATAAAAAATTTTGCAACCCATACATAAATGTGTTCTGTTACGTATAATCACCCACGAACTTGTGGACCGACCCAATATTTCTACATTACGCGTCAATGAATTTTTAATTTTTAAGCTTAATATCAGGCAAAAGTTAGTTAGTAGCTAAAAGCTTGGTAAAATTGTATTTTGCATCAGTTCAAGAACTTTTAAACAAAGTAAAAATTATTAGTAAAAATATTTATACCTGTTTTGGAACCAGATTTTGACTTGAGTTTCTGTTAGTTTCAGAGTGGTAGCTAGTTGAGATCTCTCTTGGCTATTCAAATAACGCTTCATCTCAAAAGTCATTTCCAGCTGGGAGACCTTAAAATACGGATTTAGAAGAGTTAAGAAATACTCCAAAACCTGTTGACGAGAAAAAACAGTCCTGGTTTTCTTTTTGCGAATCTGACTTGCTATGTCCCCCGTTGCTGCTATGCCTTCCTCGTCACTGTGCTGACCAACAGCCACTGTAATTAGTTCAATTAATAACTAAATGGTCTAAGTTTACTTCAAAGCGACTTACTTAAATCATCCGAGTCATACTCCATTGGACTGGCATTCATGGAATTGCGGCTGTTGGAAGACTCATTTACTGATATCTTTTCAGTTTCAGAAGAATTTGAAGAAGTTGCCTAAATTTTAAAAAATTAGTCAAGATTGCTATAAATTATGACACAACATGAGCATGTTACTTGGCATCGACCGTTAAACCCGTGTTCAGGGTTTGTCAAAAAGACACTTTTGAACTTTTAGGTTTTTTGATATTTTTGGGTGGTAATTAATTTTGTCTCCAAATTTCTGAAAAATGTTCCCCAAATATTCTGAAATGTGTCCCCAAAGGAAAAACAGAAAATAAAAAACAAATTTGGGGACATATTTTAAAATATTTGGGGACAGAATTAAAGGGCCATTGCCGTCTACGGCCACGGTTGTCCCCCGCCAATTAAAAAAAAAATTGCCTAATCATTGAACTTCTGTACGGATTTTTCAACTTGGTTTCTAACATAACTTTACCTAAAATTAAATTCTAGGCCTTGTTTTATTAGAAACCAAGTTGAAAAATCCGTACAGAAGTTCAATGATTAGGCAATTTTTTTTTGAATTGGCGGGGGACAATTCAAAACAGGTGGCAATGCAGGTCTACAGGTCTCAATATAACGAACCCCCAAAAAGTTCGTTCCCGCCTAGGGTTTGACACTTTTTAGCCCGATTTTTGAAGTCTTTTGCCAGTTGTCTCTGGCTGGTGTAGTCCAAAACATCGCAAGGATTAAGATTTTACCAATCGTTTCTAAAAATCGCAAAAGTTTTGCCGAAAAGACCCGCGCCGGTCGATATGATAGACACTTATTTTCAAAAAGGTGTCCGTTATCGAGAGGTACGGGTCTTTTCGGCAAAACTATTGCGATTTTCAGAAACGATTGGTAAAATCGGAATCCTTGCGATGTTTTGGACTAGACCAGCCAAAGACAACTGGCCAAAGACTTCAAAAATCGGGCTAAAAAAGTGTCAGACCCTAGGCGGTAACGAACTTTTTGGGGGTTCGTTATATCGAGAGTCGACTGTATTACCCTTCTTTAACTAGAATCGTGATATTTTCGCTTACAACTGTGAGTGCTTATAATTTTTTTCCAAATGTTCTGAAAAATCCTAGGTGAAATTTCCAAAAAAGAAGTTCCGAAAAATTCGGAAATTTTTAAAGTTAAATTTTCTACTTTATTTTAACATAACTTGATTTTAATTTATAAAACCACTATGTAGCCCCAGATCTCAGCTTTCTAATGAACTATATCACTTAGCTGTAAAATTTCCAAAAGTTAAGAGATTTACGTTAAGAGATTTACACGAGCAACTATAGTATAGACACCACAGATAGGTGACGAAACCAAGCCAGGTGAATCTAGTGCGCACTTAATCAAAACTTCACTGTATTTGAATAATTAAAAATATA
Source organism: Ditylenchus weischeri (assembly GCA_029231635.1). NCBI lineage: Eukaryota > Metazoa > Nematoda > Chromadorea > Rhabditida > Anguinidae > Ditylenchus > Ditylenchus weischeri. Next base: position 28,092 of record JAMRYI010000235.1, read on the forward strand.
ATGGAAAAGAGCTAGATTAAAAAAATCATTCAATTGGAAAAATATATATTAAGCACTTAACAAATTACAAGAAGGCCAGTGTCACTAGTTATTTTAAGAAGCAAAATACGTTAGAAAATATTTACTACATTTTGTTTACGAAAAAAGTATTCGGCCCTACCCAACAGAGAGGGAGGGGGGTTGTCTTAGTCCCCCTGTTGAATTTTTTCGTTATTTTTATGCTTTGGTTTTTGTGAAGAGTAGGGCAGCGTATGTTAGGACGGTCTCAAACATGAGTTTAAGATATGTTTGAGTACGTCCTAACATACGCTGGCCTTAAGCCTAAATGTAACGAAAGACAACAGGGGGGACCAAGGCAAATTTCCCCCTTTATTGGATAGGGTCAAGTACCGGGTGTGTCAAAGAACTTTGACCAATCTTAAATTTTCCAGCTTTTTTATAATTTTTTTGTGTCATTGTACTTACAAGTTTTTACGACTTCAATGCCATATTAGCTGTGTTTATTCTCTGACAATTTAAAGAAATGGCAAAATCAGAAAACAAGAAATTCGAACTGCTTTCGTCTGTCCGTTTCCGTTGTTTCGCAATAGAAAGCGGTTGGTTTTAATCCCTTTATTATTTCATCGCTTTATCTTCAATTCTTTCAGGTTCCACAGCTCAGCAGGTCGGCAATGTTTCTTTTTCTCTTTTATTTGTTAGTTGATAATTGATATTTTACAGGATGCTTAGCCTCTGAAGACAGTTAAAAAAATGCACGTCTGGCTGAGAAGAATTCTGCCGACTCCAAGAAGTTTGAGTGCGTGTACTGAAGCGGAAGGAAAGCAGTTCGGTTAGCAATCTCTCTTGTATGTGATTTTTGTGTCTGTTGATAGTAAATAAAGCTATGGTGGTAGGTAATTGTGCACACAGTCCTAAGTGGATTTGGAGATTTCCGAAGGATAGGGCCCGAAAATTCGGAAATCGGCCAGGCAAGGTGTTACGTACACCAATTTTTTTTAAGTGTTCAAGTTTTTTTGACACACCCTCTATTCCATAAATTTAGCTGAAAGTATAAAATTACTTATTGCTAAAAAAAATACCGAGTTTTCGTTGATTGGTTTGACTGGAGCCTGAGAACTGTTTGCAAGATGGCGAAAGTTGAACTCTGGAGAATTAATTTGAAAAAAGTGTTGCATTGACGAAGAGGCTGAAGGCGGCAAAGCAGATGAAAGCAAAGGTTTGATTTGTGGGGAACTCAAAGAATCCATGGAAAAGGACAAGTTCAATGGGTTCTTGCCTAAAAGTGCCAATTTTTGTTGAAGTCTACTAACATGTTTGATTTTTGAAACAAAGCAATTTATTATGCAGATTCACACATTATTAAAAGGTCGACTATTGTTTAGACTTTTGTATAATTGAAGACCAACTTTTTGGCGTGAGAAAAAGGCATGGCGAAATAAGGTATTAGGTAGTTGACCCCTGTAATTACTCATTCGCGCTTTTGTGATAAATTTAAGAATTGTTTAGTTTCAAAAGTAGTACTTTTATGTTGATGAAACACTCAGACACTCAGATTTTTTAGGGTATTTGGTTTAATTTAAAAAATTAGAATTTAGTTGGAAAATCTTCAACAACTAGGAGCTTATTATTCTACTCAAAAATTGGTTTACCACTCCGTAATTTTTGGGACTACTGACTCAGAACTTCACGCTGAACACTATGGTGCTTTCGGTTTGAAAAATTTCGACAAAAAAGTTTTGCTGGAGCCTTCTGAACATTCGTGCTTTTAAATTTTTTGTCTTGGCACGAAAATGCAAAGAAGTGTCATAACTTTCTAGATACTTTATATTTTTATAATCTGTAAAATACATCTTATATAGGAAATGCAGAGCTATCTTTTGACTGGTAATTTGTCTGAATGCCATTTAAATTTATAGCCAAAAAACCGCAAAGATTACAAGGCTACTCTCTGATGAGGACTCATCTTCAAATGGCTGTGAACTTTTTCGCACTAGACGGACTGAATAAAAGCAAAAAATTATTTTGTAGAAAATTTAATGAAAATTACAAAATTAAAAAAATGCTTTTTACAAGAAGTTATGGCCTTTGTAAGATAGGTCACTTTTTGGAGCTATCCTCACTGCAGTGCACACTGCAAATTTTGACACTATAGTCGTGTTTAGCATGATATATTTGCTAAGAAAACTGCTCCTGGAATAAATGGTTTGCTGTCAAATTTCAAATTCTTCTCGTGACAAAAATTATTCAAATATAGAATTTTTGAGAGGGTTTTTTGTCTGAAAAAGAATTTGAAATTATTTTAAATATGAAGTTACGCAGGCTAAAATAGGTAAGGAATTACAACAGCGACCGGTCTAAATTGATAGAAGGTTCGATTCCCAGTGCCGGATTTGCCTTTTGATCATTTAATTATTAATTATTTTTTTATTAAAAAATAATTCTGAATATTTTCGGAATAAAAAAAGTGTCTGGCGCGCATTCAAACGTGTGAAATTACCATTGCCGGCGATGGAGAAAAAGGACCATAATATTGCGTCAACCGTAACATTAATAAGACTTTTATATAAGAACCCAAAATGTTTAATTTTCGGAGAAAAGTAGGTTCAAGCTTGGAATTGGTCTGTAAAGCAGCTCTCGTAGCTGTGAAACCCTGTGCTGATGCTCTTATTAGATTGCCAAGAGCCTAAGGAAGATTTAGATACTCATCTTGTTAATAATATGTAAAAGTAAGGTGTAAATCTAGTGGCTTTCGAACTCCCGCCCTTTAATAGCAATCATAGATAACTTTTGGGCTATACGCGAGAATTTAGAGTGAGTACCACTTTTAATTTTTTATCATCTTTTCAATAAAGTCTTAGTTTTTTATCGAATGGTATAAAGTCGATAGTATTAGCTTATTTTATTCCTCTCATCATGATAGAACCACATAAAATTTATACAAACATGCCTTTTTTATTCCTGTACTTAGTGAATGTGGTACACCTGGTGCCTTTTAGGGGTACAGTCAAAGTTCCCTAACACGTACCCCCTATAACACGTACCTTCCCTAACACGTACACCTGATCCCGGACCCCAGGGGGTACGTGTAAGAGAAGTTTGACTGTATCACGTTGTCCGAAAAGTCTTGCGCTGACCCTAAAGTGAATAGCACTTTTTAAAAGGCTGCAACATTTTTTGATTTATAAAAATAAATAAAAAATTTCGATGGATTTCAAAATTAACTTTACGAAGGAAAAATTTTATATGTGAAGCCCATCAAAAAATTGTTGCGATTTTTATTCATAAAAAAATTTGTCAACCCATCAGAAAGTGGTGTCACTTCAGAGTGAATCCAAGACTGACAGGCTGATCTCCGGGCCCAGGAGAATCATCGACACCAAAATAAGCTGTGCACTCCAATTAATCTCTATATAGTATTTGGGTCGGGGGGTCCGTGGGTCACACCTTTTTACAGCCACTGGGAGTGGTCCAAATCTTTTCCTGAGAACACTTTCTAAGGTAAATTGGTGTGCCTGAACACGAATCCGGTATCAGAATGGGGGGTTGACAAAGAAATTTTCGAGTTTTTCCCCAAATTTCGGTTTTTTCGGACTTTTCGGACTTTTTTGACTTTGAAGGGGTATAACATGGTCAAAAAGTGGTCGAAATATTTTGTTGCAAGTTTTTTTTAGATCCGCCTCGATGTCAGCTTTCGTTTAAAAAAAAGAACGTCGAAAATGATGCATTTAAAATAGGGGATCTCCTACTTTGAAGTTTGGTGTCGGATCTAAAAATGACGTATGGTCTTATATTTGTTGTTGACGAAATGCCACAAATTTGAAATTCAAATTTTTTGTCGTTTCAAGACAAGTCTGCTCAGGGATACGATTAGGCGCCGATAGGTGCCTGCCGTCCCTTGTTCCAAAATATTTTGTATAATGAAAAAATAAAAAGCTTTTTGTTGGGTTTCGAAACCGAAATTTCATTTTTAAACCTAAAGAAGGTCTCTTACAGCTGTTATAAATCGAAATATTTTGAAATGCATTGGAATGCGCAGCTTATTTTGGTTCATCTATAAAATTATCCGACAGCGTGATATGTTCCTTTCATACCGAGGTTGGGGCAGGGGTACATAGCCTAGGGGTAAGTGCCCACAAAAATGTGGGTACTCACCCCTGGTGGATTCATTTATTACCAGCCACTCATGCTAGCCTACAATTCCCATACTCTGAGTTCAAGCAAACATCAATGGCTTATCCTGTCCCTAAGTCTAAGCCAGAAATAACAACACGAAGGACTAAGACAATCTTTTGGTGTGAGTTTCAGATTTTTGAGAAAAAAATTACTCGTCATGTTTGTTTTTTAGCATTTTGTAAAAAAAAATTAATACGCAAACTAAAATAATTAATTTTTTAATACTTACTAATAGAATCGCAAATTATTTTAATCAAAAGCGCTTCCAGAAACAACACAGTCCGCAACTCCAGCTGTGATTACCACACAATCCACCCATGAACTTTCTACTCCTTTGTTCTAGTTGAGCAAAGTCGTGTGGCCGACTCTTTTTTAAATGTCTCTTTTGCCATATTCCGCCTTTAATTCAACAAAAACAAAGAATAGCAAAAAAGTTAATTATCCAAGACGCCGATTAACTAATTTTCCAAGTCATCCGAACACAAAAAGGAGCCAGCATAATTTTGTTGTAGTTATTAGAAGGTTAACATAATGAGCTTGATATTATCTTCTTCTCATTCTCTTTCATCTTTTTATTTCATTGTTTTATTTTTCCTACTGTGTGGCTATTAATTCTCTTTGTGATAATTTTAAAAACTGTGACAAAACTAAATGAAAAGTCGGATGTTCAAGCACTTATACAGGGTGTCTCAAAATTACGTTAACACTTAAAAAAATTGGTCAGCATAACACCATTGCTGCACGTTTACGAATTTTTGGGTAGCCAGCGCCGTAAATGTCCCCAATAAAGCCATTATAAGACGGTGACAACAAATTTTATTCACTCATAAGCACATCTCTCGCACGAGGACACAAATTATAACAACAGTAAATGATAAGTATTATTGATTCTTAACACTCGAAACGCCTTCCACCAGCTTCAATACACGCTTCGATTCTTCTCGGGAAATTATCCACAATGCGTACGAGAGCCGATTGCTGGATCGTGTTCCCCTCAGATTGCAGAGCATTTTTCACCGATTAAACATTTGGACGACGCAAAAAACAACTTCTTCAGGATTAGGGTTGGCAAGGGTAGTCTTAAAACGACTTGCCGACTAGTTGCTGGGTTTGTGGCACTTTTTTAACAGGCTGTAAAATCTTCATTTTTTGCATTTCAGAAATTTTTTTTAGGTGTTTTGTAGATTTTGCCGTTCTGCATATAATAGTTCAAAAAAATGTTTGAAATGCCAAAAATGAAGATTTTACAGCCTGTTAAAAAGGTGTTCACAAACCCAGCAACTAGTCGGCAAATCGTTTTAATACTACCCTTGCCAACCATATTTGAACCGTCCTTTGAATCGTTTAATCGCCCAATCGTTCTTTGTACTGCAACAAAAGTTTCTTTTAACCAAAGTCGATCACTTTGCTTGTTGTAGGCCTATTCCACAGTGAACATCTTAAATTAGAAAAATTTAGAAAATGTTTAGAAAAATATTCCCGACCTTTCCTCCATCGCTTTGCAACGATCAAGACGCTTGGTCACGTGCATCGGTCCTAGTTCTTGTCAAGAGTGGAGCTTGTATGGAAACAGTCCGAAATCCATTACCACAAAGCGATGAGCTAATGGCCGGGAAATTCCTATTCTCCTTGCTAGCTTTCGTGTCGAGTCAACCTTTGTAGATGGACTTTCTGCGATTGCGTTTGCTGCAATTATTTTAAAAGAGAAATTGTGAAATAACAACCAGAAAACAAAACCACCAAATCAAACCCGACGGTCCTCATTTCTTGCACTCTTTTTTTTTCCTTGCCCGATCTGGTTCTTGTTAGCGCCAGCTTCTTCGAATCGTTGAACGGCATTGCTGACTGTTTGCCTTGCCACTTCAAACAGCTGCCCGATTTGCGCATATCCAAGACCTCGATGACGAAAATGAACAAAATCAGTGCGTAGCTCCTCTTTCTTGACTGCAGCCATATCTGCAAAAGTGACAGAAATTAATTTGGCGAACCCACTTTAAACTTAACCGTGAAATATTTAAAAAAGAACGACAGAGATTAATGCAATGGACAAACTCGAGGACCAATGGCTCTATCATAGTATACGTGTGCAAAATATGCCTTTGTCCCCCTGCTTTTTTCGTCATTTTTGCCTTGGTCCCCCCTGTTGTTTTTTTTTCAAATTTAGAAATACTTTTTGTCTTACAGCATTTATTTTTGTTGACACTTTTTTGATCCATTGTGTTCAGTTTTGCATTTTTCGTTGTTGTCAAATTTTCAAATGTGCACACCAATAAAATAAGGGGCTTTTGGATGCATGTAAAGCACAAAATCAAGTGACTACGTGGTGTCAAGGTAAATATGCTTTCTTCGTATGTGGCTGAAGCTGTCTTTCGACAAAACTGCAATGTGGACAAAAGAAATCCTTTGGACATATTACTTGAACAAATATCCAAGATAAATCGTGTGGATAATAATTATGAATTGTGATTATATTCTGTATCTGTGTATTGTTAATAAATATTTTGGGGAATGTCAATGCTCAAAATGTATTTTCTAAATTTCTCTAAAAATTGAAAAAAACAACAGGGGGGACCAAGGCATATTTTGGACACGTATACTAGGATAAGCCACATAAGCAAATGGGAAGTAAGTGAGAAAATAAGCAAAAAAACAAACAAACGAATAGAAAAAACTAAAATTTGAACAAAAAATATCAAATTTTGAGACACTCTGTACAAAGGTGCTAATTTAGGGCTCAGATATCAAAATTTTGAAAATAAGGAAATTTGCTCTAAACAAGTATATTTTAGGGTGTTTTGATAAAACATTTTATCCAGTGCTTCTTGTTTTTTCGGTGCTAAAAAAGATTTTCACGTGAATAATGAAAACATTAAGATTTGAAGTCCCAAAATAAGTAAAAATATTATAAATAAGTACAGACCTGAGTCCATAAAAGCTTATAAGCTTTTGAAATGGCTAAACTGCCTTGTATGGGACCTGCTCAGAATCGACTTTCGACCACATTTTTGAACTTATCAGGTCGTAATTAGTCTAAAAAAATGTTATTTTCACGCGGACTATTATTTTAGAAAAATTATTTTCGTCGAGTTTTGATCATCTTATATAGTATTTGGCATGTGTGGGTGGGTAACGCTTTTTTACTTCGAAGGCCAGAACGGGTCGTAGATAGCGAAATCACTTTTGTCGCTGATACCATCGTGTTCCCCAGAATGTCAGCTTTCGTTTTAAAAAAAGAACATGCAAAAAAAAATGAGTTCTAATAGGGGATGTACCTATTTTTATGAATGAAGTCATAGCCCCCTCATTGAAATTTGGAAATACTATAGAGGCGCCGATAGGCGCCTGTGGTCCCTTGTTTTTCAATATTTCTTCACTTTATTCGTTTCGTCTTCGTTTGCCCTTAGGACACTGAGCGTCGAATAAAATATTTATATAATTTCGGTCCCAAGAGTGCACCTCGGGGTGGGTGAGCATCCAATTCTCATGGACGGCCTATCACATGACAAAGCAGGGCTATGCAAGTGTTGTTGTACACTTACATAGTCCATTTTTCGAGATGTATGGTCTTTAAGGTGCTTGGTGGTGCGCATCTCAAGTCCAAGCCCCAAGCCCCCGCACCCGCAGGGCCAAGCCCCAAGCCAACGCCAAGCCCCAAGACAACGCCAAGCCCCAACGCCAAGCCCTAAGCCCCCGCACCCGCAGGGGGGTGCAGGGGCTTGGACTTGAGATGCGCACCCCCAAGCACCCTATTGCGAGCAATATGCTGAAGTACAACACACTCATTCCCCCTTTTTACATACAGCAGCCATGTGAATTGGTGGATGTGTAACTATATTTATGATCATTTATCATCATTTTTGGTCATTTTATGGTAAAAAAAAATTATCTAAAAAAATAGTCCGCGTGAAAATAACATGTTTTTTAGACTAACTAGGACCTAATAATTTCAAAAAGTGGTCAGAAGTCGATTTTGAATAGGCCTTTAGGGACTCTAACTTTTTTAGACCTAAAATTTTACACCAAATTTTTTTTTTTTGCTTTTATAATAGCAATGAAGAGTGGTGGATAAGATGGCATTTTTACTCTTTTTTGAGCGAATGTCATATTTTAAAAATTGTTATTTCCAATCCCCCCTAAATCAATAGGGTTAGAGATAATCAAAACCCAAATATTATGTATTTTTTATTGGCTGTCAAACGAGAGGGGTCAATTAGCTTATTTTGTCTAACTTAACGGCTTTTAAAATCCGGAATTTTTTTAAATTTATTTTTTTTTTACCCAATTTTGGGTATTGATGACTAGGCATGTTATATACCAAAATGTAGGAGTAAAACTGAGCTACATTTCGCTAATTAACATGCCCAGGCATCAATACCCGAAATTTTGTCAAAAAAGAAAAATAAATGGCCAGCCTTTGTGTAAGTCTAAAAAATCCCAATAAAAAACAGTGGACCAAGGCGAAAACCACCCCCCCACCCCCATTGTGAAATAGGACCAAAGCTACTTAAAAAGCATATTTTAATTGTTCAAATTTTTATTGTTACTCAGAACATTATTATTATTCTTTACGAAAAAAATGATTTAGATGCAAGAATCACAAAATTAAGCATTTTGGATGGGAATTAGCCAAATTAGTCGGCATTTGCTCAAAATCAAGTCAACCATATAAAGATATGCAAAACAAATCTTTTGTAGTCAAAGTGTTTGACCTTTTACACTCACACACACATTTTCATCTCCTATTCCAAGGAGACCAAGGCAAAAAAAATTACTTTTATTTCTACATTATCGAATCTCAAAAAGGTCTCGAAAACCAGTATACCGTATTTCTTCTAATTGCCGCACATGTGCGCTTCAATCACCCGAAAATCGGAATTTTTTGAATTCGATCTAGAGATTTTTGTGTGCTTAACCAAGATCTGAAAAGTGGAATCGGTAGAGCTCGTGGGAGTTAAGAAAATGCATCAAACAGCTTAGCAAAATATTCACTCTGTTCCGAGATATAAGTCTTTAAAGTTAGGGGTGTGCGGTAATTAGAGACTGTGCGGCAATTAGAAGAAATACGGTATTTACATTTGGCTCTAGTGAAGAATAGGGTTTTAAAAATCAGCTTTTCCCCCCTGTTGTTTTTTCGTAAAAAACAGCTTGGTCCCCCCTGTTGTTTTTCGTGAAAAACAGTTTGGTCCTATAAATTTTAATAAATTTTAATAAAAATCAGCTTGGTCCCCCCTGTTGTTTTTCGTGAAAACAGTTTGGTCCTATAAATTTTAATAAATTTTAATAAAAATCAGCTTGGTCCCCCCTGTTGTTTTTCGTGAAAAACAGTTTGGTCCTATAAATTTTAATAAATTTTAATAAAAATCAGCTTGGTCCCCCTCTTGTTTTTCGTAGAAACTAGTTTGGTCCTATAAATTTTAATAAATTTTAATAAAAATCAGCTTGGTCCCCCTGTTGTTTTTCGTAGAAACTAGTTTGGTCCTATAAATTTTAATAAATTTTAATAAAATCAGCTTGTCCCCTGTTGTTTTTCGTAGAAACTAGTTTGGTCCTATAAATTTTAATAAATTTTAATAAAAATCAGCTTGGTCCCCTGTTGTTTTTCGTAGAAACTAGTTTGGTCCTATAAATTTTAATAAATTTTAATAAAAATCAGCTTGGTCCCCCTGTTGTTTTTCGTAGAAACTAGTTTGGTCCTATAAATTTTAATAAATTTTAATAAAAATCAGCTTGGTCCCCCTGTTGTTTTTCGTAGAAACTAGTTTGGTCCTATAAATTTTAATAAATTTTAATAAAAATCAGCTTGGTCCCCCTGTTGTTTTTCGTAGAAACTAGTTTGGTCCTATAAATTTTAATAAATTTTAATAAAAATCAGCTTGGTCCCCCTGTTGTTTTTCGTAGAAACTAGTTTGGTCCTATAAATTTTAATAAATTTTAATAAAAATCAGCTTGGTCCCCCCTGTTGTTTTTCGTAGAAACTAGTTTGGTCCTATAAATTTTAATAAATTTTAATAAAAATCAGCTTGGTCCCCCTGTTGTTTTTCGTAGAAACTAGTTTGGTCCTATAAATTTTAATAAATTTTAATAAAAATCAGCTTGGTCCCCCCTGTTGTTTTTACAAATAAAACAACAGGGGGGACCAAGCTGATTTTTGGAACCCTATTCTTCACTAGCGCCCTTACATTTTTTAATTACCGTATTTACTCTAATAAGGCGGCCCAGAGAAAGTACGGTATTTTTGTGCAAAAAATAAGTGGTATTAAAAATTTAAAAAAATGCCTTGGTCCCCCAAGCTGATTTACTGGAGGGGGTCAACTTCAATTGAGTGGAGGGGTACTTTAATTTAGCCAATAAAAAAGACTTGGGGTCTCGAAAAAAGTAAAAATACAAGGATGCAGCAAGCAATTTGGTTTTGTAGTACGATAAATTGAGTAACACGTAGTAAGGTAATGAGAACAGCAAAAACTCATCTGACATTTAAAATCATTTTTTGTACTCATTTCACTAAAAAAGTGCGGGACTAGAATACCAACATTTGAGTTTTGTCTTTTAGTGAATGTCGAACTACTTCAAGAAATGCTGTCAAACAAAAAAGTAATTAAAGCAGAGATCATAATTGTTATTTTTAAATACATTCGTAGTTTTTTAGGGGTCTGTAGTTACTCATCTTTTACCTAAAAAAGTCTTTTTACACAACATTTTAGTCAGGGTACGTAACTCAAAACTTTGAAAAAAAGTACTTTTGGTCAAAAAAGTAGAATTTGGTCATTTTTTGCCGAAAATGCCATTTTATCCAGCTGCTTATTGATTTTTGAGCACCGAAAATAAGATTTTGACTCAAAATCTCAAAAATAAAAAGGAGCACTTAAAGCTGACCCCCTCCACTCAATTAAAGTTGACCCCGTCCGGTAAATGAGCTTGGGGGACCAAGGCAAAAAAATTATTTTTATTTCTACATTTTCAAATCTCAAAAAAAAAGTCTCGACAACCGTACTTGCGCGTTCCCCGAGAAAAAAAGTTCCGCCGCCTCCACCGGGAGTTTTCGAAAATGAGCGCCACCTCCGCCGCCGGCATTTTCAAAATTTCGTCGCCGGCGGCCGGCGGCGAAATCGGAGCGCCTGGCCGCCGACGCTCCAGAATCGCCAATTTTACCCGGCGGGCCGCCGGCGGCAGCGCAAGTATGTCGACAACCAGTATATTTACATGTTTTAATTACCGTATTTCCTCTAATAAGGCGGCCCCCTAGAAGGAGGTTGAAAATAAGACGGCCGGCCGCCTTATTAAAGAAAGTACGGTATTTTTATGCAAAAAATAATGGGTATTAAAAAATTTAAAAAAAATGCCTTGGTCCCCCAAGCTGATTTACTGGAGGGGGTCAACTTCAATTGAGTGGAGGGGGTATACTTTAATTTAGCCAATAAAAAAGACTTGGGGTTTCGAAAAAAGTAAAAATCTTTTTAAAATGTACAGCTATGTACCCTGGTCTTAGTATTATATATATTTAAAAAATCACAAAAAAATAAAATTGCATAATTTTCTAAGCTGATACATAGCTAGTAAATTACTAAGCGTGAGTCACTTTTCTGCCTTTTTTCCTTTTTCATTTTTTATAACCTCAGCTTGTGGACCCGCCATTCTCGCATTGTTGAAAAAAATTACATGAGGCTCGTTATACGTCTTCAAAATAGTGGGGGAGTCGGTTTTCCAAGGAGGGGTCGCCCGATCACCTATCACATCTGCCAACGCAATAAAAAAAGTAGCGATTTTGCTATTCTTGATTGCTGTAATTGGGCTGTGACCAAATAAATTGAAAAATATTTTGAGAATACTGAATTCCAAAACATATAAAAAATCTTAAAGGCCTCAAATTCAATTCTTTTCGACTGTGATCCACAAATTAAGGCTGTTTTGATAACGGCAGTGCTATGATTTCACAAGTAGCTAAAATTTTTTCGAACTAACCGTTTGTGACTTGTTCCTGGATGGCCGATAGTAACTGACTCTGCTGCTGGAACTGTTCCATGAGCAAAGAGGCTGAGGGGGCCGCTGCCGAGGAAGAGGAAAGCATAGCATTACCTCCTTCTGCCCCCAGTCTACTGTAGCATTCGGCGGCGGCATTCAGCCAAGTGGGTGAGGACAACCACATGTTGGGCTGGGCTAGTTTACTAGCTATAGTATTGTTTTGTTGTTCTTGAAGCCAATTTTCAATAGAGAATTGCGGAGATAAAATGGTTGGATGTTGGGGGAAAAAGGTTGCAGGAAAAGGCAGTTTGGGTAGGACAGGCGGTTTGCAAGTGCTAGACTCAGGACTGGCGTGAGCTGGAGGTTTGGAAACACTAAAAACTGCTTTATTCACATACATGCCTTTTTAAAAACGATAATTTTTGGGGGAGGGGGTTGTAGTCGGGCTATAGCACCTACCACCCCCCTACGTCAGGATTTTTTAATAAGGATTGGATCTCCCACCCCCATTATTAGATCTCCCACCCCCGTTATTAGATCCCCCACATAATGATGAAAAATGGATTTTCACCCATCATTTTCCCTTTAAAAATGCAATAAAAAGGCTAGTGACATTTTTAGACAAAAAAACAACAGGGGACCAAAGAATTTTTGAATTTTTTCTTTAAAATTAATAGTCTTATCATAACACATCTTCAAAAAAAATCGAGATTTTTTGGGCATCTTTTATAAAGCCAAATTTACGTAGCCGAAATTTTCTGAAATGGCAGAGAAATTTTTAGCCTGCCTTGTATTTTTTACTGCCTTCCCCGCGTTCCTCCCCGCATCGAAAATCACGGGAGGGGCCAGCCCTAATTTGACTAGCTTAGGCTTACTTTTGGGTGCTTGAAGTTGCATTCAAAATGTCTAATATAGAGAAACTGTTAATTTTGGATATGGTTTCGTCCATTCCACTTTTTTCTTCCTCTTTTGATTGGTTGTCGCATATAACCGTTGAAGTTTTGTCATTTTTATGCTCTTTTGGTGACTCAGACATGCATTTGTCTTCAATTCGGGTACTACCATCTTCTACTGTAGACATGCTGAGCTGAAAAATGTAAATTGGTCAATGAAATTTGACAAATTATGCAAAAAAAATACAATACAGTTGTACCCCGGTTTGACAGGCTTTATGAGTGCCATAAAATCGAGACTCGATTTAGGCAAAACATCTAGAATATTTGAGTAGACTACAATATCAGCAATATTAAACCAGATTTAGAGTTATTGCGGTCACCCCTGAGTCACCCCTAATCTTTTAGACAAGAGTTAAGCTTTTTTGTCCAAAAAAAGCAGCTACAGTAAATATTAGTTATTATATTAAGAAGAATCACATGGCTTTTTCCGCCGAAACAAAATCCAGCTTTGTCTAGGTCTTTATTGCATGATGATATGAATGTTGAAAAGAAGAAAGAATTTTATATATTAATTATTAAATTAATTTATTAGGAGCACTCGAACCTGAGCCCCTACTCACCTGAACCTGAGAGCAACCCCAGTCAGCTGAACCTGAGTTTCTACACCTGGACCTGAGCCCCCCCCAGCCAAATCAGCTTGGGGGACCAAGGCAATTTTTTTTCGAAAATTTTTGACTGCACTATTTTTTCATCTAAAGCCTCAAATAACATTTTTTAATCATGTTTATACAAAAAACTATTGGTATAAAAAATTTTCGAAAAAATTTTGCCTTGGTCCCCCAAGCTGATTTGACTGGGGGGGGGACTCAGGTTCAGGTGAGTGGGTGGGCTCAGGTTCAATTTAGCCATTTATTATTTCAAAAAGTAATTATAAAGGAAACTATCTAAAAACCAGTCTAGGATATGGTCAATCTTTTTATTCGGATCAGCTTTCGGTTACAAACTTTTTCTTACGTTTTCGGGAGGGCAGAAATAATTAGAAAAAATTTGTTAGAGTAATTACTGTATCTTATTTAAAAAATTAAACGAAAAACTTAAAAATTGTTTATATTAAAGCAAACAAATTATTTGGATTGAAAAGTTTACAATAACATTTTCGGTTCTCAATCCCAATATCTGTTGCCAAAATATGCCTTGGTCCCCCCTGTTCATTATGGTTATGTAAGTTGTACATCGCCTAAAAAACCACAGGAAGGCCAAGGTTTTTTCAATAAAAAACAACAGGGAAACAAGGCATATTTTGGCAACAGATTGTGGATAAGTCTCCCTCACACTTCCGCGCAACACGCCCCATTCATAGGGTTCCACAGAAAAGATTTATATTTTCGCTTGCAAAATGACCGCTAGAATCCAGAGAACATTTTGGTAATTTAACATTTATATTTTCTAGATTCTAGCGGTCATTTTGAGCATAAGTTGTTTGCTAGCGATAAATCTTTTCTGTTGAAACCTCTGAAAATTCGTTGCGCGAGTCGTGTTGCGCGGAAGCATGAGGCAGCCTATAGAGCCACATTTTCGATGATACAGTCGAGTCTTTCTATAACGATCACCCTCGGGACCGAACCTAGGTCAGCGTTACATACAGTAGCGGACAAAAATAATGTAACACCTGTACAAAAATCTAAGTTTTGGTAAAGTTCTAGTATCTCCTGGCAAAATTTTGTCCGGCCAAAACATTTTAAGTGTATTTTTAAGCAAGGAACATGATTCATCAGTGGCTGTCTTCAAAGGATCCTTTTTGACGATTCGAACTAAGGCTCTATCACTTTTCTCACTTGACTTGCGCGGACGGCCACTACGAGGCATGTTTGCGAAGTTTCCGGTTGATTTGAAGCGCTTGGTGACTCTCGAAACCATTGCATTGCTCACACCAAATAAAGACGCGACCTTCCGAGTTGACATACCACTATCCGATGCTCTTTTGATAGCTTCTCTGGTCTGCACAGGCTGATTCTTCTAGTTTACCATCTTCTAGAGCTAAAACAACTTTTTGTAAAAGGCGACAATAACAAAGAGGTGAGCGAATGTACAAAAATCAAGGGTGTTACATTACTTTTGTCCGGCCCAAAAATGGACTAGTCGTGAAAAAGTGGCTGTAGAATGAAATTGTGCCCTCAAGAATGAATTTTTTGCAGAATCATGTTCCTTGCTTAAAAATACACTTAAAATGTTTTTGCCGGACAAAATTTTGCCAGGAGATACTAGAACTTTACCAAAACTTAGATTTTTGTACAGGTGTTACATTATTTTTGTCCGCTACTGTAAAGTGATCGTTTCATAAAGACTTTTTCCCAAAAAATTGATTAATGATCGCTAATTAATGGAAAGCAGGTCGCGCAACAGCGTGTTGCGCACGTCAAGTCTCAACTTTTTTTATATATAAACTTACCGTATTATCTCTAATAAGCGCCCCCTCTACTTTGAGGATCTGTATCTCGTGGCAGAGCAAATATTTTGCAGAGCTGTTTTTTTGCGTTTTCTTAACTCCCACGAGCTCTACCGATTCCGCTTTTTGGATTTTGGTTGTGCACCCAAAAGTTTCGAGATCGACCCAAAATTTTTCCGATTTTCGGAGGGTTGAAAAATAAGCGCCCCAGGGCGCTTATTAGAGATAATACGGTATAAATGTTAAATTACCAAAATGCTATACAGAGATTTATAAAACTATGGACACTTTAGAGAGAGTTTCTCGTCAATAGATGGTGTAAAAAATCAGTCAAAGATAAATCCAGTCTACATCGATGGTGCGTTACAACGAGGCTTGCACGATTTTGAATTTGGCCCAAAATGAATTGGCCTATCTATGTCTGCCACAAAACATCTAATAGAAAATCGGCATCAAAAAATATTTTTTGTCCAATGATATTTAAAATTCTCAACTTTTATTAGTGTGATCGTAATATGGAGTGCCATTTTATCTGGCGGGACCCACCCAGACTCGACTGTAACCTAATTTCAAAAGCTCGTTTTAATTTCCTGTATTCGACCTTAATTTAAAAGACCAACGATCAGGCCAGAAAGCTAAGCTACAACTTTTTAATTTGTTGTTTCTTTCAATTTCTTAAAGTGTGTCCACCCCCACTTTAGTTTATCAAAAGTGATTTTCGAGAAATTTTAATAAAATAAGGTATTTGTATTTTAAAATTTTGGATATTAGATAGCTTAGGGAAATGACAAATTTTAATATAAATACTCTTTTGGCTGTAAAGATATGCCAATCTTTAAATTTTGGTAAAAATTTTTAATTAAAATAAATAAATTACTAAATTTAAAAAGACTTTTATTTTTTTCCAATGATGTTTACTTACAATGACCACCAGGCTCATGTGTAGAGTTGTTACACAGTTAACTCAATTTTTTAAAATCTTTTGACCTTATTTCTTGTTTTTATGATATTTTTTTCCCCAAATTTTGAGCTTTTACCACACGATTGAAAGCTTAGAATGTTGGCTACACAATGGTATATGAATTTCTTGGTTTGGTCCACGAAAACTTACATATTTTATTGGAAATACGTTCGAGTCCTAGGATTCGAAAAAGCTCGAAAAGATTCGAACGTATTTTTCTCCAAAGTGATAAATTTTTGTGAACTAAACCAAGAAATTTATATACCATTGTGTAGCTAACATTCCAAGCTTTCAATTGTGTGGTAAAAAGCTCAAAATGTTGGGGAAAAATATCATAAAAACAGGTCAAAACAAGGTCAAAAGATTTTAAAAAATCGAGTTAACTGTGTAACAACCCTACTGTTGTGGTCATTTGGTAACAACAACTATACGAAAACATTTTAAAAACAAGGGACCACAGGCGCATATCGACGCCTCTATAGTATTTCGAAATTTCAATGAGGGGCTATGACTTCATTCATAAAAATAGGTATATCCCCTATTAGAACTCATTTTTTCGCCTGTTCTTTTTAAAACGAAAGCTGACATTCTGGGGAACACGATGGTATTAGCGACAAAAGTGATTTCGCTATCTACGACCCGTTCTGGCCTTCGAAGTAAAAAAGCGTTACCCAACCACCCACCCACCCACACATGCCAAATACTATATAAAATTGGGTCAATTTAAACAAGTTCAGGGGTGTGTTTTGGAATTATATGAACAATGGTATTGCCATCCATCACGTTTCACCAAAGAATGCTTAGTGCCTGAAACGTTTTTTTTACTTTTTAACCGCCTAAAAGGCTGAGCTTTTACTTAGCCACTCAGCCGGCTGAGGCGCGCAGCTAGAGAAACTTTTCTAGCAGCTAGCCTGCTGAGGTTTAGGCTGAAGCCAATTGCTCGGCAAAGTAGCCGGCTGTGGACGAGCCTACACTGTTTTTTAGATACTTAATGGATCTTAAAACAAGCGTTTAGGTTAATTGCGGATCTGTTCGTACCTACCTTGTTCGGAAATGGACGTAAATTTTTTTCTCTAAAAATTCACAGTTAGTTCCATCTTTTAGCTTAAGTGAAGGCCTACAAAAAAAGATATTCGTGAGTTACATATGATTGAAGGTCATTTTGACAGTCTGGTCCCAAATGTCGCAATTATTCCGATTTTGCCGATCGTCTTTCAAAGAGCCGAATTAAAAAAAGCTTTTTTCAAAACCCCTGATTTTAAGTAGAGCTTTTGGACCCTAGTATAGAATACACCCAAAAAAAACTTATGCCTTCTAAAACTTAAGTAAAGAGCACCCAAATATATGTTCCAGACCCCAGAAAAAGTGCGTGAAACACTTATTAGTCACAACTTCCATACGCTGGCCTACCCCTAAGCCTAAGTAAAGAGCACCCAAATATATGTTCCAGACCCCAGAAAAGTGCGTGAAACACTTATTAGTCACAACTTCCATACGCTGGCCTACCCCTAAGCCTAAGGGCTAAGCCTAAACTTGTTGTTCCAAAGGGTAGTTACAACGATTTTTAGAAGGTCTGATTTGGTGGGGGGGTGGTGTATTCTAGCGCCAGTTTTTGCTTTTTTTACTCTATAAGTCTCCCACTTGAAAAAAACAATAAAAAAATTCGAGACTTAATAAGAAAATTGATATGACAGCAAAAAATCAGAGAAGTCAACAATTTATTGCTCTAAATTCGAGGCAAGAACGAATCAAAATTAAAGCAGAAAAAATATTTACATGAAAAGCGATTTCTGCAGACTATAGTGAAGTAATTACTTTTTCCTACTGTGGTCTAAATTTGTTTGGTTTAATAGAAAAAGATGAAGAATTCCCTTGGTGAGGGGTTGTCCACCAAATTGCCGGCTAATTACTTGCCGCTGCTCCAAAGAGAATGGGCGGAGTGTGTGTGTACAAGAAGGACTTCTCCCAAACACACACAACTAAATTGAATTAAACGCATTAAAGCGACTAATTCCCGCCACCATATTTGTGAGTTCTGCGAGCAAGAGTGGAATTAGTGGTTTGGTGGTATTGGTAAGGGTTGACACGTTAATTACCTCGGCTGATTGCTCTCCCTTATATGCGACAACAAGTAGTGGGGTTACTTAATTTACAGGTCTATTTGCTTCTGCTATTCAAATTAAGTCCGGATCTGCGAGAATCAAAACTACTCTGTGCTACTTACAATTTGGATGGTTAAAAAATGTCAAGGGGTAGCATTCAGAGAGTTTGATACATGGTTTAGTAGTTAGTGAGGCAAAAAAACCGTATTCTCGGGTGAGTTTTTTTTTGGATCCTTCAAAATCGGAAAAATTTGAGGTCGATCTCGAGATTTTTGGGTGAAAATTTAAAAAGTGGAATCGGTAGAGCTCGTGGAAGTTAAGAAAACGCAGTAAACAGTTTTGCAAAATGTTTTTTTCTGAGCTGAGATGGAGGTCCTTAAAGTTGAGGGGGTGAGTTATTAGAGGAAATACGGTACCTTATTTTATAAAATAACGTAACCACGTGGCTTATTTTCGAAGTCAATCTCAAGACTTTCGGGTGCCTTATTAAAACCAAGAAAGTGAAATCTGTAGAGTTCTTCTCTCCATAATCAACTATGTAAACAATGCTGAGATATAGATCCTCAAAGAAGAGGGTTTTAACTCAATGGCACAGGGTGGCTTATTAGAGAAAATAAAGAATGTCAAAAAAATTGAAATGAATTAAAGAAAATTAGGGAACACAGAAGCCTTTTTGAGGCGCAGAAGGCTTGAAAAGTTAGAGCTCCACCCGAGCAAGACTCTTAGTCATAAAATGCAGATAGAGGCTCTTTTTGCCATGGCCCATGATGAAAAGCTTGGTAAAACAGCTGAAAAAGCCTCAAAAAGTGGCTCACTATAATATACTTCCCCTCTCAATACATCCCTTTAAAAAAATTAGTTTTTCGGTTTTTATGGCATAAATATTACTTTAAATTTTTCAGCACTTCTAAGAAACTAGACTTGGAAAGGGGGAGGTGCCGATAGGAGGTCAGTCTAAGGAAGTAGGTTTCATTGACGGATTTTTTTGGTGTGGTGTTGGTAGTTACAAGCAGGAAGCTTTTAAGCAGGGAAAGAGGTTTTATTAGCCGGTAGCATCAAAAATTGAATTACTACCGAAATGTATTTACAGAGAATTGCTTTAATCAACAAAACTTTTGTAGTGAATATTATCGTAAAGGCTTACTTAGGAACAACCATTTTGGTGGCAATCGCGGTGTACGGTAAGAATGTTGTTTATGGCACTGCTAATACCTTTGCTGCTATTCAAGAAATAAAAGCTGAAGACAAAAACACTTTAGGAGTAAATTTTACTCAGCTCGTCAAAGATACGACAAACTTTACTATCTCAAACTTTACAAAAAAGAAAATTTTAGATTAGTTTATGAAAATTTGGAAAGATTTTATTAGTGAGATACTTACCGCAGGACTATAAAACGCAAAACTAACATATAAGCTGTATCAAAATCCTCTTTTCATAAGTGACAAAATTCAGCTAATCTATGACCGTAGGACGACTCTCTCTCTAATAAGCCTACCTAAGAACCTATTTTGATTAAATATTGGCTAATATTGCTTAAATATTGGCTAAATTTCGGAACACACCCCTCAGTCAAATCAGCTTGGGGGACCAAGGCAAATTTTCATAATTTTTTTTTATAAAAAAATTTGCCTTGGTCCCCCAAGCTGATTCGACTGAGGGGTGTGTTCCGAAATTGCTCCAAATATTTTACATCGTTTTTTGTGTATTCATAAATAGCACAAGCTCTACCGATTTCATTTTTAGATTTTGGTTAAGCACCTAAAAAGTTGGATCAATGAAAATTGCAAAAAAGTTATTTTGGGTATCACAATTGTATCATGCGCAGGGAGGGCAATTATCACAGTTAATAAGGTATAATACTCATTTTAAAGCCATTACTTCCCAGTTTTATACAGGGAACCGCCCCATCAAAGAAACCGCCCCATTTTCGAAAAACAATTCAAATCAATTTTCAAATGCAATTTTTGAACTTAACTCATATTTTATCTGCTCTGCAATGTTTTTTATAGAAAATGTATTTACAGTGTGTTTGAGACCCAATATGAATACGGGTATAGCAAAGGATGTAATTTGGCAGGAATTCCTTATATGGTAACTACCCAAAATCATGTTTTGACCACTTTTTTAGATGTTTTAGACCCTGAATGCTACAGAAAACGTGTTATAATGATTGGGAAACACATTTGCATAAAAAAAAATTTTTGACAAAAAATTCTCTTTTTGACTTGGTCTGTAAAAGTGGTCAAAACATGATTTTGGGTAGTTCCCTTATAAGGAAGTTTAGCCTGATAGGATCCTTGCAGATATCATGAAGACGAATCAAATTCAAAGCCATTAAGAACTAAAAATAATAATAGAAGAGCAAAAAAACAAGACTACACACCAATAAACAAGACTACACACCATTTTTCAAAAATAATGAAAACGGGTCCAAAAAAGTGAATTTTTTGTAAAAATTTTTTATGCAAATGTGTTTCCTAATCAAAATACAGTCAAACATCCCTAACACGTACCCTCTATAACACGTACCTTCCCTAACACATACACCTGAGCCCGGTCCCCAGGGGGTAAGTGTTAGAAAAGTTTGGCTGTAACAGGTTTTCTGTAGCATTCAAGGTCTAAAACATCTAAAAAAGTGGTCCAAACAAGATTTTGGGTAGTTCCCTTATAAGTAGGGTTGTCGAGGTCTCGGATTTTTCGAGGCGAGACCTCGATACCTCGAACGCATCTCGAAATTTTCGAGGCCTCGCTTCGCCTCGAACCTCGATCCTCGAAATTTTTCGAGGATCGAGGGGAATCCTCGAAATCGAGGCCTCGACAACCCTACTTATAAGGAAGTTTAGGCTGTAATTTCTCTAAGCATAGAGTCTCATTCTAAACCCGACAACAGGCAGAAGAGAAAAAACTATTTTATGTCAGTCGGACAATTTACGGTTAGAAACAATGAGTCGTACACTGTGGAGATTTCCAAATAATTCGGAAATCGGGTAAGTGCTTACGTACACTAATTTTTCAAAGGTGGGGCTGTTTTTTTAATTAACTGTGTACAGTGAAATATCTAAAATCAGCGCAGGATTAACACTTAGTTAGCAACAAAAACCAAGAAATAATAAAGAATTAGTTTAGATATGCTCATTACGGCTGAAACAACCATCTAATCCCTGATCCAAATGTGCAATAATAATGCACGCTCCAATTTTGTTGGTCAGAAGCGAGCAAGAAAAGGGCCAATGACTGAAAAGCAACACTTCTAATCCTCAATCCAACTAAAACTATCGGTTATATATTGGTGCAGCCCAACAAGGAAGTGTCAAATTAGGAAGATTAAGGCGGGCTTGTCACTCATCCGTATGTCCACCTTGACACCCCTAATTTGACTAGTGTTACATTCTTGTGGAAACCTACGGGAAATCCAAAAAATTTATTCGAATAGAATAAAGTTGGAAAGTGGTTGTGTAAAGTGGGGAGATAGGCAAAAACTTAATCCTTTTAAAAGTTTTAAGCTGTAAGTCAGCTAATCGGAATCAATCATACATTTAAGATGGCACTTAAAAGTGTGCGTGAACTAAGTCAACATTTCCGGCAAAAGTCCACCTTTTTAAGAAACGCATTTAAGAATGAATTTAATTTTTTCTGAAGCTTATTTCCTTTATAAATCTTTTGCTTAGATCCTTGATTAGTTTTACTAACAACTTCCTAGTTTTAATACCAAAAATGGATTGGTTGGGAGGAAATGGTAAGGCAGCCGGCACAAAATTTGCCCCCACCCACTATTCCCTCCCCCTCCTAATACAGCCCTTATTCCCTTAAAAAATTGTTTATTGACCTTAAAAAGCAGAAAAATGGCTATAAAATTGGTATACCTAATTTGAAAATTACCGCAAATGTTCTAATAGAGCCCCCTCGACTTCGAGGGTCTGAATCTCGGAGCAAAGTCAATATTTTGCAAAGCTGATCATTGCATTTTCTTAACTCCCACGAGCTCTACTGATTCTGTTTTTTATATTTGGAATTTTCACCCAAAAATCTCGAGATCGACCCAAAATTTTCACAATTTTCAAAGGGTTGAAAAATAGAGCCCCCCACATTTACGGTATTGGGTGGGGTCAAGCGCAGTAGTTTAAATTTTTAAAATAAAAATTAATTAAAATTAAATTAAATATATAAACAATTTATTAAAAATTAAAGCAAAAATTGTAAAAAATTTCAATATTTTTCGGGCTATGATTTGTTCGATCATCGGTCAGTTAGTCTGCCCGATTTAACGGCTAATACTTTGATACTTTGCAAAAACGAAATTTCACAAAAGTATTATTTTTCAAAACGACACTTGACAAAAATGACATTTCCTGAATCAAAACTTGGCAAAACAACATTTCACAAATCGACACCTGACATTAAAAACAACAAGGGGGGCCGAGGCATACTTGGAAATTTGGAATTTTTTTTCCAAAAACATTTTTTTCTGAAAAACTTTTACGGTGTTGGGTGGGGTCAAGCTGAAAAACTATTCTAAACACCCCAAACCACCAAAAAACCCCTCAAGCCACCCATGATGACCCAAAACACCTCAATCTACCGCAGATCACTTAAGCTACCACAACAAAGTGTTTTTTTGCGAGTTTGGTGTGCTTTAGGGCCATTGTAGAGTTTTAGGGTGTTTTGGGGTGGTTTAAAATATTTTGGGATGGTTTCGGGTAGTTTCAGCAGTTTGGAGTGGTTTTGGATAGTTTAACTTATTTTGGAGTGGTTCGGAGTAAGTATGGTTATTTTGGGTAGTTTTTAGTGTTTTGGGTAGTTTTGGGTGTTATGCACGGAAAAATTAATTTTCTGAAAAAAAGATTTGCAAAAAATATGCCTTGGTCCCCCTGTTGTTTTTATTGTCAGGTGTCGTTTTGCAAAATATTAGGTTGTGTCAAAAGTTCTGTCGTTTTTGCCTTGGTCCCCCTGTTGTTTTTATTGTCAGGTGTCGTTTTGCAAAATATTAGGTTGTGTCAAAAGTTCTGTCGTTTTTGCCTTGGTCCCCCTGTTGTTTTTATTGTCAGGTGTCATTTTTGCCTTGTTCCCCCCTTGTATTTCAGCGCAATTTCAAAAGTTTATGTTCATCATTTTTAAAGCTCAGTAATCGCCGCCGTATTAGCCTGACCTTGCGCCGTCTGATTATCATCTCTTCCGTTCGCTTCAGCACATTCTCCGGGGAAAACAATACGCAACAGTTCAAGAAATTTCAGAGGATATCGATCGTTTCTTCTCTTCCAAGCCGGCTGGATTTTACGTCAAGGGGATCTCTCGCTTACAAGAACGCTGAAAAAAAAGTCGTAGAATTCGAAGGAGATTATTTTGTTGATTAATTGTTACACTTTGTTTCGAATAAAAACTTGTTTTAGGCTGTGTTTGAAACTTTGACTGGAAAACGACAGAACTTATGACACAACCTAATATCACTTAGCCGATTTTACAACCCCAGTTGAAACACTCAATCTCATACTGTAACTCAATTTGGGTACTTAGTGCTGATGTTTGTAGCTATTCAGTTGTTTAAATCATTTTTAACCACTCACTTGAAGCTACACCTAGGATTATTATCGTACATCACTTTGTTTAAGATAATAATAAATAGTGGTAACATCATCAAAGAGCAGTTGACTAAATAAGCTGCTTAGATCTAACACTAATCTAGCAAAAAATTAAAACAATTTAGTAATTGTCTAGATATCAACAATTTATAAAAGGGTACAATAAAAATTCTGTTGCTTTCTTTAAGCTTAAATGACAATCTCCAAAAATAGGCAATTATTTTAGTTACATAGATGTGCAAAACAAATTATCCTAATAAATAGTGATTTGATACATTTGCAAATGAAAAAGATAAAAAATAAGTTGTTTTTAATAACAGCTAAGCAATGTGTTTTTTTTCTCTTGTTATTTTGTAGGTGGGTTTAAACTAACTAGCTTTTTACGTCAATCAAAACGCAGTGTCACCGGAGTTTGTTCGGTGATAGAGGAGGGATCGATGTTTTAAGGGGCATGCTTGCCGCCGATGGGAATATTTTGAAAGGCGGGTACCAGGTCAATTCGAAAAAGAATTATTTTGAAATGCAAATTTTGAGTAATGTCTTGTGGTAAGTAATGAAAACTACTACAGTCAAAACTCGTTTATCCGACACCCCCAATTTTCGAAAATCATGTGTCGGATAACCGAGGTCCGCGGGTCTTTATGGCAAAATTGAAAGACTTTTGAAAAATGACCGGCAAAATCAGTGTCCTTTCGATATTTCAGACTACACTGGCGAATCACATTTGACAAAAGACTTCGAAAATTGAGCTAAAAAAGTGTCGGACCCGAGGCGGGAACGAACTTTTGGGGGTGTCGGATAAACGAGTTTTGACTGTATTACCTATTAACTAGGGACAACAGGTGCCTATCGGCGCCTCTATCGCATTTTAATATTTCGAATGAGCATAGACATGCAAATAAAATTATTACACTAAAAAAAGTTTTTCCTTGTGACCAAATGGGCACTCGTAAGATTAACCCTGAAAACCACCACTTTTCACTTTCAAGTAAAGATGATGACGGGACGGGACAATTCCGTCCCGTTAATTTTAGAGAATCGTCCCGTCCCGGAATCCCGCCCGGAAATTTTTTGGCACCTGTCCCGTCCCGGTGTCCCGTCCCGAAAAAAAATTATTTAAATTCCGTTTCGTCCCGTCCCGAAAAAATTCAATTTTTCAACAACTACCTTCAACTTGTAATTACAGTCAACTAGAGATGATGACGGGACGGGACAATTCCGTCCCGTCCCGTTAATTTTAGAGAATCGTCCCGTCCCGTTAATTTTAGAGAATCGTTCCGTCGCGGAATCCCGCCCGGAAATTTTTTGGCACCTGTTCCGTCCCGCGTCCCGTCCCGAAATTTTTAAATTTGAATTTTGACCCGTCCCGAAAAGGTCAAGCCATCATCTCTACTTTCAAGGGGCAAAATCTCAATTTTTTTCACAGCAATCTTCAAATCTGATTGCGAAAGGTCCTCCGCCATTGAAAGAGCTTCCGAATAAGTATAAACATGCAAATAAAAATATTACACTAAAAAAAGTTTTCCTTCCTGACCAAACATGTACTCAAATTGGCGACAGACGTTCCCCGTCCCAAATACTATATAGAGATAGAATCGGTGGCTCGCTGTTAAAGCTGCGGCGGACTGTGAAAGTCGGTCGTGGAAGCATTGTTCTTCCTTGAAATTTTCTTAAAATGCGACATTATAATTCACGTTTGAATTGACCTGGTACCCGCCTTTCCAAATATCCCCATCAGTTGCGAGCATGCCTCTTTAATGTCTATTTTTTGATCATAAATTTTTGTGTTTTAATCCAGGGATGTGATTTGTCCTTATTTTGGGGACTCCAAATCTTATTTATCTTTAAAATTTCATGTCAAAATCTTATTTTTTGACACAAAAATGGCGATCAGCACTGGATAAAATAGCATATTTCGCCAAAATACCCGTGTCCTTTTTTGAGCAAATTTCCTTATTGTCAAAATTTTGAGATCTCATCCCTGGTTTAAACCCAAAAGAACTAATGCTGTTTGCCTCCCCTTCAGGTCAATTTTTTCCAAATTTTTTTTCTTAAAAGTGATTTTTTTTCTGGAAGCACAACGGAATTTTTACTTTTTAAAAGCAGCTGATTTTCGAGGTGCTTGTATCTTCAAGATTTTAGGCCCTTTTTCGTCGGTTTTTTAATTGAATGACCCGAACAGTGGGTCAGACAATGACAATACTAGTGGTTTTGAAAAATTTATTCAAAAAATGACCATTTTTACTTTGCGGGTTTCAAGGTTTTTTGACACCCGTGATATCTCTATTGACCATCTTTAAAAAAATTCTCTACGCCGGAGACCATTTGGGACTGTACCTACACTGTAGTAAAAAATGAGATGAGGGGGCACGTGCTCACCTGAATCCTTCTGGATACGCCACTGCCAAATATGGTAGAATACCCTAATTAAGTGGAACCGGTAGAGCTCGCTGTACTTGAAAAAAATGCAATTAAGAGCTTTGCAAAAGATTGACTCTGCCTTGAAATACAGACCCTGAAGTTGAGGGGTAGCTCATATTAGAGATGGGCTTTATATTATAAGAAATACGGTAGATTATGAAACACCCAATTTTTTTGATTTATCAATTAAAAAAATTCATTTATTTAATGAAAATTTACAAAATAATCGCCTCGATCACTGTCTCTTGAAATTCCAGTTGGAAAAAAAAACCCAGCCGGAATGGAATCAAAGTAAAGCCGAAAATTCCGCATTGATACCCTTTACCACGGCGCACTTTTCTGTGTTTAGGCATTGCTCACCTACCGAAACGATGTGAGAATTTGAGAAATTTTTTTTTTGTAAGTTTTTGGATTAAATTGATCATTGATTGGAATTGGGCTAAACTTCCTTATATGGTAACTACCCAAAATCATGTTTTGACCACTTTTTTAGA
Source organism: Ditylenchus weischeri (assembly GCA_029231635.1). Taxonomy (NCBI): domain Eukaryota; kingdom Metazoa; phylum Nematoda; class Chromadorea; order Rhabditida; family Anguinidae; genus Ditylenchus; species Ditylenchus weischeri. Next base: position 55,121 of record JAMRYI010000235.1, read on the forward strand.
TGTTTTACACCTTGAATGCCACAGAAAGCGTGTTATTTTGATTGGGAAACACATTTGCATAAAAAAAATTGACTTCACAAAAAATTCACTTTTTTGGTTTTTTTAACAAACATACCCAATTCTAGGACCTGGTTTGGGTACCACCCTTGGTCCAACCGACGGAGTCCTAAAGAATGAACTATATGCTCTTTTTGAAAGTTTAAAATATGATCTCGCTCGGAAGTTTTACTAGGGAACCTCGCAAACCTATTTTTCACTCGTCCGGTGAAGTTCAGTATCATTAGATAACCAGTTGAGGCCTTAAATCAAACACAGGTCGGTTCATAAGTTTGCATTTAATAAAAGGCAGTTAACATTCTCATATGGGTTTCAAACTTTTTAATAATCTACTTAGTCAGCTCACTAACCAATGGGTTTCACTACTGGAAATCTATTAGTTAAACTGAATCTATATTGTTTGATGGGTTTCAAAATCAAAATTTGTTCAGTAAAAAATAAATAAATTTTGAGTAATGAAACCCATCGATTAGTGGGCTAACTACGTAATTAAACAAGTTTGAACCTACATGAAGTTGCTAGCTGCTGTCAATAGTCACCCGTAAACTTGTGGAGCACACAACATGTTGAGATCTCGGTCCCATGGGCTGAAAAGTTCGGATAAGAAGACCAGTAAAATGTGGAAAAACTACAGGGGGGACAAAGCATGTTTGAATTTCAATGGGGCTTTTTATAAGCATCGCGTAGGTCACAGGTGCACCCAATTTTCTTGCTATAATCTTTAAATTTTACCTGCACTGACAATCTTGTTGGATACCTAAGAGCCTGATGATCATTTGACACCAAATTTGGGTTTTGACCAAATGTACCATCCCTCCACTTAATTAAAATTGACCCCCTCAAGTAAATCAGCTTGGGGGACCAAGGCAAAAATATTTTTATTTCTAAATTTTCGAATCTCAAAAACAAATCTCGACAACCAGTGTATTTACATTTGTTAATTGTTTTTATGCAAAAAATAATTGGTATTAAAAAATTTTAAAAAAAAATTGCCTTGGTCCCCCAAGCTGATTTACTGGAGGGGGTCAACTTTAATTGAGTGAAGGGGGTGTTATTGCGTGGAGGGGGTATACTTTTATTTAGCCCAAATTTGTTAATAAAAGTGGGTAGAAAATTTGATGTGCAACAGTGTTTTCGAAAAGGAATACGGAATCCGGTTTACGAATGAATAAGTGAACTAAAATAAAACGAAAAGCAAAGCGAAATGAATGCGAAAACAAAAATGAATTTCCTTTTTGTTTCGTTTTCGCTTTTGCACTTTTCTTGGGATTTCGATATTTTTATATTTTCACTCAACAACCTCGTGTTCAGGCTTAGTTAAACAGAAGATTTAAATGGATTCAATCAGGTCATCGTCTTGCAGTCTCGACCAAACTTCCGTGGGCGAGTGAAAAACAAGTTCGCGATATTCCCTTATTAGTGGTCTAAGGAATTGTTTAATTAGGGAGCTAATTGAAGGCGAGGGTATTCATTCAGTCAATTTCTTTGACGGCTGACCACACCAGAGAATCCAGAGGTGGGCTATTTCAAACGTATTTTAGTGGTTAGTTAGGCCTTTTTGCAGTCAAAAATTATAGTTATCAGAAAACTACAGGAATTTCAGTCTTCAAAAAATAATCTGCTTTGAGCCAATATTCAAATCATATGTGTTGACATTTTTAGCAAATTCAAAAGAGAAAGCAGACAATAAATATTAGCAAGATAAAAGCACACAACTGACAGCACACTATTGAGTGTAAATGATGAGAAATGAACCATATTTTGTTGGTCCACAAAAGAGCTTTGTTGAGAGTGTTGTAAAACCGATTTTATGGTCTCCTTCTTTTAAGCTTCATTTGCTTGGAATGGTGACAAGTTATCAGATTTGAAAAAGCTTGGAAAACCGAGTGCTTAGTAACAAGTTAGTTTGCAGAAAAATATAGATTTAACAAAATCATGAATTCAAAATTCAACATCTCGGCAAGTTCCCTCGTTACCCTAAAATTTAATTGAATCGGAAACCAACTGTTCATTGATAGAAAAAGTGACCCTACTGCAGTATAACCCCCCAATGAAATTTTTTTTAAGTGTTTCCAAACACCCTATATCAACCTAAAATCACCATGTTTTGGTCACTGGAGCTGGGCAAAAAGAGCCTCTAAGTGCATTTTTGATCAAGAGTCTTATGTTAATCTAAGGTAAGTGTTAGTCTTAGTCCAAAATAAGTGAGTGCGCGCATCTCAAACCAACCAAGCCCCCTGCACCCCCTTCGGCGGCGCAGGGGGCTTGGAGTTGAGATGCGCACACCCACATACCTTAGACACAAATCAGTCGAAAGTGACTCTGGATGCATGATGGGGGCTTGGAGTTGAGATGCGCACACCCACATACCTTAGACACAAATCAGTCGAAAGTGACTCTGGATGCATGATGGGGGCTTGGAGTTGAGATGCGCACACCCACATACCTTAGACACAAATCAGTCGAAAGTGACTCTGGATGCATGATGGGGGCTTGAGTTGAGATGCGCACACCCACATACCTTAGACACAAATCACTCGAAAGTGACTCTGGATGCATGATGGGGCTTGGAGTTGAGATGCGCACACCCACATACCTTAGACACAAATCACTCGAAAGTGACTCTGGATGCATGATGGGGGCTTGGAGTTGAGATGCGCACACCCACATACCTTAGACACAAATCACTCGAAAGTGACTCTGGATGCATGATGGGGCTTGAGTTGAGATGCGCACACCCACATACCTTAGACACAAATCAGTCGAAAGTGACTCTGGATGCATGATGGGGCTTGGAGTTGAGATGCGCACACCCACATACCTTAGACACAAATCACTCGAAAGTGACTCTGGATGCATGATGGGGCTTGAGTTGAGATGCGCACACCCACATACCTTAGACACAAATCACTCGAAAGTGACTCTGGATGCATGATGGGGCTTGAGTTGAGATGCGCACACCCACATACCTTAGACACAAATCACTGAAAGTGACTCTGGATGCATGATGGGGCTTGGAGTTGAGATGCGCACACCCACATACCTTAGACACAAATCACTCGAAAGTGACTCTGGATGCATGATGGGGGCTTGGAGTTGAGATGCGCACACCCACATACCTTAGACACAAATCACTCGAAAGTGACTCTGGATGCATGATGGGGCTTGAGTTGAGATGCGCACACCCACATACCTTAGACACAAATCACTCGAAAGTGACTCTGGATGCATAGATGGGGCTTAGAGTTGAGATGCGCACACCCACATACCTTAGACACAAATCACTCGAAAGTGACTCTGGATGCATGATGGGGCTTGGAGTTGAGATGCGCACACCCACATACCTTAGACACAAATCACTCGAAAGTGACTCTGGATGCATGATGGGGCTTGAGTTGAGATGCGCACACCCACATACCTTAGACACAAATCACTCGAAAGTGACTCTGGATGCATGATGGGGGCTTGAGTTGAGATGCGCACACCCACATACCTTAGACACAAATCACTCGAAAGTGACTCTGGATGCATGATGGGGCTTGGAGTTGAGATGCGCACACCCACATACCTTAGACACAAATCAGTCGAAAGTGACTCTGGATGCATGATGGGGCTTGGAGTTGAGATGCGCACACCCACATACCTTAGACACAAATCACTCGAAAGTGACTCTGGATGTAGGATGGGGGCTTGGAGTTGAGATGCGCACACCCACATACCTTAGACACAAATCACTCGAAAGTGACTCTGGATGCATAAAAATGTATGCATACCAGAGTTCCTTTATGCGGTATGCCCCAGTCAACAAAACTATGTTCAAATTCCATCTTTTTGGGGTCAAGGTACCCTCAACATCTGATTTTCCAAGTTACAATAAACAGAAATCGGATTTAAAAAAAATCGACTTTTTATAGAAAAAAGTAGGTGAAAACACCTTTTTGTTAAAATGGTGTTTTGAAAAAGTTCAAAAAAAATTTCATTTGGGGGTGGGGCGGAGTATACTCCGGTAGCGCCGAAAAAGTTTATTTATTTATTTATCCACAGTCTCTAAAATAAGCTTATTTACACTAAAACAGATTCTGTTTGAAATGTCCTTTTTCTTGTCAGTCTGGGATTAAAGTTACAAATGGCTAGTGTAATGGTATGATATAGACTTTATATATAGGGTTGACGGCCGGTCGAATTTCGGCTTTTCCGGCCGAAAACCGTTTTTTTCGATTTTCGGCTCGGCCGGCCGACAACCATATTTATATATCAAAAAAAGGGTCTTTAAAGAGTTAGAGTACAGAAGGGTTTCCGAGCCAGCTCGACCAGCTAAAATTTTTTAAATTACGAAAATGAAAATAAATTGGGATCCCGAAAAAAGTACAAATCTACGGTTCCCATACTTGCACTTACCGTATTTCTTCTAAATAGTAGCCCTACCCAATAGTTTAATATTTATGTTAACTATTTTTTCAGTGAGAAAATCTTCTAATCAATTCAAATGTAAATTTTTTCTAGCCCAAATTTAAATTTTGACAAATTTGTCTATCATCACAAAACTGGATTATCAACAAAATATGGCTTCGAAAAGACACTTAAAAAATTAATATTGGCTACATTTTGTCAATTTTAGTGAGGGCTATAATTGGATAGAATACGGTATTACAAAAAAAAAATAATATATAGTGGTTAAATGCTGTGCTTAAAAACGTGGTATTATTGTTTTTAAAAATATTATAGTGGGACAAACTTCTGAAAAGGGCTCGAAAAATTAGATAAAAATAGCTATTTAAAAAATACACTCAAAAATCCCATTAAGCCACCTTAAAAAAAGTTTGACTAACAAGCTGACTAACACAAAATAAGTAAAAATGCGAAAAGTCTAGCAACGAATAAATAGTCAAAACAAAAAAAACAATACGTCAAATTTCTGCTAAAATTTATAGCCAACAAGCACTTTCAAAAATTAGTAAATAAAGTTAAGTGAGACTTTAAGAAAATACTAATTAAAGCAGTTTTTCAAATTTTAAATATCATTTAAAAACCTAAATTTAGCATAATTTTATTGTGAAACTTAAAAGTGCAACCAAATTAATTGAAGAAAAACGCATCAACAAATAGAAAAAAATTGGACACGGTAGAAGCAAATGGCTGTTTATGTTTTAAGCTCACACAATATTTTTTCGCTTCCTTGCCTTCATTGGGCTGCAAAGGCGGAAAAGGGGCGTGTTTTAGCAACACTTTGTTCTCTGATTGGAGTTTTTTTGGGGCGGCAAATTGGCTTTCTATTAGGTTGTGTCATTAATACGTTCGCTTTTTGTTTTTCAAATCAAATTTTTGTGGCATTGTGTTTTGACCCATTTTTTGATGACTTTCATCTCATCACACTGGCTACAAAATGGCCGGTAACTTGCCTGAGATAAGTCCTCAAAAATGGGTCAAAAACACAATGCCACATACATGTTTTTTGAGAAAAAAACAGGTGGCAGATTAATAGAGGTTTTACGGTATATCGGATCTAGACTGTAGTACAGTCAAACCTCGGTTATCCTGCACTCCAGATATCCGGCACCCTCGGTTATCCGGCACCTTGAATATACTTCATTTGGCTGAGATTGGCTTATTCTCTGTCAACTGACATTCCAGTTATCCGGCACCCTCGGTTATCCGGCACCATAAATATACTTCATTTGGCTGAGATTGGCTTATTCTCTGTCAACTGACATTCCAGTTATCCGGCACCCTCGGTTATCCGGCACCTGAAATATACTTCATTTGGCTGAGATTGGCTTATTCTCTGTCAACTGACATTCCAGTTATCCGGCACCCTCGGTTATCCGGCACCCTGAGGCCGGTCCCCAGCGGTGCCGGATAACCGAGGTTTGACTGTAAATATTTTTATAATAAGTCTTTTTCAACATTTTTATCTGGGAGGTGTAATATAGTGGCAAAGTATAGAATCTCATAGAGTATAAAATGAAAAAGATACAACTAAAAAAAATTTAGGTCCAGTCCTAGCAGCTGCTGTGTTTTTTTAAACACGATTTTTTCTATTTTTTCAATACTTATCATATTAGGATGTGTCATAAATACGTTTTCAAATCAAATTTTTGTGGCATTGTGTTTTTGCCATAAATTTCTCGACAAGTTTTTAAAAGTTGACCTCCCATTTTGTAGCCAAGATTCTCAGCTACAAATTGAGAGGTCAATTTTTAAAAACTTGTCAAAAATTTATGGAAAAAAACACAATGCCACAAAAATTTGATTTGAAAGCGTATTTATGACACAACCTAATATCACATGCAAGTTACTGCGGTCAATAATAACAAAAAATTTGGGGGGAGTTGAAGTGCAGGAAGTATTCAAAGCTCCTAATTATGATTGCTGTTGGAAAAAAAGAGTAGCAAATTCATTCTCAGTAATTGGACTAGTTGAACAAAATTGCAAGTTTCCGCTTTATGATTTCGGCTATTGTTCAGCCAAAATCACATGACTGAAATATTGCATAACTTTTCTTGGGCTTATTACTCTTTTTCTCTGTTTTTTCTCTGTTCTACCGTAAAATGTAAAAGGCGTTTCAAATGCTTTTATATAATACCGTATATTCTGTATTAAACGCCCCCCCCCCTTTCTTTTTGATTAGGATTTCAAAGTTAAGAAAGTTTTTTTATTGACAATTTAAGAAATTTTGAGGAATTAAAAAATAAATGCCCTCAGGCGTTTATTAGAGAAAATACGGTGACAAATTCCAAAACTTCATTTATTTTTATTATTTAAAAAATGTCTGTTTGGAGCCATATTTTGGTGAAAAAACCGCTGCTGCAATATAAGAAAACTTGTAGAACTACAAGTTGGATTAGGAGTATCGATACAAGAAGTGCAATTTTTTCGAAAAAAGTAGCAAAAAAAGCAGAAGATGATCTGAAAATGTTAACTTATTTCGTTCTTAATGCTGAATAAGCTATAAATATTTCGGAAGGTACTCTTTTTTGCCCGCTAATTACTCTTTTTGCCCGCAAATTTTTTTTATTTTGTTAATTTATTTATGGTTTTATCTAAAAATGGAAATTTTGTTCAAGCCGTTCTACGCGAAATCAAAAAAGACGTAAAGGTCATCTACCGTATTTCCTCTAATTAGCCCCCGCCCCCTGATTCAAAATCGTGTTTTTGGCATTGTGTTTTTAGCCTACTTTTTGATCACTTTCTCAGGCAGTTACCACCCATTTAGTAGCTCATCTTTCTAGCTACAAAATGGTTGGTAACTTGCCTGAGAGAAGTGATCAAAAAGAGGGCTAAAAACACAATGCCAAAAACCCGATTTTGAATCAAGGGGCGGGCGCGCTCATTAGAGGAAATACGGTGTATCAGAATTTTGACTTAAGCTGAAAATTTTCAGTTATAGACTATTTTATGTTTTGAAAAAATGCCCGCTAATTTTTTGCGGGCATTTTTTCAAAACATAAAATAGTCTTAACTCAAAATTTTTCACCTAAAGTCAAAATGATATAGATGACCTTTACCAAAATTTCCATTTTTAGATAAAAACATAAATAAATTAGCAAAACGTGCCAAAAAAAGAACCCTCACCATATCTACTATCTAAATTCCAATCAAATATCTCCTGTTACAAATTCAATTAAGGATTTGGGCATAGTTCTTACCCCTAACTTAAAATGGAATGCACACTTGGAAAATCTATGCAAATCCGCTTACTCCCGCCTATTCACTCTTTTTACGGCCGTTCGCTCGACTGATCCCAAGTTCATAGTACAATTATACGTGACATATGTTAGACCCATAATCGAAAGTTCTTCTGTAGTGTATAATCCTTATTTGAAAAAAAAGACTTTAAGAAAATAGAGCGGATTCAGAAAATTGCTCTTAACCAAACTATACTTTAAGTCACTTAGGAATAAATATCCTGATAAACCTCACTATGAAAAGCTCTTACAATTATTCAAAATGGAAACTCTTCGAAAAAGACAACTTAAAGCGGACCTTATTTTCTATCACAAAATAATTTTGAAAAAAATTGATATTAATCTAAATATTCCGTCTCTTCAGTCATTCTATAATTTCCGAAAACATAAAGCTATTGTACCCGGCAGGAATTCGTTATCTGTGTTGTGCCCAAAAACGTGTGTGGACCACTTTTTCAGTCGTTTTAGTATGATTAAAGTGTAGAAAAAAAGTTTTTAGGTGGGGCTCGATAATTTTTCAAAAAAACATTTTTGACCGAAAATTGACTTTTTCCTGTTAGCTCAAGCCTATGACCGCATTTAGAACACGAGTGCTGTCTTTCTTCCTGAATCAAGTGCCATTGTTGGAGAGCATTCTTCATTCGTACCGGCTCCTTACACATTTCGTACAGGGCAATCAAATTGAGAACCATGTTTTCTAAAACAAGCAATAAAAAAATGTGAGAGCAAAACTTGTCCGACCGCCAAAACTGCAACATAGAAAAACTACAAAAATGAAAAAATGAAGATTTTGGTCCAAAAGTCAATTTTCGGTCAAACATTTTTTGTTGAAAAATTATCGAGCCCCACCTAAAAACTCTTTTTCTGCACTTTAATCATGCTAAAACGACTGAAAAAGTGGTCCACACACGTTTTTGGGCACAACCAGTGCTCCGAAGTCGTACTCGTACTACGAGTACGAAGTCCGAGAGAAAAAAAAGGTCAGTACGAGTACGATGTACGAGCAGTAAAGTACGAATCGTACCTTCACTGAACTTTTGCATGCGAGCATTTTTTGTTTCTTTATATGAATTTAAAGCTGTGACTTCTTTTCAAACTATAAATTTATGAAATGTGAACGAATTTAGCTTACATTTTCTACACTACATTTTACTCAGCCTATTGTCAACAATGAGTAAAAATGCGTTTTCGCTTTCATTTTTTTCCGTAATTTAATGTGCTTTTTTTTGGGCCAAAATAGTCATTGGGAGCAGTGCTTGTACTCGTATAGTACTCGTAGTACGAGTACGAAGTATGAGAGAAAAAAAGGTCAGTACGAGTACGAATACGAGACTTAATTATTAGGTTGTCAATAAGTTTTGAGAAAGCACGATTCGCTTTAATTTTCAAAGTGCATCATTTGGCACATTTGACAATGATGTCTCTACGTGTCAAATACCATTTTGTAGCCCGTTCTCTGTTCTTTAAAATGTGATATTGAACAATTCTTTGTTATTAAAAAATATGATCAAAAATAGGAAAACAAAAAATGTGCATAAATTTATCAAACTTGAGAAATTGTTTGTTTTTTTATTTTTGGTCCAATTTTGTTATAACAAAGAGCCGGTTAATACGACATTCAAAAGAGGAGAGAACGGGCTACAAAATGGTATATGACACGTAGAGACATCATTGTCAAATGTGCCAAATGATGCACTTTGAAAATTAAAGCGAATCCACGTGCTTTTTCTCAAAACTTATTGGACAACCTAATAATAAGAGGTACGACTACGAGTACGACCAAATTCAAAAATTCGAAAATTCCGAGCACTGGGCACAACACAGATAACGAACTTTAGCCTGTGCCCTTTTCCGAATCAGATTTCCGATTCCACTCTTACTTTGTTGGGACACCAAAAATTTATTATGCTCTTCCAGCTGAAATTGTTGCTTCCCCTACTATAATGCCTTTCAAAAAAAAATGCTTTTGTATTGTAATTATTCTTAAGGAAATATGTATTTGTTTTCGTCGCGCACTTGTTGCGTAGACAATAAATAAATAAATAAAATAGTCCCAAAGTAAATTGCCAGTTTTATGAATTCTGTATTGTTGAAATTGTATCCTAACTAATAACAAAAAATTTAGGAATAATTTGCGGATGACCTGATACAAAAAAATATGAAAAAATAAATAAAACTAATGGTCGATTAATAAAAAAGGCGCCAATTCAAACAAATTGAAAAAATGCTGCAGCTTTTTTGATCGACCCTGTGAATAATTTTGAATGACGATTCTGAAAAACGTTTCGTTAATTGTGTCAGCTTGAGTGGAACAAGCTTAAAAAACACAAGCCAACAAAAAAGCCTAAGCCATGAATACAAATCAGCGAAAAATAAGGCAATTTTATATTGTTTATTTTGTAAAATCTATTTTTGCAAAGTACTAAGATTTTTAATTGGCTCACAGCTGTGTAACATCTTTATTGGGAACAGCTTTATGCGTTTTAACATTTAGGTGAGTAAGCTACAAAAAAGTCTCTCGAGCCGTTTGCTAAATATTTTGCAAAATAAAAGTTTTTTTGTGTCAATGAACTTACAGTTGAACCTCGTTTAGCCGGCACCCCCTTAAGTTAGTTCCCGCCTTGGGTCCGACACTTTTTTTACCTCGATTTTGGAAGTCTTTTGCTGAATGTGATTCGCCAGTGCATTCCAAAATATCGCAGGGATTCTTATTTTGCTGCTCGTTTTTGCAAAATCTTTTGTTTTTGCTATAAAGAGCCGCAGACCTCGATAAGCTGATACCCCCTTTTTTGAAAATTAGTCGGGTTATCCAGGTTCGACTGCACTATGAAAGATGGGACCGGTGACTTTAAAAGAACAGTTCTGTAATTCTGTAGTTTGGTCAGACCCCTCAGAAAATGGGAAATTGAGTGTTTGGGCTTAAAGGAAAGCCCACGAGGAAAGCCCTGCTGAGTACGATAGCACCAAATTTGACCATCTTTTGTTGGTAATTCGCCGAGCTGTGGCCTCATGAAGTTTGGTACTCAGAAACGCCAGTACATTTTTTAAAACTATTTATACTTAGTGAAAATCTGATGACGTAGAGTCTTTAAAAGCCTGTTGTACGCAGAATGAGTTGTTCTTTGTAACGAACACAAAAACTTTGCAATCTGGTGTAAATTTTGGCGAAAAAATGTGTGTTTTTTTTCGAAAAATCAGCATTTTTCGAACACCAATTTTCGGCGAAAAAACCGCCATGAAAATACGGTATCTGATTTGACTCTAAAACTATTTTTAGAAGTGCAATTTGAATGTCATATTTCAAATTCCTCTCGGGTGAATAAATTTTCAGACAAGTCAATATTTGGTAATTCAAATATTTATTGTCTTGTGAGGAATTTGAACTATGAAATTCAAATTGCACTTCTGAGAATAGTTTTAGAAAAAAACGCCATGAAAATAGGAAATCGACCTGCACCCCCCTAAATTTTCAGTGCACCAGAAAGAAAATTCAATAAGGCACTTTTTTGAAGAAAAAAATTTACAAAAAAAAGTTGGGAGAGGCAAGACTAAAAAGGCCTTTGAAGTTTGCTAATAGTCCTAACTCTTTTCAGTTTTTTTAAACTTTTTTACAGGGCAAACCTACAATTCTGACACCATATTCGTGATTTGATATGCTTCTAAAACTATTCTCAGAAGTGCAATTTGAGTTTCATAGTTCAAATTCCTCACAAGACAATAAATATTTGAATTACCAAATATTGACTTGTCTGAAAATTTATTCACCTGAGAGGAATTTGAAATATGACATTCAAATTGCACTTCTAAAAATAGTTTTAGAGTCAAATCAGATACCGTATTTTCATGGCGGTTTTTTCGCCAAAATTTCCACCAGATTGCAAAGTTTTTGTGTTCGTTACAAAGAACAACTCATTCTGCGTACAACAGGCTTTTAAAGACTCTACGTCATCAGATTTTCACTAAGTATAAATTGTGTTAAAAAATGTATTGGCATGCCTGAGTACCAAACTTCATGAGGCCACAGCTCGGCGAATTACCAACAAAAGATGGTCAAATTTGGTGCTATCGTACTCAGCAGGCCCTCCTCGTGGGCTTTCCTTTAAGCCCAAACACTCAATTTCCCATTGTCTTAGGGGTCCAGGTTGGCCTTGAAAAAAACTACAAAATTACAGAACTTCTGGTTTAAAACCCGTTTCCTGTAATTAATTGGACCAGTCCCTGTTACCTGGAAATTTTGACTGACAAAATTTTGACAGTGGTAATTACAGTAGTTTCACTCACTCACTGTTTGGCAAATTTGATTGATGTGTGATTTTCTCAGACATCTATTTGATTAAAAACAACTTTAAACCAGCAGGAAAGTCAATAGTATCAGCAAAAAGACAAAAAGGTTGCACTTTGGCTGCCATTGCATTGATGAATGACGGATATTGAGAAGATGAGCCAACTACTACTGTCTCTTTTGTTTGCAGCGCCGCTAAAACAAACACTTGTGTAAGTTAATTAAAGCAATAGGAAGTGGATCTATTATGCAAATTAATTAATAAACTTGACTCATCTACACATTGGCTCTGGGAAAGTAGATAGATATTTGTAGAAAACACAGATTTCCGATTGGCTAGATTCAAAGGCAAGTCAGCAAACAGGTTCTTTTTTTTACTTTTGTAAAGTTGTGGTCATAACTGCACGGACGCCTCCACCGGGTGCCAGCGCTAGGCAAAATTTTACTGTTTCCGAGCGCCGGCACCCTTTTGACAGCGGCGCCGGCACTATCACTAACTTTTTTTATGTTCTTTTCATCGGCGCCAAGATTTTAATTAAGGGCGCCGGCACCACCCTGGTGCCGCCACTCTGACTCGGCGCCGATTTTTATGGTTGCGGTCGGTGTGACCAGCGTAGGTGCCGAGCGCCGCCCCGGCGCTGTTTTTTGCCGAGGCTGTGCCGACGCCGGAACAACACTGGTCCCGTGCGCATTCAAACGCGTGAAATTTTCGTTGTCGGCGACGGTGATGGTCCTATACTGAAATACGAATTTATAAAATTTTGTTCGTCCTTAACCTCTGCGGATTTGTTAATAAACAATAGACGTGATGGTCCTACTGCTGGGCTTGAGAATTTACTTTACGACTAGAGACTTTTCTTACTTTCGTCTAATTTTTTGTTGGCCAAATTTTTTGGCCCCTTTTTGAAGTAAACTTTTTTGAACGAAAAAGTGAAAGTATGAAGCAAATAAAAAAAATAACTGAATTCATGCTTTCACTTTTTCGTTCTACTTTTTTCGGAGACGGTGCAATAAGTGATGCCTCGTTAGAAACTAGGATTACAGGGCTGCCTGATAATATCATTATTTTTTAAAAAAGTTGCCAAAATTTACTAGAAAAAAGGATAAACATGAATTTGCTGCAAAATTCCGTTATGCCCATATCGAAAATCAAATACTTATTGTCTTGAGCGGAATCTGAAATTTGACTTTAAAATTTTGAGGGCGCTTTTATATGCAAATCGACCACGCTGAAACGAATTGGGCCGGAATGGGCTATACCACATCTCCCAAAAGTGCGTTTCGATCACTGTTTTGAACTTATTAGGCCCTGATTAGTACGAAAAAACATGTTTTTAGGGCGCGGACGATTTTTCTGAAAAAAAACTTTTTTGACCAGAAAATGACTATAAATGATGATAAATGATCATAAATATAGTTACACATCCACCAATTCACATGGCTGCTGTATGTAAAAAGGGGAATGAGTGTGTTATACTTTAGCACATTGTTCGGAATAGTCTCAAAGGTGATTGGGGGAAGCCTAAGCCTAAGGTAATGCTTGGGGTGAATGGGGTGACTGAAAAATGACTAAATTTTGGTCAAAAAATATTTTTCCAAAAAATGTCGTCCGCGCCCTAAAAACATGTTTTTTGTACTAATTAGGGCCTAATAAGTTCAGAAAAGTGGTCAGAACCACTTTTTTGGGATATGTGGTATAACCCACTTTAGCCACGAATTGGAGTTGCAGATATCTCTAGCACCAAAATAATTTCTATCATTTTCGACAAAAATTTTCTGCCTACTTTTACAAGTAATCTGAAGTCATCAATATCACCGAGGTAAAACAGGGACGGTTTAAAACAATGCTAATTTCAGCTATTTTTTGCAATGTGACGCACTGGTATGTCTCTTTGAAGAAGTTATAATATTTGGTCAGAAAGGTGAAAGGATGTCTAAAATATTGGGTTGATTCATAATTAATGCGGATTTTTGTTGCCTTATGATTCTTGTGATCTATTTCTTCTTTAAATTTGCTTTTTTGTTTTAAAGTATGCCCTCGCTTTTAGTTAAGAAGAATGCGCGTCGAAAACCACCTTCACATTCGCCATATCATGCTCTACCACTTCGAGAAAGGATGGAGGGCAGCGCAGTCTTGTCGAACTGTTTGGCGAAGAGGCGATCAGTCAAAGTCAGGTGGAAAGATTTGAGAGCTTGATCATTAAAGTCAGATGGGCAACCTCTTCCTTTCTCATCTTGCAAGCTTGTGTCACCGTATTTGAAACGCTTGAACCATCTTTCCACCTGACTTTGACTGATCGCCTCTTCGCCAAAGAGTTCGACAATATCGCGAAAAGACTGCGCTGCCCTCCATCCTTTTCGACGCGCATTCTTCTTAACTAAAAGCGATGGCATATTTTAAAACAAAAAAGCAAATTTAAAGAAGAAATAGATCAAAAGAATCATAAGGCAACAAAAATCCGCATTAATTATGAATCAACCCAATATAAAAACTTCTCATTTCATAAAAAATTGAGATACTAATTTTAAAAAAAATTACTCATTTTCTCAAATCGCACTCATTACTTTTTTGCCGAAGAATACCTACTCCTCATGCCAATTTTGCCAAAATTAAAAGACATAAATTGAGCTTCAGAAACAAGAATCCAATTTGTTTAGCAAAAGGAAATAATAGAGCAACAAAAATCATCTGCTTGCACCATTCGAAAACCCATCTAATGCAATTTATTTGGGCTATTTCTCTTGTATTTCCTAAATTATTTGGCAGCTAAATAAGGCATTACAGCCGGCAGACATATTTCCTAAATCCTTTCCATTTACCGATGAGGGAAAAAGAGAAGAAGAAAAAAAACACTGAAGCATTTGGGTGACAACATGTCAGATTGAACAACAAGGGGACCTATTCCGCCAAGAAATTAACTTGAAAGCTATTCGGCAGCCATGTCAGCCGACCAAATAATTTTATATTTTGGCGCATATCTAATAAGTAAGTGGTGTCAATTGTAATTTAGTGGACTAGGCTAAAATGATTGAATTTGGGTGAGACTTTTAGCTGAGACTTTAATAAAGTGGAGAGCTGGGTGTTTTGAGCTGGAGGAGAGTAGGAAAAACTTTTATTTCTTTAATATATTGCTATTATAAGAGCTGAAATCAATTTACGTCAAGATTTGTTGAGTTTATGAAGAGAAGTGCATATCTTGTAAATTTTATTTGCGACAAAAAGTTATAGGTTGAAGGGAAATTATAATTTTTAAACAAAAATTAAGATTGCAATTTTGTTGTTGAATTTGTTTACTTCTGCTGGAAATCTCTCTGAGGTTGTTGACGCCTTGTAATGTCATGCCAGAAGCAGCCTTAATGTAAAGACATTGCATTAGGAATACAGTTAAGTCTCGTTATAGCAAACCCCCAAGGATCCACCCACAGGGATGCGCTCTAACGAGAGTGCACTATGTGAGAGGTTTGATATATGGTCGTTATATTGGCTTGAGTATAAAATCACCTCCCCCCATGCACAGTGGTCAGATGGAGGAGATAACCTCATATTCGTGTTTCTCGACCCTGATTTCATAAGGAAGCCGCGTGTTTTTTTAATTCTGAGCGAAAAAAATTCGAACCACAGAGGGTATCATTGTTTTTTAGTCAAAACTTTAAAATTCAAATTGGCGCCTTTTGAATTTTTCAAAGGGATTAAGGGCTGCATGAGGAGGGAAAGAGGAATAAAAGCGGTCACTAACCACACAGGGCACACTAACAAGAAGATGTTGAACTTAGTTTTGAATACTGGGCCTACCGCATATAGAAACTTTGGTATGTGGGTGTGCGCATCCCAACTCCAAGCCCTCTGCGCCTACTTCGGGGGCGCAGAGGGCTTGATGGGTTAGAGATGCGCGCACTCACTTACCTTAGACATGATTCCGAGCAAGTAGTCCTGATCATAAAATGCATATAGAGTCTCTTTTTGCCATGGCCCAAGTTGAAAAACATGGTGAAACAGCCAGACGAAATTTTGAACACAGTTGACTCGTGATAAGCTGCTTTTTGAGATCGTCACTTTTTTTGGTCTAATACTTTTTTTTTAAAATTTTCTTTTGAAGTTTTTGTCAGTTGTCTCCAATTAGTCTTGTCAAAAAAATAAAAAGAATTTATATGTTACTGGTCGTATTTGTTAACAGAAACATTTTTGCTTCAAAGACCTGTGCTTCTCGATGACCATGCAAGCCCGTCGCCAATGTATTATTTTTTGATAAGCAAATGTGGGTACAAGTTATCAGCCTTGCTAGCCCAAAGTAGTCAAAGACTACAACTATTTTTTTAAATTCACCTGATACCACTTTTTTTTAATACAAAAATTTTTTCCATTGGCATGCCTATTAAAGGCCTTTTTAAGTGTAGGGTTGGCAACAGTTAATTCGACCTATTGAAAATTTTTTGACTTCATTTTTTTGTTTTTAGGTGTGTTTTTTTACAAAATTTCGAGCATGTGACCACGCAACTGAAAGCCTAGGATAGTGGCTACACATTGGTTTGAAAATTTCTTAATTTGGCTTACAAAAATGGATCTATTTTAATGAAAACAATTTCGGTTACCCGATTTCGGTATCGGGTACCCGAAATCGGGTAGTCCGACCCGAAATTGTTTTCATTACAATAGATCCATTTTTGTAAGCCAAATTAAGAAATTTCCATACCAATGTGTAGCCACTGTCCTAGGCTTTCAGTTGCGAGGTCACATGCTGAAAATTTTGTAAAAAAAAATGAAGTCAAAAATTTTCAAAAACGTCAAGTTAACTGTTGCCAACCATATTTAAGTGTGTACCTTTCATGTTTTCAAAACGATCATAGCATGCAAAATAACTAAGATCCAATTGAGTAACGTTTCCAGGCACCTAGAACAATGCATTTTTAAAGATTCTAGCATTATTAAGCAGTTAAAAAGTTCACTTGATTGCAGAATGTCAAACATCTAAAAAATATTAAAAAAAACTAGTTATCAAAATAAAAGGGTAATAAACAAATCTAGCGTTATCTACTTAAAACCTACTTTTCACCAGCCATTGTCGAGGCAACGCCATTTCTTTGGCAACATTCACGGTGATCTCTACCTCAAATTGAACAAAGGTAATATGTTTTTGCAAACCTTTAAGGATTCGACAGTACCTTGGGCAGCACAAAACTGCATATCAGATGCAGCTTGCATTGGACAAGGGTCTGCTCGGAAATACATGTTCTAAAATACCACTTTTTAAAGAACTTGCAAATATCTTAACATGTGTTTGCCTGCAAAGCAGCCTTAGTATAAGTCCTGAAAGAGCACTTGTCTAGACAAGTGTCTGGAAGATTTCTTTCCTGACAGCAGGCCATAAATTTCTCATCTGGAGTTTGCGGTCGACGAGCTGCCGATGCTTCAGCCTCTTCTTCACCCTGTTGAAAGGTATTTTAGTCCAACCAGTTTTAATATAAAAAAAATGTATAAAATAAAAACCTCAAATTCTTCTCCCCTCCTAGGTTTGGCAATTCTCAGTGTTTTTGAAGAAGCGACTCTGGCTCTTAAACGATGGCAACCGTACCTAAAAAGTGATTAAAAAAAGTTAGGCGCTATTAAACGGTGGGAAGGGGTGTTTGCATTGGTCTTTCTGTTGTATTTTTGATTATCCACAGGGTAGGCCAGCGAAAGTTGTATGTGTTCGAAAGTACGCCAAAAAATGTGCTTGGTCCCCCCTGTTGTTTTTTTAGAAATTTCTAACTTTTTTACAAAAATTAGTACAGAGGGATATCCGAGGGCTATTTCCAAGAATACATAACAGAATGCCATGCAGAATAATTTGTATGAAAAGTTGGGTCGATGTAATTAAAGGGGCATGCTCGCCGTCGATGGAAATATTTTGAAAGGCCGGTACCAGGTCAATTCAAAAAGGAATTATTTTGAAATGCAAATTGGTTGAGCATCGCGTTGTGATAAGTATTGAAAACTATTCCACTACTCAATAACATCAGTGGCTCAGTGGTGAAGTGGTGGTGGATTGTGAAAGTTAGTCGTCGGTTCGATTCCGACTGAGTGCATATCTTTTTTCGATTCACAAAATTGCGTAATTTAATTCTCGTTTGAATTTCGCTGGTATCCGCCTTTTAAAATATTCCCATCGGCGAAGAGCATGCCGCTTTAAGACGGAGACAGGTCAGTTCGCCACACGGTCAATTCGCCCCGTTTTTCAAAACAGACAGTTCGCCCCGGTTTTTTCAAACCAATAAAGTAACCATTTTTTGTCATGAAAAGTATCTTTGTTATTTCAAAAATTTTTCTACGAGCCAGTCTCGATACTCCATAAACCAACAAGACAAGTGGCAAACTATTATTTGCTATTATTTGTTGTTTTCGAGTAACCGCTGTGCACACCTTGTTTTGAATTTTGAAGCTCTGAAGATTAAAGCTGTACATCTGTAAAGTTGTGAGCGATAGCACATGCAGGGCGAATCAGAGGGCTTTTTTATTGAGAAAACATAGTAATTACCTATGGTCAGGAGGGGGTATTGTTAGTGAATTTTCATTTGAGCGAAATCACTAAAACTCATAAAATACCTTACAAGATAAAATTTACCACCGTCATACCATGTTCAAAATGCTAAAACAAGGTGTGCACAGGGGTTACTCGAAAACCACAAATAATAGTTTGCCACTTGGCTTGTTGGTTTGTGGTGTATCGAGACTGGCTCGTAGAAAAATTTTTGAAATAACAAAGATACTTTTCATGACAAAAGATTGGGGCGAACTGACCGTACACCCTTTAAAATCACTGTGTTTGAATAGTTTCCTGTAACTGTTATTGTTGAGAATAAAAATTTTTTCACAAATCAAGAGGGGGGACCAAGCACTTCTTTTTTGGAAAATTTATGCCAAAAAGACAAAAGGAAGACTAAGCGCATTTTTTGGCGTACTCTAGAACACTCAAACATGTTTTTTGAACTGCAAAAATTAAAAAAATCATGTTTGATCTCGTCCTACCGTTTGTTTCCAATTAAAAGTTATAAAAAAGCAAAACTGACTGTCCACAACCATATCCTTGACCGCATCCTCCTTGACAGACGGGTGGCGGTGGTGGTGCGCATCCTATAAGGTGCACCCAAAATTATTTTCTTCTAATTTATTTAAGCGTATTTATCCACCTCCTCCACCTCCACAAACTCCTGCAGCAAAGCAGGCTTCGGTCAAGGGAGCGAAGAAATGTTGCAATGTCAGCAGGAATACAAGCAAACTGTAGTTTAGCGAGAGATCTTTCATTTGTAATACCTTATTGCCTAAAAACTAGTGATGGTCAAACCCAATACTTCCAAAAAGCCAATACTTGATTTTTTAGTGCGGTTTTATTACTAAATCGCAAAACTTATTTTACATCTTATATAGTATTTGGCATGTGTGGGTGGTTAACGCTTTTTTACTTCGAAGGCCAGAACGGGTCGTAGATAGCGAAATCACTTTTGTCGCTAACACCATCGTGTTCCCCAGAATGTCAGCTTTCGTTTAAAAAAAAGAACAGGCGAAAAAAATGACTTCTAATAGGGGATATACCTATTTTTATGAATGAAGTCATAGCCCCTCATTGAAATTTCGAAATACTATAGAGGCGCCGATAGGCGCCTGTGGTCCCTTGTTATATAGTATTTCTCAGTGTTTTTACAATTGTAAAATTTATTTGTTTAAAGCAACATGTAGCCCTGAATCTCTAGTTTCTTATGAGCTATCAACAAGCTCAGTGTGGTTGGAAACAAATCGAAAAAAATATATTTTTACAAAACTACTTCTCTTTTTTTGAAACCGTTAGTTCCCTCACTTTCACAGATCACATCGAATCAGTTGATGGCTCATTAGAAACTCGAGATTCAGAACTACATATTGATTTGAACAAATAAATTTTACAATTGTGAGAACACCGAGAAATACTCGTGTTTATGTATTTACTGCGGGAAATCAGTATTTCGGTGCGTTTTTTAGTTACAGCCATAAAAAAATACATTCGAAATATAAAAATACATACATTAGTTAGAAAGATTTGTTGGTCGACAAATAGGCACGACAACAAAAAAGGCTATAACGTATACGTCAAAATCTTATTTTTTGGCACAAAAATGGCAATAAGCACTGGATAAAATACCGTATTTCCTCTAATAGAGCCCCCTCTAATAGAGCTCCCCCTAAATTCGAGGACCAATATCTCAGCCCAGAGTCAATTTTTTGCAAACCTGTTTACGCGTTTTCTTAACTCCCACGAGCTCTACCGATTGCACTTTTCAGATTTCAGTTGAGCACCCAAAAATCTTGAGATCGAATTCCAAATTTTCCGATTTTCGGGCATCCAAAAAATAAACCCCCCGGGGGCTCTATTAGAGGAAATACGGTAGCATATTTCGCCAAAAATACCCTAAAACGTCCTTATTTTGAGCACATTTTGAGATCTCATCCCTGCTATAACGCCACACTGAGGCGGTCCTGAGGGGTGGTGTTATAGCAGGACTCGACTGTTTCACCCATTTTTACAAAAACCCACACTTTTTAAACCGTCAGTCAGCAAGAAAGACTCAAAAATGCTTATATATACAAAGATATTTGCAATTTGTGGGTTTGGCTCAAGGTTACACAAACACAGAAATCCTACTGGATTTAGAGGCTAAACTAAGAAGTAAAAGCAGAGCAGAAAGATCCAGTCATCTAAAGCATACCTGTTTTCCCTGCTCCTCCTCCTTAAATACATCGGTTTTTCTTTTTTGTTTGCAATGGGCTAGTGATTTTGACTGTTTCCACAAATTGCTTTGGGCGCCCCCTATTGCTTTGCCTCAATTCATATAGCTGAAGTGAAAAAAGAAGGAGAAGAAGACATGTTTGTGTACAACTTTCACTGCTTTTTTCTTTTGAAGCTGGTTGCAAATTAATGGGAGATGACGATGCTCAACACAACAATCATCTGATGACTAATCCTTACACTGGTCCAATTAATTTTTTGTAGATGCAAACTCTTTTTTCGACTAGTTTCTAGGCAATGACAAAGAAATTGTATAAATAAAAAGCGTAATACCGTATTTCCTGTAATTAACGCCCCGGGGCGTTTGTTTCCCGATCGACCTCTAGGTGGGGGCGTGGGGGGGGGATGTTAATTACAGGGGGGCGTTTATTATTCAATTGACTCCAAAGGTTGATCAAGCTCGGGAACTCAGGTAGTACCGAAACTTCATAATTGCGATTTTCGATTTAGCTCTAAAAGTGCTTTATTTCCATGAATCTAGTAACATGCAATTTAACAAAAATTATCGACCAGATCACTCATTGGTTGGCATAGACGCATCACTTTCATAACCGTTTTCTTCATTTTGCTCAGCATCAACGTCTTCAGCAATGGTTGGTAGATCGTCAGCGAGTAGGCGAGCATTTGACAAAATTTGCAGTCCACCTGGGATAGCGTGTAATAAGATGGTCTTCACTGCCATTGTAAACTTTGGTAAGCCACAAAGTCTGCGATTTTCTGCGCATAGTTTTAAGGAGGTTTCTGGCACACAGTCGTAGGAACTCGAAGGCGGAAATTGTGACGGTGCAAAAAATTCTCTAACCAGCATCGGTTTCCCTTGAAATCTCCTTCTTCATCGTCAGCATTGAATAATTGCCTTGCTTGGTCCATAATCATGCGCCTGGAGACTCGTATTCTTCTGCTTCTTTTCTCGCGGACCCAAGCTGCTAGATCGCTGTCGAGTTGCTGGAAGGTCGCGGGACCATCCTAATTGCGTCAATAATGTTTTTAAATTCTTTTTGAGCGCATTTAAAATTTAAATTTTATAATTTGGTCAATGAAGAACGCAATTTCGCAATAGAAAGCTTTAGAGCAGCGAAAGTCGCTTTTGGCCATGTAGAGCAACGTTGTGTTCAAGTGCAAATACAACAAGGAGCTGTTCGCAGATGCTAGCACAGATTTTTTACTCGGAGATGGCTTTCCTTTTGATTATTCAAAAAGCACTGGATTTATTTTGTTAAATTACGAAAATTTCGATGGGTTACACATATAAAATTTTTTCTGTGAAAAGTTGATTTTGAAACCTATCGAAACTTTTTTATAAGTGTTATGAATAAACATATTTTGCAACCCATCATAATATTATTGTATCTTTAGGTTCAACGTGCGACTTTTCTGGCGTCTTCATACTTCATTCACGTGGACCCACAGCGTTTAACTTTAAGAGACCTGTTATTTAGTGAAAATTCATGATACTCTTTTGCAAAATCGTGTTTTGATGTAACATCCAGGGTGGTTAACTCAAATTTCAAAAAAGGTGGCGAAATTCCCCCAGAAGATGACATTTCTAAAGAAACGTATAAATATGAACATCTTTATTCCCCGAGCAACTCCCGATAATAGCAAAAGGAACAGTTATAAAGAAAAAGCACTGAATTTAAAAAAACCAATTCTGCGAAAATCATGAAATAGGGAAAGAATGTTCTGCACATTTTGCCGAATTTTGCACAAAAAAGCCACCTTTTGCTTTTCGAAAAGGTGGAAAAAAATTTCAAAATGTGGCAAATGCCACCTAAAGGTGGCAAATTAACCACCCTGGTAACATCCGCTTCGTAAATATATATTCTACCAGCCCACAATTAGCCATCACACACGCACGATTAAGACATTATTTAGCTCACAAAAACTCAAAACTCTATCTTTATTGCTACAGCAAAAGAAAAAAAAACAGGATTCCATAAAATTAGCAGAGAAAAATAACAAAAACATCAAGAATTAATGCCCATTTTTTGAGAGTGGCCGAATTACAACTTTTACTCAATGGAGTCTTATTCTTGAGCACACTTCACTTCCACTTTGAGCACGCAGATCCAGTGGCGGAGAATCAATTTCTTCAAACATGATAAACAATATGTGAAAACAGCCACCAGAGGCAGATAAAAACTAACTTTTGGATCAACGACGATGAATTCTCTTGGTTTGCCTTTCTTCCCAGTGAACACACATGCTTCTTCAGCTCGATGCTTTTGAGAAAACGACGGGTGATGTATTCGTCCTTGGCAGCAGTATGGCATCACGCAACGGATTTCGGCAACATCTATAAACCAAAGTCACTTATACCACACTTAATTGCAAAAAGCTTACCAAGTCCACGAGTAGCAAAATCAATGGCCACCGATCTGCTAAAACAGAAGAGCCTACATCACCATTACCAAAAAAGCAAGGTAAAAAAACTTACAAAAGGCGGATTTTCCATACTTCCTTGCCGTGGCTATTTCTTTTGCGATCGTCTGGGCACTGCTTGCTCCCGTCAGAGCTGTTCTTGCTTCAGAAGTCCTTAGAATGTTAGCTTGCTTGGTTGCCGGCTTCTTCTGCACTGTAGTAGCACGTTTTGTTCAAACCGTTAGGCTTGACTGAAAATACGAAAAATTTTCCTAAATTACGTGAAGGTAAAAAGCTACAAGACCACAGACTTTTTAGTCTAATTTGTATACCAGAAGATAGCCTAGCTGAAACCTGCTGCCTTTTGACCGGTTGACTGATCATTTCTTGATCCCAATCTTTCTTCTTGCCTTGAATTCCGAGTAGCTCACAACTCCATTGTAAGCGCGCCATAAGAGAATAGCCCATTTCTAGAATATTAGCACAAATTAAGGCAGAAACTCTCCATCAGACACAAAGTATATGACCGAAAATTCAACTTATTGCACAACCAACGCATATAACGCCGAGCCAGAGGCCCAGCTTTCCAAAATTTGAACAAACACTCCCAAGAGGTTTACCTGGAATAGAAACCTTTAGGATTCTTGATCGAACCGAGTATGATGTGAACTTTTGAATATTCATAGTTTTTGCTGTTCCATAACTTGCTGGGTTTGATGTCTTATCGAAAGATAAGACTAAAATACTCTTTGTTATATTGACTCGAACTTCAAGTGACCAAACACTACGAGCAACTATATCATGATACTTACCGCATTTTCTCTAATAGAGCACCACACGCACTTGATTCAAAATGGTTAGTTTTGCTTTGAGGAATAGTTTGTGCTACCGCTCTATCAAAGAAAATACGCCACATGTCAACCAATTATTTTGCAGTAACGGTGTCTGGATCTCTCGTTTAAAAAAGGCCAATTAATTTTCTGGGTTTGATGTCTTATCGAAAGATAAAAGACTAAAATACTCTTTGCTATATTGCTGCTATCATACTCACGCCAGGAAGCAGGGCTACATTATGAGTATGAGGTTGTGTATGACTATGTTTGCAAAATTTAAAAAAAAACAAAAGTTTTCAAAAAGTTTCGAAAATTACCAAAAGCTTGGATTTTTTTAGAATTTTTGTTTTTTCCCGTAAATTTTGCAGGCATAGTCATATACAAATTTATACTACAAACGCAGCCCTGCTTTTTGGCGTCATTTTGAGTATGAATTTGTATATAGTCATGTGCATTTGAACACCGAAAAAACGTAAGTTCTGAAACAGTTCCGAAAACGACCAGGACGACCCTGGTTTAAAACAAGTCAATTTTTTTGGAAAATAAAATTTGTTTCGAGATTTTAATCTGAGACGTTTTTCGTCGGGTGGATTCACGGTAATATCGTATAGCGTAAAAAAAGAGGTTTAAATGAAAAATTAAATTAACTAAGGTTCGAAAAATTAGTACTGACGACGATGCGATGTATCGCATCGCAACATCGCATCGCACGCAGCAAATTTGGGCTAAAAACATCGCATCGTAACATCGCATGCAAACTTTAAAAAACATCGCACATCGCATCGCAAATTTCAAATGACATCGCCTTGCTTTTTTCAAATTTTATTTAGTCCCAACACGTAAAAAAGTAAAACATTTCGACTCTGAAATTACTTTTGCTTGTTTCATTATGCCGTTTTTTGCTCTATTTGTTTTTTCTCTGTTTGTATATTTGTCTAGTTTTTTTTTCAGAATGAGCCTCCTCACCGGTCCTCGCCATCCTCGCTCACCGATTTCTCTCAGCGCCAGCCACCAGCCAGCCTAGTGAACAGCTCTTCTCGGTCGCCAGGGACGTCTACGATGACAGAAGATCCAGTCTGAATCCGGAAACAGCAGAACAACTCATATTTCTGAACAAAAATCTCCCGTTATTGAATTTTACTTATTAAATTGTTTTGTTTGAATGAAATTTTTGTTGAATAAATGTTGGAAATAGGTCTAAAATTTTTAAAAATAAAGCCATCGCACATCGCAGCGATGTATCGCACGCAAATTTTTTAAAACATCGCATCGCAAGCCAGGGAGGTCCAAATACATCGCATCGCAACATCGCAAAAAGGCAAATCGTCAGCTCTACGAAAAATCCTATTTTCTAGTCAAAGTACCGCATGGATTCGAAATATATTAGGTTGCGTCATAAGTTCTGTTGTTTTCCAGTCAAAGTTTCAAACACAGCCCAAAACAAGTTTTTATTCGAGCCAAAGTATGACAATTAATCAACAAAATAATCTATTTCGAATTCTACAACTTTTTCCCAGCGTCAGTCACAAAAAGGAATTACTGAGCTTTAAAAATGATGAACATAAACTTTTGAAATTCCGCTAAAATGCAACAGGGGGGACCAAGGCAAAAACGACAGAACTTTTGACACAACCTAATATTTCGAGGCTCGAGAAGCAACTCGAAACTCGAAATTTTCCGAATTTTCGAGTCCGAAAGTTGAAATCTCGGTAAGCATATACAAGATGAGAGTCTGATTTTCACATACCGTATTTCCTCTAATTAGCGCCCCCCCCTCCATTGTGTTTTTGACCCACTTTTTGATCACTTCTCTCAGTCAAGTTACCAACCATTTTATAGCTCATCTCACTAGCTACAAAATAGGCGGTAACTTGCCTGAGAGAAGTGATCAAAAAGTGGGTCAAAAACATGATGCCAAGAGCACGATTTTGAATCAGGGAGGGGGCGCTGATTAGAGGAAATACGGTAAATGCTTTGAATGTCTATATTTTTTGAGTTTTTACAATCTTAGCTTTTTAACAAGCTTAAACGCAATGAAAATTTTGGTTGCAGTTAAGAAATTCATTTTTTAAAAGTATTTTTTTATTTCTTTCTACATTAAAAAGTATTTATGTTAGTGAGAAGAACATCTTTGCACTTTGCAACACCTGCTTTTTGATCATCAATAATGGGATTATGACTAGCAGGCAGGAGAGAAACTCCGTTTTGTTGCATGTTTATTCCGTTTGCGTCTCCCAAACTGTCAGACCTTGTTCTAACTTCCTTTCTTCTTTTCACTCTAAGGCTTTTGGAATAGCTGGTCATTCGATAATAGATCCAACTTAAATTTAAAAAATTAAATAAATTTAAATCCGAAGTAATTAATTTGCTTACACAACTCCTAAATTATTGAAAATAATAACAAATTCAGTGCGGAATTTATCATTGAAGTATCCGTAGGCAAGCGGGTTAAGGCATGCAGAGAATATCGCAATGGTCTGAAAAAAATAGTTACTGATAGTTACTGATTTTTGGATGGCTACATTGGCTTACTTACAGTTGCGGACAATTGATACCGAACGACACAACTTTTTTAAATTTTCGGAAAAGTACAATCCATCAAAAAAGGCTATTTTGTAGTGCTGTTCAAGGGCTACAAAATGGATGCTTTGCTTTTTTCATTTGTCCACTTTTTATCCATACATCATGTCAATGTTTGGGTGGGTACAAAATTTTAACCCGACAATTGATAGCGAACGATTCTTATTTGAGCTGATTGATTTTATTTTTTACGTGTTGTGTTAGTTTTTTTAATTGTAAGCCCTGTGTCTCAGCTACAATTTGATAGATCAAATTTATTTTTTTGATTTTTCTCAGGTTTAATTTCGCCAGCTTTTCTTATGATCTTTAAGATCAAAATTTATGCCTTTAAGCGTTTTCTGAAAGCTTTATGATTTCTCTACAAAATGACATTTTGATCTTTGTTTTAGGACTACCCAACATTGAGCTACGGATAGGTTGAAGTTGTAAAACCTAAAACCTAATTGTCCGCCCTCTCGAAAATTGAAAATTTAAGATTTTGAAAAAACAAATGGCAAAATCAGAATCCTTGCAATATTTCGGACTAGACTGGCGAATCACATTCAGCAAAAGACTTCGAAAATTGAGCTGAAAAAAGTGTCGGACCCGAGGCGGGAACGAACTTTTGGGGGTGCCGGATAAACGAGGTTTGACTGTATGAGCGGATATTCAATTTGACCTTTTTCAAGTTAAGAAACTTACATGACAAAGGGCAAATGTTGGCACAGAAAATGAGTGAGATAGGTTGAAAGTATTTACTAGATGAAATATATTTAGCGGCAACCTGAATAAAATTAAATGAAATTTTTTTTAACCAAAAAAATTCTGACCAGGCTATTGCAAACACACAGACAATGGAAATGAGCAAAAGGTTGGTCCTTCTATATCTTCCAGCTATTGATCTAACATAGCAAAAAAATCGTGAAAAACATTTTAAAAAGTACTAAAATTATTACTTTCTCCTCAACTTTTTACTTTCTTCGCCATTATTATTGTTGACCATCGTAGCTGACTTTGGTGTATTTTTTTCGTCTTCATTGACTAAAACAGAGGCAGTGACAACATTTTTGGGAGAAGGCATAGACATGTTTCTGCAAAAATATGTAGGATTGTCGGGGGCAGTCTTATTTCGAACCGACGATTAGTAGCGGGGTTTGTGAGCACTATTTCAAGAGGTTGTAAGATCTTAATTTTCGGCGTTTTAAACATTTCTATTTAACCGTTTTGTAGATTTTGTTTTTTTCTACAAAACAGTTCAAACGGAATGTCTGAAACGCTGCGAATGAAGATCTTACAACCTCTTGAAATAGTGCTCAGAAACCCAGCTACTAGTGGTCAGTTTGAAATAATACTACCGCCGAATAAATCATTTTACAACAATCACAAGTACATAAGTTCGCTGGTTGTTAGGTAGTTTACAATTTCATATGGGTTGCAACGCTGTTAATATAACTGGTCGGTCTGTGAGCTCGTGGGTGCTCATACGTAACAGACCATATTTAGGGATATTTATGGGTTGCATATTTTTTGTTAAATAAGAATTGGCACTCAATTAATTGCTGGGTTTAAAAATCGAAATTTTGACTACACAATTTACGATTTGAAACCCATCGGTTAATTAGTAATCGTTTATGAATTAGTAATCGTTTATGAATTAATAATCGTTTATGAATTAATAATCGTTTAAGAATTAACCGAAGGGCAGTCAAAATTTCGATTTTCAAACCCAGCACTTAATTGAGTGCCAATTCTCATTTACCAAAAATTTTGCATATACCTACATAGGAATGTACATGGAGTTGGCAAGAGTAGTCTTAAAACGACTTGCCGACTAGCTGCTGGGTTTGAGAGGACTTTTTCAACAAGTTGTAAAATCTTCATTTTTCCATTTTACTCGTTTTTAGCTTTTGATGAGTTCAGTCAATAACTTTGAGAAAAGCAATGCCTACCTGTTAGTCAGACGATTGCCCATACGACTAGCTATCCTAGAGTACACAAAGACAATAGAACTGAGTGGAAAGGCATATTGTACAAATAGAACTCCAACCGTGTACGCCTCTTTGCTTATTAAAGGCATCTTAAAAATTATAAGTTAAATTGAAAAAAAACTGCACTTAACACTCCGGTAGTCATGCTTCACCTTCAAGATTCCTAAGTCAGTATTTCACGCTGAACACGATGCTATTTTTGGTTTGAAAAATTTTTGAGAAAAAATTTCACTACAGCCTACTGAAAAATTTTAAATTTTTTTGTCTTGACGCGAAAGTACATAAATGGTCATAAACGCTTTTTTATATTTAACGTTTTGTTACCTATTAATTGCATCTTGTAGAGCAGAAGCAGAGCTATCTTTTGATCAGTTATTTGTCTTTGTGTCATAAAACTTTCCGGCCGAAAAACCCTAGAGATTATAATGTAAGTCTTTGATGAGCACTCATCTTTAAGTAGCTACAAATTTTTTTCACAGTAAGCAGACAGAGTCTAAGTTAAATATCGTTTTGTAGAAAATTTCATGACAATACTGTACCTGCAAGAAAAAATGTTAAAAAATATTTTTTCTCAAGAAGTTATTGCCTTTGTAAAATAAGTCATTTTTCAGACTTATCATTTCCTCTCACGACAGTGCACGCTGTCAATTTGAAAATTTTGACACCAGATTCGTGTTCGGCGTGGTCGATTTCCCTAGTAAACTTCTCTTGGAATAAATAGTTTGCTGTCAAATTTTAAATTCCTCTTGAGACAAAAAACATTTAAACTTCTCAAAGCTGCTATATTTGAATGTTTTTTGTCGCGAGAGGAATCTGAAACTTGACAGCAAACTATTTATTCCAAAAGAAGTTTACTGGGGAAATCGACCACGCTGAACACGAATCTGGTGTCAAAATTATCGAATTGACAGTGTGCATTGTAGTGAGGTCAAATGATAAGTCAAAAATGTGAATGATAAGTCAAAAATGTGACCTATCTTACAGAGGCCATAACTTCTTAAGAAAAAATATTTTTCAATTTTTTTTTCCAGATTCGAAATCTTTATGAAATTTACTACAAAACAATATTTAACTTAGACTCTGTCTGCTTACTGTGAAAAAATTTGTAGCTACTTAAAGATGAGTCCTCATCAAAGACTTACATTATAATCTCTAGGGTTTTTCGGCCGGAAAGTTTCATGACACAAAGACAAATAACTGATCAAAAGATAGCTCTGCTTCTGCTCTACAAGATGCAATTAATAGGTAACAAAACGTTAAATATAAAAAAAAACGTTTATGACCATTTTTGTGCTTTCGCGTCAAGACAAAAAATTTTAAAATTTTTCAGTAGGCTGTAGTGAAATTTTTTTCTCAAAAATTTTTCAAACCAAAAACACCATCGTCTACAGCGTGAAATTCTGACTTAGGAATCTTGAAGGTGAAGCATGACCGCCGGAGTGTTAAAACACACCTGTTGCCACCTTTCATTTTGTTCATGGCAAATTGTCAGAGAAATCCCACAATTTTTGTCTTCAAAAATTTTGCCCAAGTCGGAAGCTGCAAACAGTGGGAGTGCTGAAAAATATTAAATAAGTTAATTAAATGATGCTTTATTGTGCTTATCGTTGGTAAGTGAGTAAGAAATCTTTACCTAGCAGTATTGAGATTAGCCAAATCAGTGAAAAAAACAACAGTGACAGGTTGTGCTGTCGGTCCCGTTTCGTTGGAAATATTACTAGAACATATCTAAATATCTGTATTGTTGGTAAAAATTACACAAAACAAATTTATATAAAAAACATGCAAAATTGTTTTTTATGTTTGAAATTTTGCGAACACAGCTTATAAAATAAATAAACTTCTTTTTTTTAATAAAGGCCCTTTTCCAAAGTAGCTAATACACATTTTTAACGTGGGTGTGAAGCCACATTTTGTTGGCCACTCACAGTTGTGACGTAAATAATACTGGCGCTACTGAGGCAGTTTGTGTGTTGTTTTTTGTGAAAAACAGCTTGGTATCCCCTGTTGTTTTCAAAAATATTTTTAAAACAAATATTTTTCAAAAAAATATTTTTGAAAACAACAGGGGGGACCAAACTGTTTTTCACAAAAAAAAACAACAGGGGGGACCAAGCACTTTTTTGCAACCGATTCTGCAGTAGAGCCATAATACTTGTGCAGAATTGACACTTGAATTTGGAACGTCTATATAAACGACGGTTCTTGAAAATTTTGACTCGTTCTCTCTCAAGCCGTTTTTTTAGGATTCGCCCTAACTTACGCTGGCCTTCCCTTGCCTAAGCCCTAACCGGAACTGGTTCACAATGTGGACCCCAAAACTATTTTTCACAATATGGACCCTAAAATCGATGTACACAAAACGTCTTTAATAGCAATTTATTTATTCACCAAACACATCATAATTCCATTCTGTGTCCAAGGTTGCTTTCACACTTATTTCTCCATTGGAGCTTACGAACACTAACTATACAAGAGCAGAAGACTAAAAGTAAAAAAATAAAGGCGTGGGAAAAAAATTTAAAAAAAAACACAAGAAGTCCAAGCAAAAACAAAAAAGAGGATAAGAAGGAAATAAAAAAACGAAACCACTGGTTTTGGCACTTTGTAGTCACCCCAAAAATTTGGGGTCCACATTGTGAACCAGTTCCCCTTAACCTAAATAAAAATGTAAATAGATACTTTTAAAAATTTTTGAGGAAAAAATTAAAAAAAAAGCAGCTTGGGTGACCAAGGCGTGTTTTTTTTTTCAATGTTCGTCAGTGCATATAGAGCCGAATTATATATACCAGAATTGCAAAATTTCTCTGAAAATTTGTATTGAAAATTTGGTTTCCATAGAAAATACCGTATTTCCTCTAATAAGGACCTATATCTCAGCTCAGAGAAAATATTTTGCAAAGCTGTTTATTGCATTTTCTTAACTCCCACGAGCTCTACTGATTCCACTTAAAAATCTCGAGATCGAATTCATTCATTCATTTTCCAATTTTTGGAGGTTCGAAAAAGTGAGCGCGCATGCGCGCTTATTAGAGGAAATACGGCACGTCATTTTTTTCAAATGCCTTGTTTTCTGTGAAACCTCGGTTTTCAGATCATTTTTGAGGGTCATGTTGTAGTTTCGATATTAATGTTCCTTAGCTAAATTTTCATAGCGTATAGTAAAAAGTTGCGTCGAATACGTCCTTGACCCTTAATCTATGTCAACACCCAAAAATTTTCGAGTTTTGGCGCTGACTTTGTGGGAGAAAGTAGTCCATTGACTCACTTTTTGTTGTCTTTTCGAAATTCTGAATACACCATTCGATTTCTCATGAAAAACTGCTGTGATAAATTTTTTTGTTTGGCGAAAATTTCTTATGAAGCGGGCCATATCAGTCTATTGAAAATTTACACATTTCTTATTTTCAAATTTTGGCCCATTTTCAACCCTGGTTTGGCTCCTTTGGTACGCCAAGAGTGCCACTTCCGCTTCTAAGATTTTCACGCACGATATCTCATTTCAAAGCTTAGATCCTAATCTAGGGCATAGGCTATCAAGCCTTTTTTTTATCAGCCCAGCATCAGCCCATTTTGCCCTTGAGAAAGTCAAAATTTTCGAAAAAATCAAAGTCAAAGTGAAATTTTCGCTAAGTTTTTTTGAAATTTTCGTCTGATTTTTCTTGTCCGAAAAGCTAGACTGATCATATTGGCCGGAACAGAAACTCAAAAATAATTTTTTAGCGGATTTTACGTGGAATATTGTCACGAAAACGACTTTATTTTTTATAGCGAAGAAATTTTGTTGTTGTCGCAACCAGTTTTGGCCAATGAACCGACACTATCAAATTTTTTTGATAGTGCCGGCGGTCCAGCAACTGATAATGTCCATAAGCCAATTGATCAGCCAGCAATTAATGTAGTACAGGGTACGGCAAATATTTTGAACTAATTGAAACAGTGGCTAAAGTTCGTTATATGTGTTGTGCCCAAAAACGTGTGTGGACCACTTTTTCAGTCGTTTTAGCATGATTAAAGTGTAGAAAAAGAGTTTTTAGGTGGGGCTCGATCATTTTCGGTCAAAAAAAAATTTTTGACCGAAAATTGACTTTTTGACCAAAATCTTCATTTTTTCATTTTTGTAGTTTTTCTATGTTGCAGTTTTGTCGGTCGGACAAGTTTTGCTCTCACATTTTTTATTGCTTGTTTTAGAAAACATGGTTCTTAATTTGATTGCCCTGTACGAAATGTGTAAGGAGCCGGTACGAATGAAGAATGCTCTCCAACAATGGCACTTGATTCAGGAAGAAAGACAGCACTCGTGTTCTAAATGCGGTCATAGGCTTGAGCTAACAGGAAAAAGTCAATTTTCGGTCAAAAATTTTTTTTTGACCGAAAATGATTGAGCCCCACCTAAAAACTCTTTTTCTACACTTCAATCATGCTAAAACGACTGAAAAAGTGGTCAAAACACGTTTTTGGGCACAACACAGATAACGAATTCCTGTCGAAACAGTCATAACTTTTTTATTTCCTAATTATTCGCCAAGATTTTTATTTTTTATTAGAAAGAGAAGACTTCAGAAATTTGTTTGACATGTCATTTGTTACTTTTTTATGAAAATTTGATTTTTGCTAAATTGTTAAATTGATCAAATTGTTGAAAGAAGACAGTGAAAGGATGAGTAGGACGATTTTGTTGGACAAAAGCCACTTCCGTCTCTTGGGCGACGTCAATCACCAGAACTTCAGGTATTGATCAGACAAGAATCCGCATTGGTATCGAAAAGATCCTTGATTGGATTCTGGATTTTGATAAAGGAAAAGAAGAACCAAGAATTGCCTTTTTCAGTCACAATCACAACCTGCCTTGGGAAACTGCCTTGTTGAAACTTTTTGTGTCCTTTATTGAAGTGTCACAGGGCATGTTTGGTATCCAAAAAATTCCTTTAGTTTTTTGATTTTGATATAAAAAAATTACCGAAAAATAATTGTGGATGGCCTCTGGACGGGCAAGGCCCAAACCACAGGGGGGACCAAGCAAAAATGGGTTTTTCATATTGTACACCAAAAAATTTTTCATAGCAAATCGAGTCGATCTGTGAAAACATATTTTCAAAAAAAAAACGGCCTAGGGAAAAAGTTATAGCACTTCAAATTGTATCAAATTTCTTGGGACACCATGTACTAGCTGTACTAGCCAAAAAATAAATCTACCTGTCTAAGGCAATGGCAGCAATAGAAAATGTGGAAAGAAAAATATTGAATCCCTGCAAGGAACCAACAATTTTGCCTAAACAATTTTCAAAATTTTGTTTTGTAACAAAAAAGATTTGGCAAACTAACAAAGGGCGGTTCCAAATGGCCAAAACCTGAACATTTCAAACCAAAATTATCAAAAAAAATTAGAAATGTTAATTACATGTATAGAACAGTGTAGAGTGTAATTGGAGCTGTTACAGTGCAAATAAAAAAGTCGGAAAGTGCCAGATTCAATATAAAAAAGTTGCGCACCTAAATTTTTATACAAACATTAAATTTAAGATAGTGAAGGCAAAATTTTTTTACAGTCCGCATGTGCGCAGACCGGAGAACAGCAAATATTGTAAGCAAGTTTCCGACAGCACTGCAATATTTTTGTTGTAGTGCAATTGTAGCTATTTAATGCAGTTTTAACAATTACCCTACAAAGATCACCTAAAAATTAAATTTTTTTTTCCTAATTGTGTTTTGTAGTGGAATAAACGTACCAGTGAATAAGCCACAATAATTATATTGCCAAGCTGAAAAGTGTTTGTTATTGAGCTCTTAATGTTTTGTAAAAGCGTTTTAGTTGATTTTCTTGGTCAATTTGAAATATTATCAGTTTTTTTAAGGGCTATTAAAGAGGCATGCCCGTGCGTAGGGTAGGCATTTGTTTGGACAAATAGAAAACCGGACAATTGTCTGGACAAATCTTATATAGTACAAGGGACCACAGGCGCCTATCGGCGCCTCTATAGTATTTCGAAATTTCGATAGTGCATTCATCGTGAAAAACTACGCGTCTATCTACGTCTACGTTCTTTTCGAGACATCGCAAAAATGTCCATCGTTGGAAGCAGAAAAACCATCCTCTAGGCCTACCCCAAAATCCTCCAACTCCAATTTTGAGGGACCACAAAAGTTTTTCTTTTTCGAAGACATTTTCCTGGGTCTCGGCATAAAAAGACGCTGAATTGTCTGAAGTTTGGGGTTCCGTCGAGACATTGCCGAAAATAATCGGAAAAATAAGCAAAAATGGCCTGAATGTGGTCAAAATGTCCATTAAAAAGTAGGACGGACACATGCCAAATACTATATAGAGATTTGGCATGTGTGGGTGGGTAACGCTTTTTTACTTCGAAGGCCAGAACGGGTCGTAGATAGCGAAATCACTTTTGTCGCTAATACCATCGTGTTCCCCAGAATGTCAGCTTTCGTTTTAAAAAAAAGAACAGGCGAAAAAAATGAGTTCTAATAGGGGATGTACCTATTTTTATGAATGAAGTCATAGCCCCTCATTGAAATTTCGAAATACTATAGAGGCGTCGATATGCGCCTGTGGTCCCTTGTATGGAATATTTTGGACAAATAGGGGCAAGTAGGATTTATTACAACTTTACTCAAAGCCAGAGAGATGAATTAGAACTGCGTGCCCTAACTTACTTTAGAGGTGGTAATACTCTCGCTAAGACATGAATTTAGAAACTCTTTTACCAAGTGTCCGTTGAGAAAAAAGGGTTAAACAATCTTAAACAGCTGCCCTCTTATACAGTTAACTCCCCAGTACAGTTATGCCCTGTTCACAATGGACGCGTCTGGCTTTGGCGTTTGGCTTTGGGGTCACCGAGTGTTCACAATGAAACGCTAAACGCTAAAGCCAGACGCCAAAAGCCAGACACCAAAGCCAAAGAGTGTTCACAATGAAAATGTTCAACAAAAATTTAACTCAACAAATTTATTCGTGGTATTCGTAACAAAAAATTAGATCATTCTGTTTTGCTACTCAACTGCAACTTCTTGATTGAAATAATGCACAAGTTTCTGACGATTTTCTTCTGCTTCGACACGACTTCTGTTTGCTCCACGCCGACGCATCTGAACCTGAACGCCAAACCATTTTTCAAATTTTTTTGAACGTCTGGCTTTAGCGTTTGGCTTTAGCGTTTAGGGTTAAAATTGCTCATTGTGAACACTCTTTGGCTTTGGCGCTTGGCTTTGGCGTTTGGGGTTTCATTGTGAACACCAAAGCTCCAAAGCCAGACGCGTCCATTGTGAACAGGGCTTTAACCATCCAGCACAGTTAACCCTCGATATAACGGCCTTCTGAATAAAAACTTTTAGGGGGCCCTTTTGTTATTTTTTGTTGAGGGTTGACTAGAGTTGTCGACTCGTCACGACTTTTCATGTTGAAAAAGGCTAGAAATTTTCGATTTTTGACGTTCGAAAATTTCGACGAGGCCACAACCTTAGGCTTGACTGTACTTTTTTGTTCGGGTCCTTAAGGCAAAGTTAAAATGTACTAATTTTTTTTCAATAACTGCCTTGCCTCTTACCTAAAAAACATCTTTTCACACATTTCATACCCTAAAATACACAAAACAGTGGTAAAAAACTATTTTCGGGATGACGTGATATAGTGTAGTAGGCCCCAAACTACTAATTTTGGCTAATCCTATTTTGTCCGATTTTTGACTACCGGATAAATAGGCCGGACAATTGTCCTATTTGTCCAGACAATTATGCAGGCAATTGTTCGGACCATTGTCCATCACCTAACCCTACCCTTGCGTTTCAGAAAATTAAGGCAGGGCCAGCAAATTTTTTTGAATTTTTTTTAATTTTTCAAATCATCCCAGTTTTAATCTGACATTCATGGTCTTATTATCTGCTTTTTTGTTATTACAGTCGAGTCTCTATATAAGGACACTCTAGATAAGGGCAGTCTCCATATAAGGACACAAAAATGGACCCTACCGGAGTATACCACCCCCTAATGAAATTGTTTTTAAAGTGTTTCCAAACACCCTATATCAACATAAAATCGACTCAGAAGCTCGAAAAAGACATTATTTTTGTGTTCTGGCGAATAAAAAATTGAGTTTTGAGCATTTTGAAATTTCGTCCATTTGGCTGTTTTACCATGTTTTGGTCACTGGAGCCGGGCAAAAAGGGCCTCTGAATGCATTTTTGATCAAGAGTCTTGCTCGGAATTATGTCTAAGGTAAGTGAGTGCGCGCATCTCTAACCAACAAAGGCCCCTGCGCCCCGAAGGGGGCTTGGTTGCTTGGAGTTGAGATGCGCACACCCACATACCTTAGACGCAAATCAGTCGAAAGGGACTCTGGATGCATGAAGAGGGATTGGAGTTGAGATGCGCACACCCACATACCTTAGACGCAAATCAGTCGAAAGGGACTCTGGATGCATGAAGAGGGATTGGAGTTGAGATGCGCACACCCACATACCTTAGACGCAAATCAGTCGAAAGGGACTCTGGATGCATGAAAAAATATGCATACCAGAGTTTCTATATGCGGTAGGCCCCAGAAAGTAAAAACCTGTTCAAAATCTATCATTTTTACCTTAATTTGACTTAAAAAAGGCATGCTTATAACCAAAATATTTCTCGCACCAAGGGTTTTCATAGGGTGGCGTGTGTACTCCGTTATTTGTTTGGTCTGAATTAGAATTAAGCCAAACAGGATCTCCTTCTAAGAACACTTCACATAGGAACAGTTTCTATATAAGAACAGCAAGTAGAGATCTCAACCCTATAACCAACCTTTTTTATAAGAACAGCAGCCTAAATTTTCGACTAAATATTAAATTACGTTTTTTTCTCAGCTGTGAAATATCACCTTTTTAAAATCAAAGCAATATTTTCTGGATATGGATTTTTCTGGTGCGAAAAGATTTCTTTTTGGTGCAAATCGGACCTTTTTGCGCCAAAATAGAGCCGATTTGCACCAAAAAAATCTTTTTGCACCAGAAAAAATCCATATCCATATTTTCTGTGTTTTCAAGTTTTTTTTTGAAGTTTTTGCTTCAATGTTTGACGAATGTGGTGAAATGGGTTATACCAAAACACAGACTCATGTGACATTGTGCATAAAAATAGCCAACCGAGTTTAGATATAATATCACTCTTTATAAGAACATTCCTTATAAGGAAACCCTCTACATAGGGGGCGGTCCCTTGGGTGTCCTTATATAGAGACACGACTGTACTTTTAAAACTAAAGCATAAAACTTTTATCAGATTAGGTAGAACGCTTATAAAAATATATAACACCACATCCTCAATTTTGCCAAAAGTGATTCGCCAGTCTAGTCCAAAATATTGCAAGGGTCACGATTTCGCTAATCGTTTTTCTGAAAAAGTTGAAACTTTCGCCAGTAAGACCCGCGGCTCTCTTGGCAATATAACACCACCACTTTTATATCGTTTTATATCGAGAGTCGCGGGTCTTACTGGCGAAATTTTAAACTTTTTTTGAGAAAAACGATTGGACCAATCGAGATCCTTGCGATATGTCGGACTAGACTGGCGAATCACATTTAGCGAAAAATTTTAAATTGGGTTAAAACAGTGTCGGATCTCAGGTTAACACTAATATTGCCAATATTCTAAGCTATACGGTGAAATTTTAATATAACCCTGATATATCCCTGATATAAGAGCACCTCGGGTCGGTTTTTAAGTGTACTCTCATTTCCTGGTTTGACTGTAAAGGCACGTTCAAAATGAGTGTCAACGCAAGCGTTGTTTTAACGTGAGGAGGGCTATAATTTTTTTCTTCTGTCGAAAAAAGTTTCTGTTAGTACCATTTTGTAGCTTAGACACAGAGCTTCAAAATAAAATATTAGGAAACTGTGTCTGATAAGAAAATTTTTGAATAAAAATGCTTAGGTTCGCTCTCAGGTCCAAATGTGGTCAAGTGTCGACCCGTGTTTCGACCTGAGAGCAGTTTTATTTGAAATTTTTCGATCAGGTACAGTTTGTAAAGGCTGAATTGCACCCCGTCCCCCCACTAGTGCTAAAAGTGTGCTATTTAGAGTGTAGAGACGTTTCCTCAGAAATGAAACTTTTTTCCTTTTCGAAGAAACTTTTCCAAATTTGAAGCTTGGTCCCCCCTGTTGATTTTTTAAAACTTTTTTCGATTTTTCGAATTTTACGCTTTTAGGCTTAGGGTAGGCCAGCTCATGTTGGCATACAAGCAATGTAAGCAATGTACAAACAAGCAATGTATTTTACAAGCAATGTAAAATAATTTTTATCTTAATCGACGCGCGAATTTAAATTCGGTATAAAGTATGGGCGACGGGGTGCAATCGAGTGGGGGCGGTATGCAATCGAGTGAGGGAGACGGGGTGCAATCGAGTGGGGGCGGTATGCAATCGAGTGAGGGAGACGGGGTGCAATCGAGTGGGTGGACGGGGTGCAAGTGCTCCGTTTGTAAAAATCTCATACTGAAACCCTGTATCTTAGCTACAAGATGGGATTTATAGAAAAAAAATATGTTGGATAGGTCTCAAGGGGTGCTCTCTTAGAGGCGCCCTTAGCGCGTCAAAAGAACGCTTGAATCGACACTCATTGTGAACGTGCTGTATTGATCCCAATTAATCCGAGCTAGACCTTTGCAAACAAATGCCAGGTTTTAGTTTAGTCGATTATTTTATTATTCAAATGTCAACTTACCAAAACAGAAGAGTGTTCTGAGCCATGTAAAATATCGTCTTCCCGAAAATAATGGTTTAAATTGTTGAAAAGATGGTCCCAGTCCTCGCAACTTCTCCTCTCCTCAGGTGCAACAGCTGAAGAAGAGGGTAGCATAGAAGTGGAAGAGGTAGTAGTAGGTGAACCAGCAGAAATTGTAGTAGTTGCGGTTGCATTGACAAGAAAGTGCCCCATAACCCCCCTTGACACACTTTTGATGCTGTGGTTGTTGTTGTTGTTCATGTTTCTGCAGCAGTAGCTAATCAGGCTAGGCCACTAGGTACCACCCGTCAACGAAAATAAATAGAGCAAATAATTGCAGAGCATTTTTAAAATCTGCAAAAAGAAATATTTAAATATGCTAGAGTAATAAAGCATTTGGCTCAACTACACACTCTTGAACATGAAAAGGAAGGAATACATTATTCGGCCAGAGCCAAAAGTGCGTTTTTCAAAGTCTTAATATTTTTTAGGCGTGAAACCGATAGAAACGGCGAAAAAAATTATGGGAAGGCCATTTTTTGAAAAAAGAAAAAAATTCGACTGTCTTGGTCCCCCTGTGGTTTTTGGTCATTTTTGGTATTTTACACCGTTTTGGTGACTGAGGCTGGGCGAAAAGGGCCTCTATATGCGTTTTTGGTCAAGAGTCTTGCTCGGAATCATTTCTAAGGTAAGTGAGTGCGCGTATCTCTAACCCATCAAGCCCATCAAGGCGAAAAATGACCAAAAACCATAAAGGGTGGCTTGGGGTTGAGATGCGCACATCCACGTACCTTAGGGACCAATTCGAAAAATGACCAAAAACCACAGGGGGTGGCTTGGGGTTTAGATGCGCACACCTACGTACCTTAGGGACCAATTCGAAAAATGACCAAAAACCACAGGGGTGGCTTGGGGTTTAGATGCGCACACCTACGTACCTTAGGGACCAATTCGAAAAATGACCAAAAACCACAGGGGGTGGCTTGGGGTTTAGATGCGCACACCTACGTACCTTAGGGACCAATTCGAAAATGACCAAAAACCACAGGGGTGGCTTGGGGTTTAGATGCGCACACCTACGTACCTTAGGGACCAATTCGAAAATGACCAAAAACCACAGGGGTGGCTTGGGGTTTAGATGCGCACACCTACGTACCTTAGGGACCAATTCGAAAAATGACCAAAAACCACAGGGGGGACCAAGGCAGTCGAATTTTTTTTTTGGAAAAAGGCCTTCCCACATTGTTTTTCGCCGTTTCTATCATTTTCACGGCCTAAAAAATACTTAGACCTTGAAAAACGCACTTTTGGCTCTGGCCAAATAGTGTACTTTAGCCCTTAAAAATCACGTTTTAAGCTTTATTTTGATGATTGAAACAAATTTACATCTGTTTTTAAGCCACGGATGACTATTTCAAAAAAATATATCATCAAAATTTTGACTTTTCGATTAGGTGGAACAAGGTAGCTTAACTTGAAGGGCATGCCCACCAGGGCCCCCTAAAATTTGAATTGTAGTGAAGTTCAAAACAAACGAAATGCCAAGAATATTTTTTGTAAATTCAAATTTTAAAACAATATTAAAACAAAATTTGTTTAATAAACGGGCCCTCTCTAATAGACGGCCTCCCTCCCATGGGGGTTGAAAAATAGACGGGCCGGCCCATTAGGTCTATTAGAGAGAATACGGTATATGACATTTCGGTGTGATTGTGGTTGTCGGAAGTCTGTCTAAAGTAAAAGTCAGGCAAAAGCGTTTTCGAACCAAAAAATTACCTTCATGCATGAAAGGAATTGTTTGGACCGCTGCTTGAATTCACTAATCTCTTCAAGACTTAAAAAAGTACCTCTTGCTAATCCTTGCATCTTGCCTAGTAGCGTTAGAAGAGTTTTGAAGCTTTTTGCAGAGTATTTCTGACAATCACGTTTGCAAATTTGCTTCGTCCATCACCAGTCAAAAGCATTCTTGAGTGATTACCTGCGACATGCGAAGGTCAAACTCAGACGTAATCAAATTATTAGCACCTGTAAATCTTTGTGTCCATGCTTTCTTGTCAACCTTCAGCTCTGAGGTTGGGCTCTGCTTTTGGCTCTTCTTGCGGTGATGACGTTCTGGCATAATCCTTGAATA
Organism: Ditylenchus weischeri; assembly: GCA_029231635.1. NCBI lineage: Eukaryota > Metazoa > Nematoda > Chromadorea > Rhabditida > Anguinidae > Ditylenchus > Ditylenchus weischeri. Next base: position 96,514 of record JAMRYI010000235.1, read on the forward strand.
ATATGAAGAGCTGGTGGAATGATGTTTGAGATAGGAACTTGTAGAAGTTGCTTTTTGGTAACAAATTGGCATTCTTTGTTCAGTTCAGTCATTCGTTTGGCTGGCAAAGGATCCCGATCCTGAGTGTTTTAGAGATGACGTAACCAGTGTTCCTCTTGTCCATGGTTTATTCTCGGCATAAGCTTCTTTTGGGCACTCGCCTATCGCACAAGGATGGGTCGATGCAGATCCTAGATGGCCATAGACGGTGTCGATGAACTTCATATCTCCAGACCAGGGGTACACCGGAAGTTCCGATTTCCGATTCCGATTTCCGATGTTTTTTGGGTTCCGATTTCCGAATTCCGATTTCCGAAAAAATGAACCGAATTTCGGAAATTTCGAAACAACATAGGCTTTTTTGATTTGAATTCTAAAGATTCTTCTTGGCTGCTATTAGGGAGGAAGGACAACTCCTTACAAAACTCAACTCCTTACAAAACCCAACTCCTTACCCCAACTCTTACATTTTTGAATCTATTATTCGATACTTTTGTTCCGATCCAGTTTTTTTTATTTATTGAGAGTGGCGTTGAAGGCGTTGAAATGCGTTGAGTGCGTACCACGAATTAATCCGAAAATTCTGTAGATTTGACTTGACCCATCTGGAGCCATCTTGACCCATAAAAGCTGGGTGAGCCCTTGGCCCGGACATGTCAACTCCCGGGCTTTTTTTTAAAGCAGCGTTTAGCCGTTAGGCTTAGGCTTAGGCCCATATCATTCAAGATATGATATCATGGCCGATATCATTACTCAAAAATAGTATTTGGAGCAAGACTGTAAGGAGTGTATAAAATGTAAGGAGTTGGGCTTGTAAGGAGTTGACCCTCATCCGCTATTAGTCACTCAATTTTTCTTTTTGTATTATTTGAAGATGCTACATCATAACCTCACTGCTTATAATTTCGAATATGTTTGATGATTGAATTGTTATGAATTCGATTGAAATAAAGTATTTCGTTTCTGTTCCGATTTCCGATGTTTTTTGGGTTCCGATTTCCGATTCCGAAATTTTTGGAGTTCCGATTCCGATTCCGACATCCCTGCTCCAGACTTAATAAAAAGCATAAAAAATCTTGGTGAGAACAAACCAAACGACTCGCTCTGGCATTTTTTTTTGGCGCTCATCTTGGCATTTCTTGCTTCCACCAGAGCCCTTCTTGCTTCAGAAGTCCTTAGAATGTTTGCTTGCTTTGTTTCCGGCTCTTTCTGCAATGCAGTAGCATGTATATTCGGACCATTAGGCTTGCCTAAATACGCGAAAAAAATACTAAACAACACCACAGACAAAAAATGCAAAACCACAGATTTTTTTGTGCAATTTATATACTAAAATGTAGCCTGTATATTCAGGAACCAGAAAAGTCAGACTGATTTTCATATAGTCAGAATTTTCAGAACTACAGACTGTTTTAAGAAAACAACTGGCATTTTCCCCAGTAAAAATAGGGGTTTTGACGTTTTCCATCTAGCTTTTGCAGAAGGCACCCTGAATTTGCATTTTTTGCATACGTCTTTGATACGAAAATGTAGCTTGTTCACTTCTCTATCGGGTCTCCGATTTCGTTTGAATAAAAATAGACAAAAAAACTTTTCAGGATCTCAATTAAAATGAAAATCTTTGAAACATTTTCATTGTGGTTTTCATATTTTCCGCATTTAATGGGCAAGTGATGGCTCATATGAAAGCCCTTAGTGCGAGAAATATTTCGGTTATAAGCATACCTTTTTTTAGTCAAATTAAGGTAAAAATGGTAGATTTTGAACAGGTTTTTACTTTCTGGGGCCTACCGCATATAGAAACTCTAGTATGCATGTTTTTTCATGCATCCAGAGTGACTTTCGAGTGATTTGTGTCTAAGGTCAACTCAACCCCAAGCCACTGCGCCCCGAAGGTTGCGCAGGGGGCACACTTATAAGAACAGCTAGCTTTACAAGAATGCCAAAGAAGAGACAAAACGTATTTCTGGAAAATTTGATTCATAAAAAAGATTTCTATTTGAAGCCAATTATTTTTAATACTAGACTCATCGAAACTGACTTCCGCCACAACTTATTTTTTGCTGGATAGGAAAACAAAATATTTTTAATAAAAAAATACCCTTAGCTTTCTAGTCCTGAAGAGCCAAAGATACAGCAAATTTTTCCTCCTCTACAAGTAAACTTTTTTAGACTGCAGCCAGGGGCCAAAAGAGGCTCTTTTCATTAGGGCGCTAGTTGTCGTCGTCTACTTGTAAAAAAGTAAAATGTAGTTGTTTAGCGTTTTCAAAGCCCATGCTCCAGCTTATTTTGCCCTTCCCACGGGAGTTTAAATTTGTGGAAACATGCTGAGAACACGAAAAACCGTTCTTGCCCTGCTTTTTTCTAAATTAAAATATTTTAAAAATATGAAAGGGGGCTAAATACAGCTGAAAATATTTAAGATGTTACAAAAGAACGGCCTAAATGTCGGTCCAGTCCACTTCTGCCTTGGTCACTCTGCTATTTTTTTCACATTTCACTTTAGCTCTGCTTGTTGTTTTTCACAAAAATTTTAATTTTTCACTATTATTTTTTCTATATAGGGTGACCTTGGAAAGATAGGGAGATCGAAGCAAAAACCGGATTAGATACTACAGACTAAAAGACTTTGTAGTGTTGCAGTACACTAGAGTCTTAACCTATTAATGCGCTCCAGTAGCATTTTTATACCAGAACACAACAGGGAATTCCTGCCAAAATTTTATTTTTAAAGTTTATTGGATTTACTACAGAGTGATAAATAAATGCTAAATAAGTCCGAAATTGAAATTCGAGAGATGCTATCCTAAAGTTTTCTAAAAACAGAACTTTATATTTTTTAGGATCATTTGTTGAATCAAAGGCTTTTTTAGGTCAAATTTATCGTATTAAAAGTATTATTGATAATTTCCTGAAAGAGCAGTGAATGAGCTACAAAGTGAGGTACTGTTGGTTCAAGGGTCATATTTAAGAAGTTAAGTTTGGCCTCAGAGAAATTTGAAAACCCAAGAATATCGGAATACTTAAAATTTGCTGACTTTGTGAATACTTTCGCATTTGTTTCAAAAACAGTGACAAGACATGCTTAATTTTTTAATTTTATGTTGTAGATTATGAATTTTTCCAACAAAATTGTTGTGTGACGCTAATTGAATCCCAGTAACAAAAATCGGATGGGGGCCTAAATCAGTAAAACACACAAATTTTTCGGAAAATTCGGCCAAAAATGGGTTAATATAAAGCATCCTTTAGCACTATTTTTTGGTAAAAAGGGGTCATTGCGAACGCTCAAACCCTCGCAACTTCGTCATGACACACCCATGAGGGATTTTTCTTGTGCGCTGTGACGAAACTAACAAAATAAGTTGTTTTGTAGGTAGGTTCATTAAACACAGGGCACGTATCAGGTCATACGGAAAGTATTGACACAAAATTTCAAATCCTTGTATCTCGCTCATTTGTTAACATTTTGTGGCAATCTTTTTTTTGTTTTGTAGCCCTGAGTCTACTCTATGGGAAATAACTGAACTTTATTCAACAATAAACAAATCATTCAACAAAATAGGATCCTTCCGCATCAATAACTTTTTCCCATCTTTCTGGCAATTTTGCAATTCCTCTAGCAAAGAAATTCGCTGGCTTTGACTCAAAGAACGCTTGCAAATCCGCTTTCACTTGTTCAACGTTGTTTCTCTCTGTGATAGTTTTGCATTGACAAGAACAGGTGAAAATCCGAAGGAGCCAAATCTGGAGAATAAGGCGGGTGCGGCAGAATCTCCCATCCAAGATCAGCGATCTTGTCCTTGGTCAGTCGAATTTACAGTTGTTGAAAGACAGTTGTTGAATAAAGTTCAGTTATTTCCCATAGAGTAGACTCAGGGCTACAAAACAAAAAAAAGATTGCCACAAAATGTTAACAAATGAGCGAGATACAAGGATTTGAAATTTTGTGTCAATACTGTATGATATCCTTTTAAAAAGATTTGTCCTTTTTTCGGGACCCCAAATCTTTTTTTATTTTTGAAATTTTAGTCAAAATCTTTTTTTTGCTTCGAAATGGCAATAAGCACTGGATAAAATGACCTTTTTCCTTCAAAAATGGTCAAAATGTCCTTTTTTTGACCAAATGTCCTTTTTTGAAATTTTGAGATACGAGCCCTGATTAAACATGATGTTGGTAACTTATTATTCCTGCTTTAGCAAATTAAGACAAGGTGGAACTCTACTTTGGAAATGCTCTCATCCATGCTGCAACACAAGAATAATTTGCTTAAGTATGCTGAATGTTTTCCAAGCGACATTGTTGCAAGTATTTGGCGATCTCACTTTCAAGCGTGGCTTCTGAACAATGCTTTTCCAAGGTCAGTTTTCTTTTCGCCAACTCATTAAGGTCTCGCTTAGCAAAAGACACTGCAGCTAACTTACTAATCATCAAAGCTAATCTCGCCGATGGAATCTTGGAAAAAGCAGAAAAAAAAGAACGCAGAAGAGCCAACAGAAGTTGTCGACATTTTGTTAGAAGATGATTTGTGATTTTATTGTTGGATTATTTGTCTAATAAATGTTTATGAGAAATCAATGTTCGAAAAACTGCTGTGCATTAATTATTGTATTAGAACCACCGACGATGTATAGAAAATTTTTCGAGTTTCGAGTCGAGCGCTCGATTCGAAAATTTCGAGGGCTCAACAACTCTAAAAATAACATTTAAAAAAAATTCAAGCGACAAAATTATAAAAAATTGCAAAATGCGACAAAAAACCAAAAATTTTACGAAATCCACCTTTACGAAAACCTAAAACATACGCGATGATGTCTCAAAGGTTTTTTGAAGTCAATTTTTAAACACTCATTAATTTTACAAGGTGCACTTATATTGTACAGCCAGCACCCGATTACACTATACCCTGGGTGGTTAACTTACCACCTTTAGGTGGCATTTGATAACTTTTGCCACCTTTTTGAAAAACGAAAGGTGGCATTTTTATACGAAATTCGGCGAAGTGCACAGCACATTTTTCCTTCTTTAATTTAATTATTGAACACTTAATTTAAAGATGTTCATATTTGTTTGATTTCAATAGGTAATAGTGGTTCTAACCAGGGCTGGGCACGGGCCTTGATTTTGCCGGCCTGGCCCGGCCCGGCCCGCCGCAAGGTTCGGCCCGGTCTCGGGCCGGCCCGTGCCCAATCCTGGTTGTAACACGAAGTGTGACAGTTTATGAGAAACGCCACCTTTGGTGAAAAATTTTGGATATAATGCCACCTTTCGGGGAAATTTTGCCACCTTTTTCGAAACTTGAGTTAACCACCCAGACTATACACCCAGCGATTGTACTATTTTTTTCCCAAAAATCGGCCTTATATTAGAGGGGGCCTTATATTTTTCATTCAACATCTAGGGGGCCTACTATTAGAGGGGGGTTTTCTATTAGAGAAAGCAACAAAGAAGAAACAAAGAAAAATAAAATTTTTCTTTTACATTGTTTTATCTGTTGACAAATAAATAAATTTAGATAACGCTTGTCTAAACATCTGTGTTCTTTCGTTCTTAGAGCATTTTTAGACTTTAGTGATTAATGACAACTTAAAACAAAACTGCCATGCCTGATATAAAAAAGACATGTAAACAGACTGAGATAAAAAGGGCAGCTTTGATAAATGATATTGATGTGAAACAAGGAAACAGTGAGCCAAAAATTTATATACTGAAGTGATTTGTTAGGGTTTCAGCATTTTTTTTAAATGTGTATTCGTAAACATTTTCACTATTAAAAAAAAAGAATTCACATTTTAATGTGCTCTTATAAATGCCCAATGAAAATGTCAACCACTTTAATATTTAAGTTATGTAGTACGAACCCCCTACTTAAGGAAACCTCCAACTTAACGAAACTTTTTTCAAAATTTGCAAATATGGTTACCCTCGACTTAACGAAATTTTCAGTTAAACCTCGTCTTAACGAAACATCTGGCGACCGGACAAGAGTTTCGTTAAGTTGGGGGTTTCGTTACACCAGCGCCTTCGGCTCTCGAAACATCCTGTACGATTTCAGCACCTCCTGAGAAAAAATTATGTTTTTGAGGTATATACGCGTGTATAGGAACAGCATTAATATGAACATACACGTAACCATTGATTCATCTACACTAAGGAAGTCAAGCATTGTCGCCTCAGAGTCCATCTCACTATGCTATTGAGACGGGCCTGTTTTGGAAATTGTTTCCCAATAAAACGATGGCGATGAAGAGTACCGTAAAACCTCTATTAATAGACCCGGGTCTATTATTAGAGAACACAACTCCCCGGACATAGGACAGTTCGCATCGATGCGAACTGTCCACTTAGTTATGTTTGATGACAATACCCATTTGACTAATTTTTTTATTCTAGCCATCCTAGTAACCAAAATTTTATCGGGAATTGAATCACCAAGCGGAATTTAAAAAGCTCGGTTGTTGAGAATAAGCTAAAGTTGGAAAAAGACAGTATTCACCTGTATTTTCCAACTTTAGCCTATATCTCATCAACTGAGCTTTTCAAATTCTTGGTTCAGCTAATGTTAAGTCATCTTGTGGCATTGTGTTTTTAGCTATGAAAAATCCAACATTTTTATGCACACGACCACTCAAAAAATAGCCCTGTTTCTCAGCTACATTTTGAGTAGTGGTGTGCTTAAAAATGTGAGATTTTTCATAGCTAAAAACACAATGCCACAAGTGACTTGGGGAGTTGTGTTCTCTAATAATAGACTAGGGTCTATTAAAGGACCATGCTCGCGCAAGGCCGAGCAATTGTTGAATTTTGAATTGGCGGGGACCCAAATTTTTTTCGCATCAGGACATTTTATTTTAAAAATATTTTTTGTCGTTCTCATATTGCTTTTTCTGGTGTTGATTTTATGGACCAATTTCAGGTTCCCTTTTCGTAGAAGCCTCATCTTGTTCTGAAGTCTGGAGTTTTCTGATGTCTGCTGCATGTCAAGTCTCGTGCCCTGTCTATTAGATAAGTCTTCTTTTATTATCTTCGCCGTCTTTTTTCTTTGTGTGGTGTTTTTAGGGGTTTGTGTTCATCGTTTCAAGAATCTGGAAGCAAGAACTTGACAAAAGCTATTCACTCGTGCAACAAATCATATGTAACTATCTCTTTTTTATCGAATAAATTTCAAATTCAGTCGCTGTCTTGCATTTCATATTCTGAATCAGATTCAAATTCTCGGGGTACTAAAGGATTATTGTAATTGCAAGGATTTACTTCAAGAACTCAGCTAAGTATTCTCCATTTCAATCACATAAGAGAAGAAGAAATAAATGGTATGCGGGAAGTCGTTGCCACAAGACGCGTCTACTCCAAAATTATAAGTGGACTAGTGACAAAGAAAATAAAAAGAACAACTGAGCACACCTGGAAAGCAGCTATTGTAGATGACGGTGTGAAAAAATGCAGCGAAGCAGGATCAATGAGTATGAACTTGGCAAGCGCTGGACGGCAAGAAATAACCGAAGATTCCCAAGATTATGTTGGAATTATGAGTTCCAGTGAATTTGAATCTGATTCAGAATATGAAATGCAAGACAGCGACTGAATTTGAAATTTATTCGATAAAAAAGAGATAGTTACATATGATTTGTTGCATGAGTGAATAGCTTCTGTCAAGTTCTTGCTTCCAGATTCTTGAAATGATGAACACAAACCCCTAAAAACACCACACAAAGAAAAAAGACGGCGAAGATAATAAAAGAAGACTTATCTAATAGACAGGGCACGAGACTTGACATGCAGCAGACATCAGAAAACTCCAGACTTCAGAACAAGATGAGGCTTCTGCGAAAAGGGAACCTGAAATTGGTCCATAAAATCAACACCAGAAAAAGCAATATGAGAACGACAAAAAATATTTTTAAAATAAAATGTCCTGATGCGAAAAAAATTTGGGTCCCCGCCAATTCAAAATTCAACAATTGCTCGGCCTTGCGCGAGCATGGTCCTTTAATGGAGGTTTTACGGTAAGCCTATTTATTGCTTGTCGTGTGTACGGCCATCCCTAGTTAACATGACATATTAACATAACATAGTTAAGTAAATACAGTCAGACCTCGTCTTAACGAAACTTTTCATACAATTTGTTCGCAAACCCCCAACTTAACGAAACTCTTGTCCGGTCCCCAAAGGTTTCGTTAAGACGAGGTTCGACTGTAATGTAATAAAACTATCAAAAAACCTGATTTTGGCCAATAAATAAAAAATCAGGTTTCGAAAAATGAGAAAAATTAAAAGCTAGGTACACCAAAACCCTGGTTAATCGATAAATAAGCCGAAAACATAGATCATGCTTGTTAACAGACTAAATATTGAGTTAAGTCATAATTATCCGGTCTTTAATAAAAATGATTTTTTATAAACAAAATTCAATTATCTCTACTTAGTATTACGATGGAGTGATTTTTTTGGTGTCCAAACAAACAGCACAAGTACCAGAAATCATTTATTTTTTAATGATAAAAATGAAGGGTATAAGTGCTTAAAAGAAATCAGGTGAAAAAATGGGCAGTTTAGGGGATACATGTTTGAAAAATATGGTCAAAAGTTTAATTCAGATATAGCGCTGAAACAACAACATAAACCTATGTCGTAGAGCTGTTCAAGAACTACAAAACCCATTTTACAGAATGATTTTAAAATATCTGAGTGTTGAGATATTGCATTTTGTAAAAAGTAAATTTTCCTGAAAAATGACCAAAATTCAAGTTTTTTCACTTTTTCTGATTTTTGGTCATTTTTTGAAGAATTTTGTTTTCATAAGCCCATTCTCAACACACAGATTTTTAAAAATCATTCTGTGAAATGGGTTTTGTACAGGGCTCGTATCTCAAAATTTCAAAAAAAGGACATTTGGTCAAAAAAAGGACATTTTGACCATTTTTGAAGGAAAAAGGTCATTTTCTGCAGTGCCATTTACCATTTCGAAGCGAAAAAAAAGATTTTGACTAAAATTTCAAAAATAAAAAAAGATTTGGGGTCCCGAAAAAAGGACAAATCTTTTTAAAAAGGACATATACGTGCCCTGCTTTTGTACCTCTTGAGTACTGCTACAGCATAAGGACAAATTGTTAATAAAGCGCTAAACCCTGAATTAAAATTTTGACCAAACCTTTCAAACATGTGCTCCCTAAACTTCCCATTTGGCGGGGGTTGGTGGATGGTGGTTTTATTCGACAATCGGAAAATTCGAAAACCGAATAATTCAACAGAAGAAAATTCAACAACTGCATATTCGAAAAGCGGATAATTCAGCGTTGGATTACTCAAGAAGCAGATAATTCAACAAAGGATAATTCAGCGTTGGATTATTCAAGAAGCAGATAATTCAACAAAGGATAATTCATCAACGGAAAATTCAACAATAACTAATTTAAAAACCGGATCAGTCGGACATTGCAAAACAGTCAGCATTTGATCCAGTTTCCCGATTAAACCGAAATTTTGCAGTTTAATTATCCGACTTTTGCTTTGTTAAATAATCCTACTGTGGAAAATTACTCTGTTGAATTATCCGGTGTTTGAGTTTTCCGACTGTCGAATAAACCCCCCGCCAGCACTTGTATCCTTTATTTTTATCATTAAAAAATAGCTTGTTAAAAATACCAGGAAAAGTGGTATCGATTAATGTATAAGGTATAAAGGTCGCATAATTGTGACTCCACCCAATAAAAACTAAAAAATTCTGCCATCACTAAAGCAAATTTATCGGTGCTTACGGAATTTTTCTCATTTTTGAGCTAAGTTTAGAAAAGTTGTGTGCCACTGCAGAACTGAAATTTACTCAAAAGTAAACAGGGACTAGATAAAAAATCCTCGCAACAAACAATTGCTGGATAAAATAACCATAAATTTTGAGTGCTTCTCCTTGAATCCCTCCCCCCTACAAGACAATTTTTTGCCAACTTACAATACTTAATTTTGAAATTATTTAGAAAATGACCCGCGACCTGCTGTAACTATGAATGGAGCGTACAGAAAAAAGCAAAAAAGCTTAAAAATATTTTAAACAAGAGACCACAGGCGCCTATCGGCGCCTCTATAGTATTTCGAAATTTCAATGAGGGGCTATGACTTCATTCATAAAAATAGGTATATCCCCTATTAGAACTCATTTTTTTCGCCTGTTCTTTTTTAAAACGAAAGCTGACATTCTGGGAACACGATGGTATTAGCGACAAAAGTGATTTCGCTATCTACGACCCGTTCTGGCCTTCGAAGTAAAAAAGCGTTACCCACCCACCCACACATGCCAAATACTATATAAGATTGAGTCAAACATACAGAAAAAATGCTACAAATACGTCATTCGGGCATTTCTTTAAATGCCGATGTTCATGTTGAAATTATCGAATTTTTTCAAAATTTCGGCTTGATTAATTTTTTTGTTCGCTATAATATCTTAATTCGAACATCCCTAAAATTATATTAATTTGAGTTTTGAAAAATGACCAGTTGTATTGAATAAAGTCACAAAAAGCTATAATTACAAGCAGCCGTACAATTATGAGCTGACTTTGACAAAAAGACTTAGTGCACAACAAAACAAACAGCTAGAAATACAACTAGATGAAATTGAGGGTGGATGGTCTAGTACATGTTTACCCACTTTGCTTACTGGTGCAAAACTATTTAATTTAAACTTTGACAGCTTGCTTGAATAGAAAAACAAAAGCAAAAAGGTCATTTAACACGTCTTTGTGTTGAAATTGTACTTTTAAACAGCTTGGCTTGCTAAGAACTATTTCGAAAAATTGAAAAACATAAGGGATTTAATATTTTTAATTTCAAAAAAGTTAAAAGTCGGACTACAGTCAAATTTTGTCATAACTCAACCACGATATAAAGTACCCTTCGTTCTAACGTACCCCTAGGACCGGTCCCCAGGGGTACGTTATAACGAAGTTTGACTGTATTATTGAAAAAGAATAAAATCGGCAAACAAATTTTTAAAAAATTGAAATTTTCGCGACAGTGACCTTGCTGTCCGAAAAGGATTTTTGCCTTTTTGCCTTTTTGTCTTAAATCGCCCAAATTTAAAATAATGTTTTCTTTATAACTTCCAGTAATTCAACTCTTTTCTTTTAAAACATAATTTTTTAATTTTTACACCACAGTCAAAACTCGTTTATCCGACACCTCCAAAAGTTCGTTCCCGCCTGGGGTCAGACACTTCTTTCAGCTCAATTTTCGAAGTCTTTTGCCAAATGTGATTCGCCTGTCTAGTCTGAAATATCGAAAGGATTCTGATTTTGCCGCTCATTTTTCAAAAGTCTTTCAATTTTGCCATAAAGACCCGCGGATCTCGGTTATCCGACACATGATTTTCGAAAATTCGAAAAACAGTCAAACCTCTTTTATTCGGCACCCTTTTCATAAATCATGTGCCAGATAACCGAGGTCCGCGGGTCTTTATGGCACAACTGAAAGACTTTTGAAAAATGACCGGCAAAATCAGAGTCCTTGCAATATTTCAGACTAGACTGGCGAATCAAATTTGGCAAAAGACTTCGAAAATTGAGCTAAAAAAGTGTCGGACCCGAGGCGGGAACTTTTGGAGGTGTCGGATAAACGATTTTTGACTGTATCATGTAGCACCTGATCTCAGCTTTCTAATACCGTATTTCCTCTAATTAGAGCCTATGCTCCATTAAGCGCTCATGTTCTAATAAACGCCCATGCTGGAGTGAGATCGAAATATGAGCGCCCATGTTCTAGAGAAAAATAGCATGTAAACAAAAAATAAGGTAAAAAAATTTTTAAAAAATCGAGTTAACTGTGTAGCAACCCCAAAAATAAATATGCTTTAAATCATAACATAAAACCTGAGCTACAAAGACATCCGTCATCTTTTCAAAGTTCGGGAAAAAACAAGCTACCTATTAAAGTGCACTGAAGACACACACACACACTTAACAGTAAGAAAAGCACTTCAAAAGCTATTGAGAAAAAAAGCACAGGCAACACCCATTTATATGCTTAAGCAGTTCGAATTTCACTTTTGCGTGAACTTTTATAGCTAAATGACTGTTGATGTGATAGTCGGAAACGAATTTCAAAAAGAACACGCTTGTTTTGCAATGCTTTGCAGCTGTTTAGCACTAACAAAACGCTGAATTTCGGCATTCAATTTGCTCAGAAATACACCCACCCAGATAAAAAGAGCATGTCATGCTGTTGGGGGTCGCAACAATACTTTTTTATTATTGCTACTATTTGAATAAAAGAAGAAAAAAGTGTTAGTGAGACTAAAAAACAATTAACTAAGAAGAATAGTTCAAGCAGACCAAACTTTTTTTTTTTTTTGAAGAAAAAAGAGAATGAGCAAGAAAATTGTTGTTGGTCTTCCTTTGTTGGTGTTAGTAGACAACAATTTTCGGGCTAATTTTGGATGTGAAAAAAAGACATCAAGTAACTAATAGTATTTCTAGCGATTTTTTTGGATGAATTTATTGTTGCGAAAAAATTGAGTCTTTCAGAAATTTAATTAAAATTAAAAGAGTCTCATATGTAAAATCAAAAGCGTTGACATAGACCTACATTTTGAAATTAGGCTTAGCAAAAGGAAAAAAAGAAAAGACTTAAAAACTTAATAACTAGGGTTGGCCCGGAAATTTTTTGGCACCTGTCCCGTCCCGGTGTCCCGTCCCGAAATTTTTAAATTTGAATTCTGACCCGTCCCGTCCCGAAAAGGTCAAGCCATCATCTCTACTTCATATTACTATTATATTACTGTCTATATTACTGTTCTATATTACTTTTTTGAAACGCACCCCCGCCACTATCCCCCGCTCCCATCTTGCTCCCCCCCGCACCTCCCCCCGCAAAAAAAATTGGCCATCTCCCCCCCCCGCTCCTAGTTTTCGGCTCTGGTAAATAGGACCGAATAGCATAATATAAACCAACAAAAAAGTGGATAAATAATGATTAACTGTCTTAAAAACCATAAACTATCAAAGTAGTTTTTTTTTCAAAATAAAAAGTTCGGCGCTACTTCGATATACCCCGACTCTCGAAAAATCTTTTTTTGGGGGCTTTGATATATCAAAGCCTTTTTGGGTGGAGGGTTTGTATATCATAGTAGAGTCGAAAATTCACCCAAAGTAAAATGAAACTGATACTTTACTTTCGTAGCTACTTTTTTGCTTTTTACGCAAGCAATAACATTATAGTGCATTTTTTTAGTCGAACCAATCTATAAAAACATTGGATGATTAAAATAAACCAAATTAACAAAACGGTAGTCATTTTCTTTAACTAAAAAACTTAAATTCACGCAAAGCAAGAAATGTACCCATTGAAGTAAGACTCTCAAAATCATCTCTGTGCTCACATCTAATAAAGCTAGTAGCGATATTGCAAGAATTTCCCTCACACTTTCTCAAAAGATGGAGAATAAAAAAATCTTCGAGCACAAATTGCATTATTTTTTTCTCTCTTGAAAAAGAGGAATTTGGCAAGTCTCTAAAACAAGAACAAGAACAAAAAACACGCTTTGCTACATCAAATTAAGACGCTCGGCATCTCAGGAAATGAAAGAAGAGCCAGAAAAAGAACGATTGAATCAGCCTTGAAGTAGTAGTGGACTAAAGTAAAAGTAGACTAAAAAGCCACAGCTGCTCTTCCAGTCCTCAATTAAACACGTAGTTTTAATTGGACAAGCAGGAAACAATAAACATTAGTTAACTAACAAGGCTTTATGACCATAGATTTGTGGAAGAGCAATTGTGGGCTGCTAGCTTAATACTAGGGCCCATATTTTTGTTTTCTAATACATCTACCGGGTGCGCTAAAAGTTCCCGGACAACTTTTAGATTTAATTGTAAAAGCAAAAATGTTAAAATAAAAATATTATTAATATATAGTTTTGTAGCCCTGAATCTCCTCTTTCAAATGGTATACCAAGCGATTGGATACAGCGATCGGATACAAAATTAAAAAATATATTTGTTCTACATCTCAACTTATAACTAGATTTATCTGAATATACCAAAGAGTTTTAACGCTCAACAAACAAACGGAAACAATTTTTTTTAACGGAAACAACAAACACTAACGACAATAAAGAGTAAAGGGAAGACACGACAACAAACTATAACTGGACCAACAAACAAGAATAAAATATTCAGTATAGGTATTTATTAGCAGGGTCTTCTAAGATATTATTTTCCACAACTTCAGGATTTTCCGACAGTGCCTCTGCATTTTGTTCTTCATGATCCTCTTGGAGCACTTCTCGAAATTCGGTAAAATTGATGCCCATCAGCCGCCCAACTATGGTGAGGTATTTCTTCATTTGGTGGTTGTAGACGTCTCCCCTTTGTTGCGTCTTCGACGCAAGTGATGTCTACAAAATTCTTCACTTTCCCAGCCTGGGGTTTGGTGGCCTATTGGTTAAGGCGATTCCCTGCTGATACAAAGGGGAGTGGGATCAAATATCACCTCCATTCCCCTTTTTCCAATTCACGAGCTGGTGGCCGTGGCCGCTCGCGACACCCTTGGCCATGCCTTCGTCAGTGTTTAGGAAGACCAGCAATTTGTCCTTAAAACAAACACATCAGTTGTGTTAAAACATTAATTTTCTAGAAATCCATACTTGTTCTTCTACCAGACTTTGAGTAATCTGTGCGTAGTCGGTTCTTTGTCTTCTCGGTGGCTGCCTTTCTTCATAGACGTCCCAGACATCCAGTTCTTCAGTGTGCGAGACTTGCTTGAATGCCACTGCCCAATGCCCAAGCTTTGAATTGACGGCGAAGTAAAGACGCTGTTTACTGTGATAGGCCTCGGCATGATTGGTCGTTCTGGTCCTACATGTCCAAATAGGCAAAAGATTGGTCCGCGGCCTAAAAAAAGTAAATTGGATAAGAGGACAATAAATAAAAATAATCTAAGACTTACTCATAGTATTGCATCAGCTCTTCCACCTTGTCCTTTATTTCTTGGCCCAGCTCAGAGTCGGATATTTTGTGGCGGAGAAGTAGCAGACATCCCTCCCATTCAAGCATCGGCGTAATTTGTAGGGCCCCCAACATCCGGACGATCTTCTGCAGCTCTTCGTTTTCTTCGTATTCTGTGGACAGGTTAAGGCGTTGCAACTAAAATATAGAATACCGTAATTTCTCTAATAGAGCCACCCTCTAACTTCAAGTGGTCTGAAGCATCAAGTTTACGACGGCGAGTTTCTCGAACGCTTCTTTGACTAAATCAAAAAGATTAAACCAACACTCAGCCAATCAATAAAATAAAATGTTACCTTTCTCCCACATCCGCTTGTATATAGTTTTTGACTTGCCCATGAGCAGAACTGTGACCAGTGGTGTTGCGTGAGTCCGTCGAATGAGCCCAACAATTCTGTTGATTTGATTGATCCCCTTTGGTGCGTATTTGAAAGTGCTATAACAGATGATTTGAGAGCAGTGAAGGAGAAGTTGTAGCTGGCGCTTGGAGGAGAAAATTAGCATGTCTTCGTCTGAAACAAATAAATAAAAATAAGGATAAACAACTAAATACAATAATAATCTTACCGCCATAGAGCAGGAGCATCTCACCAAAATGTTCTTCGCCGGCCTTTGCTTCATTCCCGCGCAGCGTCAACCACATCGCTCTGTTTTCTTGCTCCAGAAATTCTCGGTAGGTGGAGATGGACGGAAATTTCTTGCGTTTGGCTCGGTACAGGGCACTTTCACTGGCAATTTTGCTCCCTACGGCGGCACTTCGGATCTCAGCAAAGTCTAAAAACAAATTTATAGGCTTCATTTATTCACATGAATGAAATGAAAAGAAAAAAATGAATAAAATGTTTATTTCTCTCCGGAACGTGAAATTTCCGCACAAGTTTGGCATCGATTCGGACTCTAGCAACGGCTGGCGTTTCGTTTGTTCCCGCTGCGAGCTCGGCTTGGATTGATCATTGACATTAATGCCGATCACCTAAAAATAATGATTGAAACATAAATTTGTCCAATGAATAAAACCAAAAACACAAACCTGATTCACGTTCTTTGGCTGGCACATGTGCTGATATCGCTCTGCGTTGCCGATCCATTCATTTGATGTGAAATTGAACTTAAGAGATGACACCGTTGCTCGACCGCCATTTGCTAGCTTTGTTGCGCGGCATCCGGAACAGCTGAAGTAGCCCTGCTCAATGCCATCCTTGACTTGGGTTCTGCCGGTCTTGGTCCACACATAGCGTCCTCTTCCGTCTTCGGTATAGCGGTTCTTGCTCCAATTCTTTTTGAGTGCACTAATTCAACATGAGCCATCTGAAAAAAAAGAGAACAATTTCATGGAAATCATATTAAAATACGAACAAAAGAAACAACAATAAAATGAGCTTAAAAAAGAGAGCTTAACCACATAGAGCCACATAAATACAAACAAATAATATGAGAGCTTTTTCATCAAGAAAAATCGAGTGAAAAGCGTGTTGAGACACAATTAATCACTGGTGATCACTGTATCTGATTGCAGTAATATCCGATCGCTGTATCAGATCGCAATTGTATTCGATCACTGTATCCGATCACAATTTGTATCCGATCGCTGTTATACCATAAGCACTACAGCAGGCGTTTTTTTTAATTTTTAAGTCAATCTTACATATCTCAAAACAAGACTGCATTAAGGTGCATACACAATGAAGAGGCTGTTTGCGGATGCTAAAACATACTACTCACTAAGAATCTCGGAAACATAACCCTTGCTTTTTTACTTTTATTCCAAAATTATTAAGTTGGTGCGGTTTTTTAGTTTCCAGTTGCTTATGTAGCTTCTGACATCATATAGCTGAAGTTTATAATAAGCCAAATAAGCTATTGACTAAGCAAACATTGCTTCAAAAACTCAGATAAAATTTTAAGAATCCGCCCAAGAATCCTAACTTGAATTTGAGTGCGGATGCTTGGGCAGATTTTTTTTCTTATTTTATTTTTTAAATAACACTCACTCAATCAATAAGTCACCTGGTAGCCCTGAATCTTAGCTACAAGATGGCGCCAACAGAAGAATTTTTAAAAATTTTTAAAAAAAGTTATGGCCATTTCCGTGTGACAAATCTGGTTTAGCATTCTTAGATGAATTTCAATTTTTTATCCATTTTTTTGTTTTTTTTTCCAAAAGCCATACCTCGACACTCATACTTTCAAAAAAAATCTGTAAAGTGGTTTTTATAGCTCTTGAACTAGGCTACAACATAGTGCTAAGATGCTTCTATTTTTACTGTGTATTGACTTCAAAAAGAACTTTGAAAATTGTGTGTAATTTTAAAAATTACCTAAAACATATCCTTAACTTTAGAAGGCTAGACAAAGTTTTTAACGCAAACAGCTAAATCTGTAAATATCAAACAAAATCCTGGAATGTTAACAAGGCAACATCAACAGTGGGTAATGCTGATATAGATATGAGTCATCTACCATTCCATAGCCCTTTTCATGCTGAAACACGTTATGTATGCCGTTTGGGCTAACCTGAAGAAAAAATTATCTCGGCACGAAAATTAAATTTTTTGACTTTTATATAAAAATAAAGCCAAATTGTCAACCAAGTTTAGTTTTTAGTTGACATATGCCAATTCTGAAGCCAGATTCGTGCTCATCGTGGTCGATTTGCTCTTAGATGTAAAATCAGACAAATGGAATGAGGTCGTGGGAATTTTCCCGGGAAAATACCCGAGAAAAAATGATATCACCGGGAAAAAAAGAAGAAGACTCGATGACTCAGTCCTCTTGGCGATTTTTGATGGAGGCTCATCTGTCTTCTGCTTGATCCCAGCCAGCATGTTGATGGTCTTCTGACACTGTTCCTAAAGAGAAAAATGAGCTGAAAGAAAATAACTGGTTAAATACTCACGATGAGGTGCTTTGTCATTTTTGTCGCATTGTCCCGATAGCTGAGTGCAGAACTTGCAATGTGCTACAGCCACGGTCTTGCCATTGATCTCTTCTTCGCTTTCGTCAAAAAATTGCCTAAAATCACGTAAATAAGAGTGAAATTTTCAAGAGAGCAGAAAACACAACGTGAACATTTCAAATGAGAGTATAACAGAGTTCGTAAGTGCTCTGATTTCTCAGAAAAGTTCTTATTTAGAGCACACTTTGTCGTACTGAAACAAGCTCATATTCAAATTCATTTTTTTCTTTTCATTTTTCCCGGGAATTTTCCCTCTGACAACCCTATATAAAAGTCAAAAATTTCAATTTTCGTGCCGAGGCAATTTTTTCTTCAGGTTGGCCCAAACGGCATGCATAGAATGATTCAGCATGAAAAGGGCTATCGAATGGTATAGGACTCATATCTACATCGGCTTTTGCCCACTGTTGATGTTCCTTGTAAATCGCGGCGACTTAACTTTTCTACTTTTTGTAGTCCAGCAAATATATACAAGCCAAAAAATCAACAGCATACAGTTAAGAATTCTATAAAAAAAATAACAGGGTGGACCAAGGCATATTTTTTTAATCCAAAAATCCGAAAACCAACCACATTTTCAAGAAAATCGCAACAGAAAAGCAGGAATAATAGCAATAAAGTCTAATTAAACTCCAAAAATGCTTAAAATAAACAGACTTGTGTGTTAGCTAGCTTGCGCTCCTCTTTTATACATGTTTGCTGAAAATGTTTGCGGCGCTTTCAATTTTCCTGGAATAAGGGAATAAAAGAAAAAGGTCGAAAAGGCAATTTATTTAATTTCTCGCCTCGTGCATCTTTCTACTTTTCTGCTTTTATCAGCCATTCTTTTAATTCTTCATAGTGAACTTGGTTGGCTTCATTATAATGGCTTTATTGTGAAGAATTAAAATTGCCAGACCTAAAAATGAGTTTTCGGAACTTGCGTATAATGTTAATCTTTGAAATTTTTGAATTAGGTAAGATTGATAGACAGTTTTTTTTTAAAAAATACTTAGTGCAAAACTGCTATTTCATATTAATTGGGGGAGGAGACATTTGCGGCTACCTTTTGACATTGGTTTAATCTTAATCTTCTACCTTTACAGGATAGTATGAGGGGACGTCTATTTTGTGCGAAATGAAAATCAAATGAAAGTATCAAATGAAAAATGCATCTTCTTGATTAATTTTTACCGCTATATTTGCTATTATTGTGTTTAAGCTGCTTATTTATGTTTTTCAAATAAAAGAAATGCCGATAACGCCAGAAGCCAGACAAAATCGTGGAGGACTTTCCAAGAAGAATCAATGCCTGTATAGACAAAAGTGCATTTTATCAGTGTCTAAGGACGTTTTAGACGCTGAAAACGATAGAAAAGGCGAAAAAGAAGCAGGAAAAAAACTTTTAAAAAAAATTTGACTTCTTGCCTTGGGGGACCAAGGTAAACCAACCTGAAAGGGTATCCAGGCACTTGTGAGGTACCCCCCTCAGAGTTAAATTTTTCAAAATTTTTTTATCACTTTGTGCCAACTTTCGAGCAGTAACACCAAGATAATCATCAAAATAATCACATGAACAACGATTCGGTGGCATGGACTTGGCTTTGTAACTTTGCTCCGAAAGTGATAGAGACATTGCAGCGGCACTATTTATCTCTAGGTAATCAACAACACCCACCCCCCAAATTTGCCTTGGTCCCCCTTTTTTTCAGGTATCCTACAATTCATGATTCATCAATAAAACGAAAAAGTAATAAAAGTCAAAAGTAATAAAAAATTGAAAAAAACCAAAGGGGGGACCAAGGCAAATTGGGGGTACCTAAAGGTAAATAGTGCCCATTGCAGCCATTTGATATTACTCATCGGAACGCGCTAGAACCTGATATAAACGACGCGAGTTGAAACCTCAGAGGTTATTCATTTTGGCATAGCTTGCTTCGATCGACCTCGAAGGGGGCGCAGGGGTCTTGGTGAGTTAGAGATGCGCGCACTTACTTACCTTAGACATAAGTCCGAGCAAGATTCTTGATCATATACGCATTAAAGACTCTTTTTGCCCAGCTCCAGGGATCAAAAACGAGGAGGTTACCTTAATATAAGTTATTTCACCTTGGAGGACCAAGGCAATTGGTCATCCTGTGGTGACCAATTTTTTTTTGAAACCCTAACTTTTTAATAATAGAAACGTTAGAAAACATCGTTTTTAGCGTATAAAAATTACTTAAGAGACATTTAAACACTATTCACAGTTGACCAAAAAAGGCCCCTCCAGGTACATAAGTACCCAAAAATGCATAAAGAGCAGGGTTCCGATCGGGTTTGATTAATCAGAAAAGGTTTGATTCTCGGAGGTCAAATCTTACGTTTTTTGAAAAGTTTGATTAATCAGAAAAGGTTTGATTTCCAATGAAGAGGTTTGATTTGTCTGATTTTTGAAAAAGAGACAAAGTAAAATAAAAATGAAGCAAATTTTTAAATTCCCACCAAAATTTTTTGTTCAAATTTTTGCCTGCGTCGCTGCTTTTTATCTTCACCCGAGAGTGTTTGCGTAGCAATTGCATTTCGTTTTTCAGAAAGATGCCAAAAATTTTGGAGGCCGGTGCCGGTGCGGTGCTGGTGCGGAAAATTTTGGGGGCCGGTGCCGGTGCAGGTGCCGGTGCGTAAAACTTTGGAAGCCGGTGCCGGTGCTGGTGCGGGTGGAAAAAATTTTTGGAGCCGGTGCCGGTGCGGGTGTTTAGAAATTTACATCACTGGATTCCACAAAATCTGATTTTGTAGTGCCAAAATCTGATTTTTTGCAAAATTTGTCTGATTTCTGAAATTTTTGAATCGGAACCCCGATAAAGAGCCCCTTTTTGTCTAGCTCTAGTCACGCTTCTTTCCCAAACTTTAAAAAATCTAGATCATTATAGGTAAAAAATAGAAAATAATTGTAGGAAAATGCCCACTTATCTTTTTAGATTGCATTGCCATTGTCCACCAATTTTAAAATCAAATTTTAATCTAAAACAATTTTTGGAAAAATTTCAAAAATGTGTTTTACAGCACTCATGAATGAATTGCACATTTTTCACAGTCAAAAAAATTCAAATTTTGTGATTTTTTCTCTTTTTTCTAATTAATTTTGAATGAAAAAAACAAGGAAACCAGGATAATTAGTCCTAACCAAAAAGTTTTTCCTATATAAACAAATAAATAATTAATTAGATTGGTTGTTTTTTTGCATTTAATAGGGCAGAAACTAATACTAATCTTAGTTTATTTTTTCAATTGGTTTGTGACAGCTAAATAGAAATTTGCTCAATTTAAGCTGGATATATGTGGTTGAAACATCAAAAAACTCTGCTCTCAAATTGAACTAATTATGTTGATGATTTGAGACAATAATATATAAAAAAATATTTGACACAGAAACTAAAAATAATTGGCCAAATAAGTAGAGACAAAATATATCTTTGCACCAGGAAAATATTCTGATAATTTATCCTTTTTATATAAATTTTGGAGCTAGTACACTTTAAGGTAACGGCGATTTTGGTCAAATTTGGGCTAGTCTTTTAATTTTCTCCAAATTTTTGGGTGGACAGTGAGGAAAAATTTTTTTTTCTAGATTCTTTACGATATGCTTATAGTGGTCCCATTCCTCAGAATTTCGATATCGAACTTGCCCGCAGAGATACAGACTCTCAAAGTTGGCAAGTGGACGGAAAAGTGGTATTTTTCAGTGCTAGGGGTATTTAGGTTTGAAAATGACAAGATAAACTATGTCTTGGAGTTTTTCTGAATACTACACATGCAAAGCTATTGTTTGGTGTATCGTGCTGGTCTAAAAGAGGAACGGAACACATACTTTCGTCTACATATAGTGTTTGGAATATAGTGTTTGGACTACCGTCTGATACGCTCTTTTTCTGAAAATAGGCCATTACCCCATTTTTTAATTTTTTTTTATTCTGTAAAAAGAGAGTCCACCAGCAGCATCTTAGCTTTCTTTTAAGTATAATATGTGCTCCAGAAAAAAGTTTTCCTTGGGGACAAACTCCAAACTCCGGGAATTTAAAAAAAAATAACTCTTTTTTTTTTAATTTCGAAGAAGGCGTTACCCGAATTTTTATTTACTATTTTAAATTCTTTAAAAAGGGGGTCCACCAGCAGGATTTTAGATTTCTTTCAAGCATAAACATGCCAAAAAAAATGAGCCAGAAAAAAGTTTTCCCTGGAGACGAACTAAGTAGTTCAAATTTTGGAGAAAACAGTAGAAAAATATTTGAATTTAAATTAGTGCCTTTTGCGTTGTCGTCACTTATCTCACATTTCTATACAACCGTAGCAGTTTAACTGTTATCAAAAAATTATGTTTTAGGCGACACCTGGCGCCTTTTCTTCTCGTATTTCGTAATTTTCAACCTTGTTTATTTAATCCCATGTAAGGGGTACCTATTAGGACCCAAAAATGACTTTATAGGGATTTCTTAGGAAGTTTTGGCCAAATAAAAGGTGTTTCTTAGTAGCACCTTTCAGACCTATTTTTGACGCTCTACAAGATGCAAATAACAGATTTTCTGTTTTGTGTATTTTCACCCTGAAATAGACCCTTTTTGGATCGCACTCTCGTACCGATGTCTCTGAAACAGTTACTGCTAAAGGAGAGAAAAAACCATAAATAACAGGAAAAGGGAATTGGACGAAAAGACAAATTTAAATAGTATTTTGTCTCGCACTGTAAAATGCTGACTCATGCGTTTGAAATCAATTATTTTCATTAGATATGGATTTTTTCTGGTGCAAAAAGATTTTTTCTTGGTGCAAATTGGCTCTTTTTTGGCGCAAATCGGACCTTTTTGCACCAAAACAACTTGCACCAAAAAGAAATCTTTTTGCACCAGAAAAAATCCATATCTGTTTTCATTCCTCGGAAGATCTAAAAAGAATTTAAAGCTCTCAAACTTTTGATGTTAGCAATTTTTGGAAATGGTGTTGGCGACGTGTTCGTCGATGTTGAACTGCTTCTCAAGCAGCTTCTTTTATTGGGAGACACCGAGAAAAAGAAGTTAGTTACCGATTGGGAGACCGTGTGCTAGTTGTGCACTAGTGGAAATGAGGTAAAGTTTATTACCAAGTCAAAATTTTTGAAGACCGGTGCTGGAGTCGCGGATCAGTTGAGCTCACCCGGATCGCAATTGAGTATGATTTTAAATGAATCGACCGACAGCTTACCGTTCGGGACGATACCCGAAAGTACCGAAGTGGAGGCCAAAGGCCGAGTTACCGAAATTACCGATTATGAGGCTCAAGGTCGGGGCGTACTTAGGATAGGAAAGGTCACTGTCTATGGACAGGTGGACAAAGACCGGTGTGGAGTGAGACTTACTTTTTCAGGTACCGAATCGGAGTGAAGCCAGCATGTGGATCTCGGCTCCATAATTGCTCAAGTGGACGCCGCCTTCATCTTAGCTGGTTGTCGTCGCAAGAAGTCCTCAAGTGCCTGCACCGTCGTCTCAAGCCATAGAGGAGATCAAGCTCTGCCTCCGCTACCGAGTGAACCAGCCGCTCCCCAACCAAATGCGCTACCGAACAAAGGACCCAAGCACCAGCCAAGGATGGATGCGAACCGAAACAGGGAACCAACTCACGAAGACCGACATCGCGCAGGCACTGCGAGATGAACTGCGACGAGAGAGGGGTGAACAGCGTAAAATTAAAGGAAAGAGTGTGTCGATCTAATGATGCAACCAAATCGACGAGCTTATCAGCAACACGATCCCCCAAAATTTGAATTTACTTACTGTAGAAAAAAGACAGAACGCCAAGAATTTTTTCGATGAGTTATCAAATTTAAACTTGCGGCTTTTTGTGTTTTTCAAAAAATCTAAACAGTGTAGTCAATACTTTGTTATTGAGCATCAACAATACAACAAGTTTTTCATGACATTTTTTATTGCGACTAATCAACATGTAGCGGCTTACAAGAATCATGGGAAGCGCTGACCGTAATGTAAGTATTATTGTTAGTGCAAGAGTAATAGATTGGTCTTAGCTTTATTTTAGTCCAATCAGCACAAAATTTGGGGGGCTTATGAAAGCAGTCCAGCTCGGTGAAAGCCTTTTTTATCTCTACTGGTTGCATGAGAAAACACGTACGAGAATTTCAAACAAATGCTACAACTGCCATAGGCAATAATTCTTTAAAACGATATCGGTAACAGTACTTACAGCAACAAAAGCTTCCATCTATTCCAATAACATTTGCCAAGTCATTTTGAAGTTGTTTCAACTGTTTAATTGTTGTTATAGTTGTTTGAAATCTTTATGATCAAATAAAGTTCGTGCGCCATACTTTGAAAAATATGGAAAAATTGTGGGACTAATTTCAGTGAAGATAGTAAACCTTGTAAAAAAGCCAGAAGCATAATGTTAGACCCTATTAAAATAGCTGGCGCTAGTATAGAATACCCCCACCCCCAAATTTTTTTTTTCTAAATCGTGTTTTAACCACTCTCAAGTAATTTTTATGCGCTGAAAACGATAAAAAAGGTGTTTTCGGGCATTTTCTAACCTGAAAAGTTTATTTTTTGAGAAAAAAATTTGTGACTAAAATTCAACTTTTTGCTATATTTTCAATGGAAATAGGTCTGTATTAAGAGAAAATTTGTCTTTGTGATCCATTTCAACAGCAAAACACAAGCCACCGGAGTCTCGTTCAACTCCAACACAATACCACACCTCCAAAAAAGTGAAATTTAAACATAGTTTTGTTAGCAGGACCTACCGCATAAAAAAGGTTTTTGCGTATATTTCATTTTGTGTCTAAGATTTGTGTCTGAGGTATGTGGGTATGCGGGGGTGTATATTCTATACTAGGGTCAAGTAGCTCTTTCAGAAAAAAATACAAAAAAATCAACAGGGGGTTCCATTACAACCTGTTCGAGAGAGTGGGCATGGACCTATGCGATATAGGTATATTCTAAATATTGTGGATCGGTAGTATGCAATCTCAATACCGGTTCCGGACACGAAAAGCAAGACTGTTGTGGATGTAGTGCTGAAACATTGCGTATTGATCTATGGTACGCCCGAGACAATAGTTACTAATAACGCTACGACGTTTACCTCCGAGTTATTTACCGTTTATGAAGAGCTGTTAGCTATAGAGAAGACTTTTTAGCGCCCTACCACTCAGCTGGGAACGGCGCCACTAAACAGACTTTCCGTACTTTTCAGAATGGCCAAGATGATGACCGATAAAAGGGATTTCGATGAGTTATTACCAACAGTTACTTTCGCGTACAACACCAGTGTGCATAGCACCACTGGTGAATCACCATTTCTCCTCATGTTTGGAAGGTCTTTGGAAACTCATCTTGAAGCTTATCTTACTGGCTACAAATTGGGTGATAAGTTGCCTGACAAAAGTATTCAAAAAGTAGAGGTGATGAAACCGGTTCGGGCAGGATTTCGGAACGGGATTTTCGGCCAAAAATATTTCGGGATCGGGATTTTTCAAAATAAAATTCGGGATCCCGTCGGGATCCCGAACAAATTTCGGGATTTGGCTAATATCAAATCTAAGTGGAAAATTACCACTAGACGCATCATTTCTGCACTCAGTAGCCTTAACAACCTTTCTTTTACTCCACGCACACACGCAGCCATTTAAAAAATCATTTATTCACGCTTTTTTACAACAATGAACATCACTTTATAAGCAAACATTCAATCGGGCGGTGCTACTGCCCGACATCTTGATGACATTGCCGCACATTCCACATTTTGCTTCAGTAGCCGACAGCTTTGCAAAAGGATCGATGCTCCAAATAACACTCATCTGAAAATGCAAAAAGATGAAGAGCACATCAACGTACAAAAGCGGAAACAATGCAGCAGAATTCATCAAACAAATAATGAATAATTGATGAAAATGCTATAAAAAATCGTGTCGGAATTTGACGATTTCCGGGATCGCGATTTCGGGAAATGGTCGGGCGGGATTTCGGGACGGGATTTTGACCCAAAATCCAATCGGGCGGGATCGGGATCCCGACGGGATCCCGTCCCGTCATCACCTCTATCAAAAAGTAGGTCAAAAACGCAATGCCAAGAACATGATTTTGAACGAGGGGGGTGCCGAGCTATTAGAATAAATACGGTAGTGTAAAATGTGGACTGAGCCCTGAGATATTTTACTTTTAGCCACGGAATTATTGTTACTACGAGCTTAGAATTCTGCAGTTTTACGTGTATTAAAGTCCAGGGTAGTGTAAGCAAGGTAATTGCAATCTTGAGCATTATAATCAAAATTTGTTCACAGATTAAAAAAAATTAGTTATAAAATTGAGAGTGGTGTTCAGTAAAACTTGCTTGTTCAACAACATGCAAAATGTGGTAAAACTTTCATCGAAAATATGTTCAAAAACATTTTTTATAAGCCAAAACAACAAATAAAGACAGACGACTGCTTTCCAAATTAGCCAAATAATTCTGGGCTTGAACATCCGAATAGCCCATTTACAAATAGCCCCTCAAATTAGTTTGACTAAAACAAGGGAAATGAAAAAAACATAAAAGCTCAAAAGAAAAAAAACAAGCAAAAGGCTTCTTCAACGGCATGAAAGAATGTAATAATCCCAAACATAATCCTAAGCCAATGGTGACACTGACCTTCTGAACAAAACTTTAGTAGTACACTAATAATAATTTGTTCCACCTCTAAAAGACAAAGAAACAACTACCATGTGGGATTTGTTGGCGTAGAAAAATAAATAAATTTACAGGGTGTGTAGAAAATCTAGCATTTTCATATTTTATCAACAAAAATTATTTTATCAAAAAAAAAGGAAATTTCCGCCATAATATCACCGGGCGGCGCTTAACTCAGTGTCGTCGAAGAAAATTTTTTACTCTAGTACTGGCGCAAGAATTTTAAAATTCAAAACGTTGGTATTATGAGCTCTAAACACTTAGTGTAACAAAAGTTCCCGAACAAACTTTGAGCTCATTTTGAGCAACAAATTTTTTTTCACATCAAAATCCAAGAACACAGTTTGGTACTTCTACGGTTTAGATCACACCAAAAAACAATTTTTTGGTTTTTAGTGCAAATTTGTGTTGAAAAATAACGAAAAGAATGCAACAAATCTTTTCGTTTAAATTCTCGCCAAAAAAACTTTAGCAGTTACTATTTTTTCTGGGAGTGCGAGCAGTTTTTCAGTTTGTCATTTTTTCGGAGCTTCATGATTTTTTGTAATCTTCATTTTCTTGAATGCTCTGAATTAATGTTTTATGTTTTTCAGATGGATCAGGTTTGATATTGAAACCTTTGGTCTATGAAACTATATTTTTTAGGTGAAATCTTCATGTGGCCGATCCAAAGAAGAGACGCTGGTACTCTACTTGATTTACTCCGTCGATGTGTCTACGAAGGTATTTATTTATTCTCAAAAAGTAGAGAAAATGAATAAAGTTTATTCAGGAACAACAATCATGTCGGATCGCTGGCCAGCCTATATCAACAACGGCAATGGAGTGAGCCTGATCGAGCAATTGCCTGAGGGATTTCGTCATCTGTCTGTGAACCATTCGCTTAATTTCGTCGATCCAAATCAGAAGCTCACACGCAAGCAATCGAATCAACTTGGCGAAAATTCAAAAGAAGCCACAAGAAAGAATTTGGCACGCATCGATCAGTGTTCCAAAGCTGTGTTTCTGATTTTGTATGGAGAAGAAAATTTTCTGGTAATGATGTCATGTTCTATTTGTGGTCACAAATTGTTGAATTGTATGCTTGTGATTAATAAACACATTCAAAACAGAAGTAGCAATTGGTTTAGAAAATAGCAAAAGCATAGCAAAATCGATTCAAAATCGCTGACTTCTTTTACCGGGTGGGCCAAAAAATATGGAACACTTTAAGAGGTCATAACCAGTGCTGTTAATTTCTCCGGAGATTTCCTCCGGAGTTTTCCTCCGGAGATACCCCTTCTCCGGAGAAAGGAGAAGTTGAGAAAGGTTTTCACCATTTTCCTCCGGAGGAAAATCACCTGAGGATATCTCCAAAATTTTCCTCCGGAGGAAGCGGAGGAACATTTGCAGAGGCAATATGAATGCAAAAGGGGCGCGTAATTGGATGACAGATGGTCTGAAAGAAAATTGCTTCTCAAACCATCTCTTGTATCAAGATTAAAATCGACTCGGCAAATTTGTATGGAGAAGAAAATTTTCTGGTAATGATGTTATGTTCTATTTGTGGTCACAAATTGTTGAATTGTATGCTTGTGATTAATAAACACATTCAAATTTGCACCAAAAATCAAAAAATTGAAGGTGTGATCTAAACCATAGAAGTACCCACAGTTTTGTAGCATAACTCTTTCTTTTTCAAATCATACATAAAAATTGCCTGTAAATTTTTTTAAAAAGTCAGCATTTGGCTCCAAACACTTGCTAGGTCATTTTGAAAAGCTGACTAGCTAACTGGTCAAAAGTTTAGTGCACGGTTTTTGCTTTAACAACATGTTAGCACTATGTTCTGGCGCCGTTCAAGAGCTAGAAAGGCCATATCTCAACATTCATATTTTCAAAAATTATTCAAAAAAAAACCGTGCACTAAACTTTTGACCAGTTAGCTAGTCAGCTTTTCAAAATCACTAGCAAGTGTTTTGAGCATAATTCTGACTTTTCTAAAATTATACAGCAAGTCTTGTATATCATTTGAAAAAGGAGGAGATACCGTATTTTCTCTATTAAAAGCCCTCCCCATAATCGGGAAATTTTTACATTTATTTATTGCGCTTTGAATCTCTTTTGGTTTTGACCCCCAGGTATGTTATGTGTCGAAATGTAGCTGGGAATTCGGGCTACATTTCGGTATATTATACTAACAAGAGTCGATTTGAAAAAGTGAGTCGAAGACTTGAAAAATAGTAAAAGAAATTCCCAATTTTGGGGGTGGCTTTTAATAGAGAAAATACGGTACGCTACAAAACTGTATTTTTGGATTTCTTATATAAAATAAATTTTGCTGCTAAAAATGAGCTCAAAGTTTGTTCGGGAACTTTTGTTACACCAGGTAATTCACAAATTATTTACCTAACCTAGGGTTCCGAATCAAAATTTTCGAAAAAAGGACAATTGGCTTAAAAAGAGACCTTTTGACAGTTTTTGAAGGAAAAACGTCAGTTTATCCATTTTTTATTAAAAAAAAAAAAGATTTTGACTAAAAATTTCAAAAGCAAAAACAAGAACAAATCTTCGAAAAAAGACTATTTGGAACACTGTAGAAAATAGGCTGTACTGGTTTTTTCGTCAAGCAAAAATCTGTAGTTCAACAAAAAATCAAATCAAACACATTCATGATTTTAGTCGGAAGCACCCTGTAGTACTAAGTGGAAATGTTTTTTTCCTTTTTCTTGGTATTAATAAAACCTCTTTTAATAAAGAATCTACCAGCAGCACAACACAAGCACCCAGCTTCCAAAAAGACTGAAAAGGAGCAAGAATTTTGTTGAAGCCTGACTGATTATCCGAATTAGTGAAGAAAAACGTGGTAAAGCAAACACTGGCAGCAGAAAAGCCGAAAAAAAAAGAATTACAAAAAGAGTTTGTTAGTCGAGCAAAAAATTACTTTTTTGGTGAGTTATTTGGAAGCGGCAGAGAATTTCGAGCTCCTGCTGTGAATAGACTTTTCCTATTTTGGTTTCTGCTGCTGTTTTGGTTAAAGGACCTCTAGCTGGCTTTTTTTGTTAAAGAGCCTTTGGCTGGCCATTAATAAAATTAGTTTGAGTGCTCTTGTTGCTTCATGCCTAGCAGACAAACACAGTGATTAAACTAGCTATGAAGTGGCAGTCTCAAGGCGAGAATTAAAATAACACAAAAGGGCAGAAATCGACAAATAAATGTTCTTTTAGGAAGCTTTTTTTAAGAGGCATGCTCACCTGTTCAAATTTTGTCCACGCCAATTCATAATTTTTTCCTAATCGTTGAACTTCTGTACGGATTTTTCGACTTGGTTTCTGACAAAACTATACCTAAAATTAAATTCTAGGCCTTGTTTTGTTAGAAACAAAGTTGGAAAATCCGTTTCAATGATTAGGAAAATATTTTGAATTGGCGCGACAAAATTCGAACAAATCAGCATGCCCCTTTAACACTTCAACGATAAGAACGATCATTTTGGTGGCATAGACTAGGGTTGGGCGATCTGAATATTCGGGCGAATATTCGCGAATATTCGGGAAGAATGTTCGCGCGCAAGTAAAATACGCAAAGATTCGTTAACATTATTTTTTGCTCCTGCTTTCTTTTAGTCATGTTATGTTATTTTTCTGACAGTTTGCTTTTAATTATCGTTTTTAGAATTATGGGTAAAACAAAGCACTGGAGCCGGCAGTTTTTCGTTGAGGAAGGGAAGAAATTCGCATGCCAATTCTGTGGGGCTCAGTACCGAGAAAATGCAACAGACATGACTAAGCACCTCACTGTATGTTTTTGGTCTTAATTGGCTCTTTAATTATTATACAGTCAACCCTCGTTAATCCGCCACCCTAGGGCCGGTCCCAAAAAAGCTAAAGTTAATTAAAGGTAGGGTAATCGCACCTCGATAATCCGCAACCCTCGTTAATCCGCCACCCTGAGGCCGGTCCCTAGAGGTGGCGGATTAACGAGGGTTGACTGTACTGCCTTTTTAGAAATGCAACAAAGCCGGAGCCGAGGCGAGAAAGCAGATCGATCAGAAGGCGAAGAAGTGGGCCAGTCAAGAAGAATCTTCGCAGCACAAGAATGCCAGGCTCTCAATGTCGGACACAACAATTTTTTCTCAAGCAAGCACAGAAACAATCAAGCAGGATCAAGATGAGCTGGACATTCTTCTTGCAAGAATTAGTTGGTTTTATTGTTGGTTGATTATATTGGTTCTTTTTGTTTTAGGCATTCGCAACCGGCAACATCGCTCCTAAGTTCTTGGATAATCCCTTCTTCAAGCAATTAGTGTCAAAGCTCCGGCCATCCTACAAGCTGCCTAGTCGTCATCACAAATTCGCAAAGGTTCTGATTCGTCTCTTCCATCGCGGCCAATCAAGTCGCTCTGAGGAAGAATATGATGATATGTTTGATTTTGATTGATAATAAATAAATTGTTATACAAAAAGTCTCTGAAGTTCAATATTCGCGAATATTCGCCCGAATATTCGCGCGAATATTCGGCAATTTGAATCTTCGCGCGAATATTCCAACCCTAGCATAGACTCAAATTTTCATGCTGAACATTTCTGGTATATACACTATCGGTAAGCCAAGTATCATATCATGGTCAAATACACCATTCAAATATATTTTTTTTCTACAAATTTGCTTAATTTTTGCACAAAATTTTCTTTTTTATCGTGAATGTTAGAATATCCGGCGCTACCGGAGTATACCACCCCCAAATGATATTTTTTTTGAACTTTTTCAAAACACCATTTTAACCATTTTTAAGCATTTCATACACGTTGAACACGATAAAAAAAGGTGTGTTCACCTACTTTTTTCTATAAAAAGTCGATTTTTTTAAATCTTGAATTTCGGTATTTTTTTTTATTTCTGTTTATTGTAACTTGGTAAATCAGATATTGAAAGTACCTTGACCCCAAACTGGGGCCTACCGCATAAAGGTATGTGGGTGTGCGCATCTCAACTCCAAGCCCCCATCCTACATCCAGAGTCACTTTCGAGTGATTTGTGTCTAAGGTATGTGGGTGTGCGCATCTCAACTGCAAGCCCCATCATGCATCCAGAGTCACTTTCAGTGATTTGTGTCTAAGGTATGTGGGTGTGCGCATCTCAACTCCAAGCCCCATCCTACATCCAGAGTCACTTTCGAGTGATTTGTGTCTAAGGTATGTGGGTGTGCGCATCTCAACTCCAAGCCCCCATCCTACATCCAGAGTCACTTTCGAGTGATTTGTGTCTAAGGTATGTGGGTGTGCGCATCTCAACTCCATGCCCCATCCTACATCCAGAGTCACTTTCGAGTGATTTGTGTCTAAGGTATGTGGGTGTGCGCATCTCTACTCCATGCCCCATCATGCATCCAGAGTCACTTTCAGTGATTTGTGTCTAAGGTATGTGGGTGTGCATCTCTGCCCCATCATGCATCCAGAGTCACTTTCGAGTGATTTGTGTCTAAGGTATGTGGGTGTGCGCATCTCTACTCCATGCCCCATCATGCATCCAGAGTCACTTTCGAGTGATTTGTCTAAGGTATGTGGGTGTGCGCATCTCTACTCCATGCCCCCATCATGCATCCAGAGTCACTTTCGAGTGATTTGTGTCTAAGGTATGTGGGTGTGCGCATCTCTACTCCATGCCCCATCATGCATCCAGAGTCACTTTCGAGTGATTTGTGTCTAAGGTATGTGGGTGTGCGCATCTCTACTCCATGCCCCATCATGCATCCAGAGTCACTTTCGAGTGATTTGTGTCTAAGGTATGTGGGTGTGCATCTCTCCATGCCCCATCATGCATCCAGAGTCACTTTCGAGTGATTTGTGTCTAAGGTATGTGGGTGTGCGCATCTCTACTCCATGCCCCCATCATGCATCCAGAGTCACTTTCGAGTGATTTGTGTCTAAGGTATGTGGGTGTGCGCATCTCTACTCCATGCCCCATCATGCATCCAGAGTCACTTTCAGTGATTTGTGTCTAAGGTATGTGGGTGTGCGCATCTCTACTCCATGCCCCCATCATGCATCCAGAGTCACTTTCGAGTGATTTGTGTCTAAGTATGTGGGTGTGCATCTCTACTCCATGCCCCATCATGCATCCAGAGTCACTTTCGAGTGATTTGTGTCGTGGGTGTGCACTCCATGCCCCCATCATGCATCCAGAGTCACTTGATTTGTGTCTAAGGTATGTGGGTGTGCGCATCTCTACCCATGCCCCCATCATGCATCCAGAGTCACTTTCGAGTGATTTGTGTCTAAGTGTGGGTGTGCATCTCTACTCCATGCCCCCATCATGCATCCAGAGTCACTTTCGAGTGATTTGTGTCTAAGTTATGTGGGTGTGCGCATCTCTACTCCATGCCCCCATCATGCATCCAGAGTCACTTTCGAGTGATTTGTGTCTAAGGTATGTGGGTGTGCGACGCTACTGCCGCATACCCCACCCAATATTTAAAAGCTACTGCGTTTGACCACTCAATAATTTTAAGCACAGAAGCAGCTAATTTGAAGCACATATGTTCAAATCAAAAGGACTAAAAGAGTAATTTTGCTGTATCGGGAGGGTAAGGGAATATTAAGGGCCCTTTTTTGGTCAAAATATTTTGAAATTAATGCCTATTTAGGCTGTCTTACCATGTTTTTCAACATGGGCCGTGGCAAAAAGAGACTCTATTAGCATTTTATGATCAAGAGTACTTCTCGGAATCGTGTCTAAGGTATGTATGTATCCAAGCCCGCAAGCTGCCCGCGCCCCCAAAGTGTGCGTAGGAGGTTCGATTTTCTGTAAAATTTTTTGGAAAATGTTTGTCCGCGATCTAAAAACACGTTTTTCATACGTTTTGATCCTTGAAACGTGGAAAAAAAAAGCTTGAAAATTGATTTTAGGCGCTTTCAAGATTGGGTATTCCTGCCAAACTGCACTTAAAGGAGTCTACCCATAATTTATATGTCAAAAAAAATTCAGCGAGATATTCTGAGCCTACCCCTACAAAGTTGTCGATCAAGTGCTAGAGTGTTGAGAATTTTTAAGGAGAGTGGTCTTCGGTCTGTTTTTTTGGCCAGTCTATTTAGGCTAAGCTTAAGGCTGATTCAAAACGGTTTTTTTATTTTAAGAACTATCAAGAATAATTTTTTTAACAACAATCAAAGCTTGATTAACATCCACATCAATTTCTCTTTTTATTCTTCTTTTTTGAGTTATACTGCAGAATTAACTCATCTGTATCATCCACTTTGCTAAAAACTATTGGATCTGGAACTTTCAGCTCAAGCACTTCTACTCCATTTTCTTTGTCCAGCTTCTCTGAACCAACCCCTTCAGACGTTGCGCCACTTTTTTCTTCCTCCTCAGAAGATTCTTTATTAGAGGAAGAAACCATGGGTGGCAATGGAGTCCTGGCTCTGGGAGAAAACTTTTTTAAACACGCTTTCTTTTTGACTCCAGTGCTTTCGTGCTGTGGTGAAAGTGTTTTTTTAGGTGATTGGGGCAGTGGACTGATGTTTGTCTCCGGATCATGGATTTCTATCTTCAGTTCTTCTTCAATTAGGAGCGGAGGTGCTAGTAGTTGAGGCACAGCTATAGTCGGTGTAGTTTCAGGGCTCAAAAAGCCAGAGAGAATATTTTTTTCTTCACTTGGTGTATTAATTTGAATAGCTACTGGTGAAGGCAAAATAGTTGGAATTTCTAGTTTTATTGCTGGCTCTTTAGCAAAGTCTTTTTCAGTTGTGAAGTTTACGGTGGTTTGATCTTCCAAAAACTCCTGCTCTACTTGGATCTTGAAGCGTGGAACAGGCTTAATTGTCGATGGTGATGTTTCATTAGATGCTTGGGAGGAAGAGGAGGTTTTGGCTACAGTTTCTTGTTGATGACTTGACTTCGACTTTAGTTCTTTCTCCACTTCTTGTTTAATAGATCTTGTGGTTAGGGCTAGAGAATGGTCAGCCGGCATTACAAAGCTAAATATGGATTCTGCCTCTTCGAAGTATTTGACAGATGTCTCTAGTTGTTGTACACTGAAAAATATAGAGATGTTGTTATTTTTAAAAAATATTATTGAAAATTTTTTAACAGCTCAGACTTTTTAAAATTAGCATGATAATTAATGGCTTTAAAGGCAGGATTATGGTATACCACATGTTCCCAAAAGTAAGTTTTGACCCCTAATTTGAACGTTTCAGGTCGTAAATAGTACGAAAAACATGTTTTGCAAAAAAAAATTTGACCGAAATCGACCAAAACCACAGGGTTCCCGAACAATTCAGTGCTCGCATTAGCGTTTAGGGGCCAAGGCTGACCCTTTATACACACCTGCCTGCCTTCGGCAGGCACCCTAATTCAATAGGAAGCCCCTTTGGGGGTACATTGTTCGGGCCAAGGCTGACCCTTTATACACACCTGCCTGCCTTCGGCAGGCACCCTAATTCAATAGGAAGCCCCTTTGGGGGTACATTGTTCGGGCCAAGGCTGACCCTTTATACACACCTGCCTGCCTTCGGCAGGCACTGGCAGTGTTGAAAATATTGGCCTTCTTCTGGAATCAAGTGCCATTGCTGCAGAGCATTCTTCATTCGGAACGGATCTTTGCAAATT
The DNA here is from genome assembly GCA_029231635.1 of Ditylenchus weischeri. Taxonomy (NCBI): domain Eukaryota; kingdom Metazoa; phylum Nematoda; class Chromadorea; order Rhabditida; family Anguinidae; genus Ditylenchus; species Ditylenchus weischeri. Next base: position 131,774 of record JAMRYI010000235.1, read on the forward strand.
TCATGAAAGCGGATCAAGTTGAACGACATTTGAAACTAAAAAAACTAGTTAATCAAAAAAAATGAGCAGATAAAAAAACGGAGACGACGATTTCAACAAAAAAATGAAAAAAATGAATTTTTGGTCAAAAATGTAGATTTTGAACACTTTTCAAAAAAAATTTTTTTGCTCCAGATGTCTTTCCGCCACCGGAAAACATGTTTTTCGTACCAATTACGACCTGAAACGTTCGAATATGTGGTCAAACCCCAGTTTTGGGAACATGTGGTATACCATACTTTAGCCGCTTTAAATCTGGGTCAAAATTCTAAAAAAAAAATTTTATCTAGTGCTTATTGAGCACCGAAAATAAAGATTTTGACGTAAAATCTCAAAAGTTCTAAAGATTCGAGGTCCCAATAAAGTACAAATCTGTAAATAAAGTATGTTTCGCAGCCCTGCTTTAAATGTTAGGTGCTCACTGGAAAACTCAAATTTTATAATAATTTAGGTGGTTTTTTGTGATTGTGCACCGAAAAGTGAAAAAGTATGTTTCGCAGCCCTGCTTTAAATGTTAGGTGCTCACTGGAAAACTCAAATTTTATAATAATTTAGGTGGTTTTTTGTGATTGTGCACCGAAAAGTGAAAAAAGTATGTTTCGCAGCCCTGCTTTAAATGTTAGGTGCTCACTGGAAAACTCAAATTTTACAATAATTTAGGTGGTTTTTTGTGATTGTGCACCGAAAAGTGAAAAAATTATGTTTCGCAGCCCTGCTTTAAATGTTAGGTGCTCACTGAAAACTCAAATTTTACAATAATTTAGGTGGTTTTTTGTGATTGTGCACCGAAAAGTGAAAAAAGTATGTTTCGCAGCCCTGCTTTAAATGTTAGGTGCTCACTGGAAAACTCAAATTTTACAATAATTTAGGTGGTTTTTTGTGATTGTGCACCGAAAAGTGAAAAAATTTAGACATAAGACAGTCGATTTAAAAAAATTTGAAATCGTTTTTTGTAGCTTTAAAGTAAACTATAGAATGCATACATCCTGCTAAAAATGCCAATATTCCGCAAATGAAATCCTAGAGCTGGATGGTTATGAGGATAGCAAATTCTAACACATTCTTCTGCCTCTAGATGTAATTTCAATAGAGTACGTGTATCAACTGGGTCGACGAATGGAATCAATGCCTTAAAAATTATTTGAAAAAATATTGGTAAAATTGTCGTATCCGTCATCCTAGCTACACCAGACAACTCACACACAATCCGAGAAAATGTGCACAGGTTGTATCTATTTCCAGGGCTTTTTATATATGCTAGCATGTGGTTTGTTATGTGAGATAACGTTTGTTTTTTTTAGGTGAATCATAGTCTAAAAGAAAGGTAGTCGAAGGAAGAAAGCTCATCTTGCTGGTCACCTAGCTCGTTATATATTCTTCTAAAGTTGCCGCATTAAAAAGGTTTGTTAGCTTATGAATACTTTTTGAAAAGTATTTTTTTAGGTTGATCCTTTTATCGAATTCTGTTAATTGGCTGGGACTGCTCAAACCGCAGAAGGATTTTAAAAAATTCTAGCGTATCAGACATTGCGAAGTGAACTAGATGCTATGCAAATTGAAAATGAATGAACAAGAAGAAATGGAGGGTGAAATAAGTTCTAGCCCGGATGCTGCTATTGTTTACGATCGAAGTGATACCGATTTTGTTGCTGATTCGTCAGATGAAGATGATTTTTTGTAATAAAATGTTAATTTTGGTCTGAAATTATTTGTGCCGGAAAACGTTTTTCCGCGCCTTGAAATCATGTTTTCTATAGTGTTCACTGTCTAAAACACCGTAAAATGCGTTATAACGCGATTTCGGGAGGATGACGGATACGACAATTATTCCAAAATATTTTTTTGTACCTTAACGTAACACGAGTCACATAAGAAACTAAAAAACCATATGTGTTGATGACAATGAGAATTTCACAAATTCAAATGCGCGCGGGACACTTGTTTTTATTCCGAAATTATTTTTTCAACTATTTATTATGTATTAATTAGGGTGGTGCACGGTCGGTTAACCGACCCGATCGGTTAACCGAACCGGACCAGTTTTCGCCCAATTAACCGAAACCGAAAACCGGGTACGAAAAAATGCGGTTAACCGAAAACCGGGTAGTGATAAATTAACCGTAACCGCATCACCCTAGTATTAATACAGTCGACTCTCGATAACCCGCCACCCCCTCAAGTTCGTTCCCACCTAGAGTCCGACACTTTTTTTGCCTTAATTTTTGAAAATTTTTGCCGAATATGATTCGTCAGCTTGATGCGAAAAAGGAATCCGGTTTTGCCGGTCATTTTTAAAAATGTTTAAAATTTTGCCACTAAGACCCGCGCCTCTCCATAATTCGCCACCCTACTTTCAAAATAGGGTGGCTATCTGAGTTATCGAGAGCGCGGATCTTAGTGGCGAAAGTTGTAATATTTTTAAAAATGATCGGCAAAATCAAAATCCTTACAATATTTTGCACTAGACTGACGAATCATATTCGGCAAAAATTTTCAAAAATTGATTTGAAAAAGTGTCGGACCCGAGGCGGGAATGAACTTGAGGGGGGTGGCGGGTTATCGAGAGTCGACTGTAATAAATAACCAAAAACAACAGCGCAAACACGGGAATCGAGCCTGAGACCGACAATCACCGCACTGTGCTGCTCTACCACTGAGCTATCTAGGCCACGTATACCAAAGGATGTTTTTTATTTTTATATGCCAATAGCACACAATTCAAAAAGTATTTTAGGAGTAAAAAGTGTCCCGCGCGCGCTTGAATTTAACAAATTCTTATTGTCATCAACAAGTATGGTCCTTCAAAATGTCTAAAGATAAAGCCATTGATTTGTTACTTGTGTGACACGAGTATTCTGCTATTCTTAACAACCTGTATTAACTTGCAGTAGTATATGTTGACTTTGGGCAAAATGAGCTCAAACTTTTGTAGTAAGTCAGTAATGAAATCAGCGGCTAAACTCCTGCTCATTCCTTCAAAGTCATTCTTTTCTAGCACATCATCGATAAATCTCATTGCAGCCAGAGCTTGCATAACCTACAAAAAAGCTAATTAAAATTTTAATTTGCTAATTAGATTTTTCAGTCAATAATAAAGTGAAAAAATATTTTCCTACTTTCCAAAGCAGGTTAAGAATATTTTAATTAATAAATTAAGATTAAGATTTTTTTAGTGAAAGGTTATTTTACTAAATAAATACTGACCCGGTTTCGAAAAAAAACGGTAAGTCACTGAGGTTAGCCAATTGTCTACTACCTTGATCAATATATTTTGCAAAAAAGTTCTTCAGAAAATTTTTGACTGCCAAACTAGTATGTTAAATAATTATTAATATTAAATAAAGTATTGGGTTGTAACATAAGTCATGGCGGTTTTTTAGTAATGAATTTTATTCGCTAATTATCAAACACATGCGATATACTTTACATACCAATGGAAAGCTCATTCTTTGCTCTACAAGATCTTTGTTATTGTTTTTCTGGAATGATCAATTCTTGATAATTTGTAGGCATAAACGATGGAGTGTCAAGTGGACAAGGATTTGCATTTTCGACGTCACTTGCTTTTCGCTTTCAATCGTGGTGCGAAGGCTACACAAGCAGCTATGCTATGCCAGAAAGAACGGCTCAAAACTGGTTTCTCAAGTTCAAAAGCGGAAATTTCGACCTTTCGACCCACTGAAAAAGAGCCATGAAAAGATAAAACCTTTGTTTGTGTCCCTGAGTCCCCCTGTGACGAGAAAGCAAGTCAGCTGCAATTGTGAAACGCGATGTTTTTGATTTTCCGTTAACTTGTGTGGCACCCACGCTCCGAACTTTTGAACTTTCCCCATCGATTGCAAGTGGCGAGAGATAGTCATAGCGCTGCTATTCATTTGTTCCGCCAGCTCTCGAGTGGTTTGATAACCATCCTCCTTCAAAAGTGCGTTCAGGCGCTCTTCGTCAAACTCAGATGGTCGGCCAAAGCGATGCGCGTCATTAAGGTCGAAACAAAGGTTTTATCTTTTCATGGCTCTTTTTCGGTGGGTCGAAAGGTCAAAATTTCCGCTTTTGAACTTGAGAACCCAGTTTTTGAGCCGTTCTTTCTGGCATAGCATCTTCTCCGTAAACTGCACAAATTTCCCTAGCTGCTTGTGTAGCCTTCGCACCACGATTGAAAGCGAAAAGCAAGTGATGTCGAAAATGCAAATCCTTGTCCACTTGACACTCCATCGTTTATGCCTACAAATTATCAAGAATTGATCATTCCAGAAAAACAATAACAAAGATCTTGTAGAGCAAAGAATGAGCTTTCCATTGGTATGTAAAGTATATCGCATGTGTTTGATAATTAGCGAATAAAATTCATTACTAAAAAAACCGCCATGACTTACGTTACAACCCAATATTAACCTCTTCTTGTTCCACTGTCCTTCCGCACTCTGGACAAGTGATCATTTGAGTGTCAGTGTGCTTGTAGACCTGCTCACCGAACAAGCATAAGGGGACGCTTTTGAAATTTGACTAAAATGTAAGTAAATTAAAACACTTCAATAAATAGTATACCTTGCATTTTGGACAATTGATTGATGTCAGAATGTGCTCTGAATTATCCACACATCTCTCACATTCACACTGAAAATACCATGTGTCTTTTAGCAACTTTCTCCTGGCTTGCTTGGCGCTAAACAGTTAAAAAATAATAATTTATTTGTGATTTTGTGATATCAGTTCTACCAAAGCAAATCTATGTAGGAGTAAAATGTGGTAGAGCGATCTAGCAAATTGACACCGGCATGTAACGGTTTAAGTGTAGCTTTGAATCCATTGCAAACATAGATTGTGTTTGGCCGACAGCTGTGGTCATAAGCACATAGATCACAGTACAAGCCTTTGCCGATTTCCTGTATGTAGAATTTTAATTAAAAGCTTAATACTTTTTGAGTTGAAATTTTGACCCTACTTGAATATACCCCTCTCTGCAAAACTGATTTTTTTACAGAAACACCCAAAATACCTCTCAGTTTGAGAAAAAAATTTTGACCTTATCCAATTTTTTGCCTTGGTCCCCTGCTGTTTTTTTTGTTACTTTTAAGGTTTTAAGCAAGGGTAGGCCAGCGTATGTTAGGATAGACTTAAACATATCTTAGACTCATGTTTGAGTCTGTCCTAACAGTCTGTCCTGCCCTTGCCTTTAGCATGCCTTTTTAATCCATCAATGCCGTCCGATAGAAATTCCTACCGCAAATCGCTTTACTCCCCCTTTGAAATTTTTTAAAGAAAGAATTTTTTGATATGAAAATGTTGAAAAAAAAATTTTACTTTGTTCCCCCAAGCTGATTAAAAAAAATAAAAAAATCAGCTTGGGGGACCAAGATAAAAATTTTTTCTACATTTTTATACCAAAAAATTTTTTTTTATAAAAGTGATTAAAATGTGTAAACAAATAAATTCTGAGTGTTTTGAACGAAAAAAAAATTTTTCGAGAAAAAAAAATCACGTGGCTTTTCTCATGACTTTCCGAACAACCTAATATATTAACTAGCAAAATTTACTTTAAGGTAGGCTTTGTCACTTATGGCATGTCGGTTAATGAAATCTCTGCAATGGAGCTCGAAAATTTCTTCTTTTGGTAGCAATGCCTTAATATAAAATTCGTAATTGAGTAGCATAGGTTTTAAGCAAAATCCTACCTTACTGTCATAGAATTGCACAAGTCGTTCGTAAATGGCTGAATTAAAAAATATTTAATTTTGATGCTATTTTTACATTATTCCGTACAATTAAATTTCTTAATAGCGTAGGGATCTTCGCTGATATTCTTGGTGTGGGCCCAAATATCCATAATATTTCTGCGAGAGCTTCTGTCCTTGTAGAAGTTGGGATCGTCTTTGTCTTTGCCTGTGGATATTGCCTTAAAAAAATTTGGGCCCAAAATTACATTAAGACACAAGCCAAACCTTGTGTCTCACGACTATTCTTCCCAACAGTCTATAAAAACAAAATTTGAGTATGTGCTGCAAAATAATTTTTTACTTTACCTCACTTCAATATCCGGCACCTTAGTCGTCTTTTTGATTGCTTTGCACTCAAATTTATGGTCTTTCCTTAAACAGCGAAATTGGGCTTTCATCTTTATTACAAAATTTTTTACCAAGCTAGTAGTTGACAATCTTTGTCACAAAACCTGGCAACATGGCAGCCTGTGCATTGTCTAGAAAGGTTAGATTGTTTGGCTGGACTCTATTATACCAACTCGCCCAAAATGGCTTAACAGTATTATTTCAACGTTTTAGCACTTGAAACGTGCAGAAAAATATGCTTTTAAGGCGCGGAATGACATTTGCAGAAAATAAATTTTTTCGAAAATTTTGACTTTTTTCTTTGGGGGACCAAGGCAAACCACAGGTCTTGTTCATTTTTACCTTGTTTTTATTACTGGAACAAGACAAAAAGAGTCTCTATATGCATTTATTGTCAAATGTCTTCTAAGGTAAGTGAGTGCGCGCATCTCTAACTCTCAAGCCCCCTGCACCCCCTTCGGCGGCGCAGGGGGCTTGAGCGCACACCCACATACCTTAGACACAAATCACTCGAAAGTGACTCTGGATGCATGATGGGGGCTTGGAGTTGAGATGCGCACACCCACATACCTTAGACACAAATCACTCGAAAGTGACTCTGGATGCATGATGGGGACTTGGAGTTGAGATGCGCACACCCACATACCTTAGACACAAATCACTCGAAAGTGACTCTGGATGCATGAAAAAACATGCATACCAGAGTTTCTATATGCGGTAGGTCCCAGTTAACAAAACTATGTTCAAACCCTATTTTTATTGGTCTTTAGAGGGTATCCAAGTACCCTCTAATTTCGGACCATAGGGTGGGGTGGGTATCATGGTTTTTGTCATTTTTAACCAAAAAATTTTTTTGGCAAAAACTGTCGACCGTGCCCTAAAACATGTTTTCTGCACGTTCTAAGTGCTAAAACGTTGAAATAATAATTTTTCGAACCTCCGAAAATTGGAAAATTTGAGTTCAATCTCGAGATTTTTGGGTGCTTAACCAAAATATAAAAAGTGAAATCAGTAGAGCTCGTGGGAGTTAAGAAGGCTAAAGTATGGTATACCACATGTTCCCAAAACTGGGGTTTGACCACATATTCGAACGTTTCAGGTCGTAATTAGTACGAAAAACATGTTTTCCGGTGGCGGAAAGATATTTGCAAAAAAAAAATTTGACCGAAATCGACCAAAACCACAGAGTTCCCGAACAATTCAGTGCTCGCATTAGCGTTTAGGGGCCAAGGCTGACCCTTTATACACACCTGCCTGCCTAATGTTATTGTTTCTTGCATAAAAAAGCACTTTCGCCTCAACAATGCCAGTGCCTGCCGAAGACAGGCAGGTGTGTATAAAGGGTCAGCCTTGGCCCGAACCATGTACCCCCAAAGGGGCTTCCTATTGAATTAGGGTGCCTGCCGAAGGCAGGCAGGTGTGTATAAAGGGTCAGCCTTGGCCGCTAAACGCTAATGCGAGCACTGAATTGTTCGGGAACCCTGTGGTTTTGGTCGATTTCGGTCAATTTTTTTGCAAATGTCTTTCCGCCACCGGAAAACATGTTTTTCGTACTAATTACGACCTGAAACGTTCGAATTAGGGGTCAAAACCTACTTTTGGGAACATGTGGTATACCATAATCCTGCCGTTAAGAAAATGCAATAAACAGCTTTGCAAAATATTTTCTCTGAGCTGAGATATAGGTCCTCAAAGTAGAGCATGCGCGCTTATTAGAGGAAATACGGTATTTGTAATTGAAAAACGTATGAGGGTGTACTATTTTAAACCTCAGAATAAAAGATGCCTATAGCGTAATAAATACCTGTGCGTTTTCTCTTCGTCCAAACAATACCAACAATAATCCAACAAATGCTCATTATATAAAGCATATGCAAACGGGTAGAAATCAATAGAACTAGAAGATCCAGCAGTATTTACAGATTCAGTCATTTAAAAACTAGCATGAACTAGTAAAAGTAGAAAATAAGTAGGATTTCCTGAGAAAAACTTTAGTAGTGTCAATTAAAAGTACATATTCCTTAGTTAAGGCTGGCCAGTTGCCTAGCTGATCGATTCCAATCTAGCTGCTGGTGCTAGCCCAGCAAAAGACATTTTCTTAAAGAGCTGTTATATGTGCTGCTGCTGCTTTCTTCTGCTGCAACACTTGTTATTTTCTTTTCTCTCGGCTTTCCTTTTATTTTTCCTGTGTTTGTACAATAAATAAGTGTAAAAAAGACCAAGCAAATTTTCAACACTAACAACAATACTAAAATTTTCGACAAAAAAATTTCGCTAGAGCCATTTGAAAATTTGCAGTTTTGAATTTTTTTTCTCCACACCAAAGTTCAAAAAACTGTTACAACTTTTTATATGCTAACGATTCATGTGATTCGTAAAATAAATATTGTAGAAGAAATGCTGAGCTATCTTTTGACTGGTCATTCGTCCAGATGTCATTGAAATTTTGAGCTAAAAAATTGCAAAGATTACAAGGTAAGCCTCTGATGAGATAACATCAATAAATGGCTATCAAATTTTTCACTCTAGCCAGATCGGATAACTAGAAAATTTCATGAAAATTTCGAATCTACAAAAAAATTCAAAAAATCTTTTTTCACAAGAAATTATGACCTCTGTAAGATACCGTATTTTCTCTAATAGAAGCCCAGTCTCTAATAGAAGCCGACCCCCAGAGGGGGGTTGAAAAATATAAGCCCAGTCTCTAATAGAAGCCCACCCAAAGTCATTTTATCTACATCGTTTTTCATGCAGTGAATTTTTATAACAAATTTTTTGCGTCGAATGGTTATGAAAGCGATGTTTCGATTGATTGTTAAATTTATTCACTTGTACAGTTGTTGTTTGTTGGAATTTTAATAAAAAATTTGATTCGATTGTTCATGAAAATTTTGAGGTTGAAAAATAGAAGCCCAGTCTCTAATTCAAGCCCAGTCTCTAATTCAAGCCCAGTCTCTAATTCAAGCCCAGTCTCTAGTGAAGCCCAGTCTCTAATTCAAGCCCAGTCTCTAATTCAAGCCCAGTCTCTAATTCAAGCCCAGTCTCTAATTCAAGCCCAGTCTCTAATTCAAGCCCAGTCTCTAATTCAAGCCCAGTCTCTAATTCAAGCCCAGTCTCTAATTCAAGCCCAGTCTCTAATTCAAGCCCAGTCTCTAATTCAAGCCCAGTCTCTAATTCAAGCCCAGTCTCTAATTCAAGCCCAGTCTCTAATTCAAGCCCAGTCTCTAATTGAAGCCCAGTCTCTAATTCAAGCCCAGTCTCTAATTCAAGCCCAGTCTCTAATTCAAGCCCAGTCTCTAATTCAAGCCCAGTCTCTAATTCAAGCCCAGTCTCTAATTCAAGCCCAGTCTCTAATTCAAGCCCAGTCTCTAATTCAAGCCCAGTCTCTAATTCAAGCCCAGTCTCTAATTCAAGCCCAGTCTCTAATTCAAGCCCAGTCTCTAATTCAAGCCCAGTCTCTAATTCAAGCCCAGTCTCTAATTCAAGCCCAGTCTCTAATTCAAGCCCAGTCTCTAATTGAAGCCCAGTCTCTAATTCAAGCCCAGTCTCTAATTCAAGCCCAGTCTCTAATTCAAGCCCAGTCTCTAATTCAAGCCCAGTCTCTAATTCAAGCCCAGTCTCTAATTGAAGCCCAGTCTCTAATTCAAGCCCAGTCTCTAATTCAAGCCCAGTCTCTAATTCAAGCCCAGTCTCTAATAGAAGCCCACCCCCAGAGGGGGATTGAAAAATATAAGCCCATGGGCTTCTATTAGAGAAAATACGGTAGGTCATTTTTAGAGCATAATTCGCCCTTACTGTAGTAAGTCTAAAAAATAACGAAAAAAAATTCAATAGGCGGGACCAAGACAAAAAAAACCCACCTTTTTGTTGGATAGGGCCAAAATCTTTTACATTATATAACTTCCTCGAGCTCTTCTGATTCTGATCTTTTGATTTAAAGTCTTTAAGTCTAAGTTTATTTTTTTTTCTTGATAATTAACATCAGTAACCATGCATAGAAGGCAATTTCTGGTAACTCAGCAGAAGTTTGGCACGCTTTTACCCATTTATACTGGATTGGTAAATTGGTACCCAAATGACCTTACTCCTCCCTTTGATCCAAAATTCTAACCGTAAATGCTCTAACGCGAAAATTTATTTTTATAAATTTACTCAAGTTGCACTGGAAAAAAAGATGGAAATAAAAAGCTGTATAAAAACGAGCCACAAATTAAAAAAAGGGTGCATGTAATGGTATACATAAGCGGTACAATTAAATGTTTTACGTAACTTTCAGTCGAACGGCGATTTAAGCAGAAAAAAGAAATAGACAGTAAAAAAAGATGAAAAAATGTATGTAAGAGTATTCCTTCTTCACCTCCGCTTACAACCATACAGGCTTCTCCGATGTCGGAAGCGAATAAATAGTCGTTTTCACCAATGCTGCTGTCTCCATACATTAACATACGATATGTCAACATTAGTTTCTGAAAAAAATTGAAGACTTAGGTGACGGTGCAAGAAAATTTAAGTGATAAGTCGATCACAATATATGTTATGACGCTGATCTTGTTTTACTATTAGGGAAGTAGATGGCGGAAAGCTTATCTTTGAGTTTAAGACGACTATCAAACATGGCGTTCGTCATTTTTCTTGCGGTTTCGCCTCGCTGCGCTCCTCTGAATATCATGCGCACAATAGCAAGACCACAAAATTATTACGATACAAATCTCTTAGGCTAACGTTTTTTCTGTAACGAAGCTAAAGTAAAAAAAAAAAAAGAAAAAAAAAGCTAAAGTGAAAACAACTCACTTGCGAATAAAGGCAACATACTTTCTTCCAACACAAGCCTTTTGTGTGGCTTGGGGTGGTTTGAGGTAATCTTGGGTGTTTTGAAATCTATTAGGGTGTTTTAGGTAGTTTCGTAAATTGTAGGGTGTTTTGGAATTTTGCGGATGTTTTACCCGAAGTGCTGATCTTAGACGATTTTGACTTAGGACCATTGTAGAAAAATTGCAATATTTTGATAGTAAAAAATGTGGCACAAAATGTTGTATTTTGATAGCAGGGCAGAATAAAGCGCGAGATAAACGGATGCTTTATTTCTATAACACAACGATAATGAATCAATTCGACAGCACATTGGCCTTGACAATCGACGTAGTCGTGTCAAGGCCAAAGCATATAACACCTCCCTCCGGTCAAAAGAAGTCAAATGGAGGTGGTGCCTAACATAGATTTTAATAGTAACGATTTTTGGTCCACTTCATTTGTATTTTCATCGGCGGATTTCTGTTTCTTTGCAACCTAGCCATAGCAGAAGCTTCACCACCAGGTTCCATAGTAGCAGGCATCACCAGGTTCCATACAGTGCTCGGAAGTCGTACTCGTACTTCGTACTCGTACTCGTACTCGTATCGTACTCGTACTACGAGTACGAGTACGAAGAACGAGAGAGAAAAAAAGTCGGTACGAGTATGAGTACGAAGTACGAGAGAGAAAAAGGTCGGTACGAGTACGAATACGAAGTACGAGAGAAAAAAAAGGTCGGTACGAGTACGAATACGAAGTACGAACGCTAAGTACGAGTACGAAGTACGAGAACCAAAGTACGAATCTTACCTTCACTGAGTTTCTGCATGCGAGCATTTTTCTGATTCTTTATATGAATTTGAAGTTGTTATTTGTTTTTAAAGTATAAATTTGGAGACAAACGCTTACGAACTAGAATACTTTTGTCATTCAACAATTGAGTCAAGTCATTCATCAAAGTTTGAACAAAAATTTAATCCCTTTTATTATTATATATCTCTTTTTTCTTCTCATAAGCATGTACTTCTCAATTAATTTAACCCACTATGTATAAAAAGATTAAAAATAAACAAAACATTGAAAATAATAATACGACAAAAGTACGAGTAAAAAGTCGAATACGACAACAGTACGAGTAAAAAGCCAAGTACGACAAAATACGATACGAATACAGTACGAATCGTTTTTAGCTCGTACTACGAGTACGAATACGAAATACGAGACCAAAATTTAGAGGTACGAAGTACGAGTACGAGTACGAGGAAAAAAAGGTCAGTACGAGTACGATACGAAGTACGAGACCAAAAATAAGAGGTACGAGGTACGACTACGAGTACGAGAGCAAAAAAATGAAGGTACGAAGTACGAGTACGACAAAATTCAAAAATTCCGAGCACTGGTTCCATAGCAGCAGGCAGAGGAGCAGCTTCGACAGGCCCTTGATCCACAGACTGAGAGGCAACTGGCTTGGGTCATCCTTAGTCAGTCGAAGGCATTCAAAGCGATCGACGACCAAAGATCGGGAATGTGAAAATAATTTAGAAAGACTACCAACTGTTTGTTCCAGATTGAACTCAGTGACTTCCTTTGGCAGACAGCTTTTGCGATACTCAGCGAAGGCTTCGGCAGATAGCTTAGTCATCAGCAGTGTTGTTAATCACCCTCCAAAACCTTCCTCCGCTCCTTCTCCGGAGGAAAATTTCGGAGGAATTCTCCGACCATTTTCCTCCGGAGGAAAATAGTGAAAATTGTTCTCCGCTCCGGCATTTCCTCCGGAGGAAAATTTCGGAGATTTCCTCCGGTGATTTTCCTCCGGAGGAAAATGGTGAAAACCTTTCTCCACTTCTCCTTTCTCCGGAGGAAAGTTACTAAAATCGTCCTCCAGAGAAGGCGTTTTCTCGGAGATTTTCCTCCGGAAAATCTCCACTTGTTGTCGATGACGAAGCGAGCCAGATTATCTGAAAGTTAATCGCTTAGATGAGAGACCTGAGTGATAAACTTGCACTTACTCAAACGTGCGGGTGTAGACTCTTTAGTGGAGGAATGTGGGTTGTAAGATTTGAGGAGGAAGGCAAAAATGGCGGGCATTTGCCGAGTCGATTTTAATCTTGATACAAGAGATGGTTTGAGAGGCAATTTTCTTTCAGACCATCCGTCGTCCAATTACGCGCCCCTTTTGCATTCATATTGCAAAAGGGGGACTCTATACACATTCGCGCGTCCTGAAGAACAAAATGCCTTGGTCCCCCAAAGCTACCTTTTCTACGAATTTTTCTCTCCGAAAACCATTTGTTTCATTTAACCATTTTTGCAAAAGAAAGTTTTTTTTTATAAAAACCTCTGCAAATGTTCCTCCGCCTCCTCCGGAGGAAAATTTTGGAGATTTCCTCCGGTGATTTTCCTCCGGAGGAAAATGGTGAAAACCTTTCTCCACTTCTCCCTTCTCCGGAGAAAGGAGTATCTCCGGAGGAAATCTCCGGAGAAATTAACAACACTGGTCATCAGTAGTTTGACTTTTGCGGCTTCCACCATATTTGGAGCAGTACAGTCCAGGGTGAATTTGAAGCGAGCCACCCAATTTTCAAACTTGATTAGGTCCAAGTCATCGGCAGAGAATGGTTCCATATCAGGCAGCTGAGGCAAAGAAGAGATAGAGCCTAGATTTCCACCACCGCCATTTTGCTGATTCTGCTGGAAAAGCGTTGTCATTTGAGCCATAGCAGCTGATTGTTGAGCAATTGAAGCTTGTTGATGTTCCACCATAGCTTTGAGTTCTTTTATATCCATTGCGACTGCGCTTTAAATAGCAATGTTGTATTTTGATGGCAGTGGAGAATAGAGCGCGAGATAAACGGATGCTTTATTTCTATAACACAACGATAATGAATCATAACGATTCGACAGCACATTGGCCTTGACAATCGACGTAGTCGTGTCAATACCACAATACAATTAAACAAGCATATATTGGGTTGTGCGATAATTATCCAGCGTTTTTTTAACTTTGGCAAAACATTCATCAACCATTTTTATTAATCAAATCAAACACAACAACAACTAATCTTCCGGAAGGTACTCTCCATCGAATTCCATTGCCTGTTCCCATTTGTACGGCAGAAAGTTGATTCCACGAGCTAAGAAATCCGGTGTCTTTGAAGCAATCCATTGTCTTATGTCATCAACAATTTCTTGAAGGTTTGCAAACTTTTTCCCAAGCTGCCAGTTGTGGAGCGAGCGGTTGACGTGGTAGTCTGTGGGTGCTTCTGTTGGCGAATAAGGCGGATGCGGCAGCAGCTCCCATCTTTTGTCTTCGATTGAGGCAACAACGTCAGCTCTGATATGCGGTCGGGCTCCGTCCTGATGGAAGATTATGGCATCCTTTTTCAGCGGTCTTTTGCTTTCGATCGCACGCTGGAGACGATCGAGTTGCGCCTTGTAGACAAAAATACCAGACATATAAAGGATATATTTCTATTCTTCTTTCGTAGTTGCAAAAGATCACATACTTAAAAGAAAAGTTACAAAAAATAAAGTTTTGTAGGAAATGAAAAAACGCTGGATAATTATCGAACAACCCAATAACACAAACTGAAGCGGCACAATTTGAAATCGGCAAACACTAAAAGCGCACAATTTAAATTTGGCACAATTTAAAATGGGCACAAACTAAATTGGCACAATCCAAAATGGCAAATCTTTCTCTTTTTCGGTTTTTCAACTAACCGTATCTGTATAGAGCCAAATATTAAAGTTTGAAATGGTTTTAAACCGGATTCCAGCCAGATTTCCGAAATAGGCGGGACCGGATTTCACACCGGATTTGTCATGAAAACCGGATTTTGGATACAGCATTTCGGTTTGGTCGTGAGCACTAGTTACACATCTGATTTATTTTTTATAAATTACACAATTTGACATATGCACTTATTTATTTGAACATTCCTGTCCTTAATACACTTTCAATAGCATGTCCGACTATTTTTAGCTGCATTTCATGGCTGAGATAGCGTTCGATGTGAAATTCGTTTTTTACCACCTAAAGTTAGCTGATTATCATATGTAAATGCAAACTTAACAAAATCGCAATTTGTTTATAAAAAAGTGGGCTGAATGAATGTAAAAAAGTAAATAATAAATCATTTGCATTGAATTGTTGGCTGAAACTCCAAAATATTTTTTAGAGTTTCAACGGTGCGCGGAAGCCGTCGAAAATGGGGTGACAAAATTGAAGCATCCTGTATATGCACTGAGAGTTTTTGGAAAAACACCCCAAGCTTATTTTTTCAAACAATTTGAAAAAATTTAAATTTGATCAAGAGTACTTCTCGGAATCATGTCTAAGGTAAGTGTCTAACTATCAGGCCTACTTCGGGAGCTAGATATTTTATGCAGATTTAAATTACCGTATTTCCTCAAATAGGACCGCCGGTGAATTTATTTTTCAACCTCCATCTAGGGGGTGGGTTTATTAGAGGAAGTGGGTTCAATGGAGGGTGGGATGGCTAAATTAACCTTGACCCCCTTCACTCGATTCAGCTTGGGGGATCAAGGCAATTTTTTTCACACTTTTAAATACCAATAATTATTTTGCGTAAAAATGCGTAAAAAGACTGAAAAACAACTTATTTTACACTTTTTGTGCAAAAAGTTATTGGTATTGACAAATGTAAAAATTTTTGCCTTGGTCCCCAAGCTGAATTGAGTGAAGAAGGGTAAGGTTAATTGAGTGAAGGGGTTAAGGTTAATTGAGTGAAGGGGTCAAGGTTAATTGAGGGGGTCAAGGTTAATTGAGTGAAGGGGTAAGGTTAATGAGTGAAGGGGTCAAGGTTAATTGAGTGAAGGGGGTCAAGGTTAATTGAGTGAAGGGGTCAAGGTTAATTGAGTGAAGGGGTATAGGTTAATTGAGTGAAGGGGTATAGGTTAATTGAGTGAAGGGGGTCAAGGTTAATTGAGTGAAGGGGTATAGGTTAATTGAGTGAAGGGGTCAAGGTTAATTGAGTGAAGGGGTCAAGTTAATTGAGTGAAGGGGGTCAGGTTAATTGAGTGAAGGGGTCATAGGTTAATTAGTGAAGGGGGTATAGGTTAATTGAGTGAAGGGGGTTAATTGAGTGAAGGGGTATAGGTTAATTGAGTGAAGGGGTCAAGGTTAATTGAGTGAAGGGGTATAGGTTAATTGAGGGGGTATAGGTTAATTAGGGAAGTATAGGTTAATTGAGTGAAGGGGTATAGGTTAATTGAGTGAAGGGTCAAGGTTAATTGAGTGAAGGGGTATAGGTTAATTGAGTGAAGGGGTATAGGTTAATTGAGTGAAGGGGTAAGGTTAATTGAGTGAAGGGGTATAGGTTAATTGAGTGAAGGGGTATAGGTTAATTGAGTGAAGGGGTATAGGTTAATTGAGTGAAGGGGTCAAGGTAATTGGTGAAGGGGTATAGGTTAATTGAGTGAAGGGGTATAGGTTAATTGAGTGAAGGGGTATAGGTTAATTGAGTGAAGGGGTCAAGGTTAATTGAGTGAAGGGGTCAAGGTTAATTGAGTGAAGGGGTATAGGTTAATTGAGTGAAGGGGTATAGGTTAATTGAGTGAAGGGGTCAAGGTTAATTGAGTGAAGGGGTCAAGGTTAATTGAGTGAAGGGGTATAGGTTAATTGAGTGAAGGGGTATAGGTTAATTGAGTGAAGGGGGTATAGGTTAAGTGCTCCGGGAGGAATTATTGTTCAACGTTTGCGCGCGGCGAAATTTTTTAAAAAACTAGACTTATGAAAAAAAATTTTATTTGCCTAATATGACAATTATATAGAACACCACCACCACACCCCACCCCATATTCGGATTTTTGAAAAATGACCCAAAATCACCTATCGACTTCATTTTTTCTGCTCAACACGATAAAAGAAACATTTCTTAACAGTTTCCGGTTGAAAAAAATTTTAGTCCGTCCTAACATAGGTTAGCCTGCCCGGACAGTGTAACTAACTCGTACTCGGCTCGTACTTGATATTTTGAAGTTTTTGTTCAAATAATTCATCTTTTGTCTGAAAATTTTTTTTCACAGATATCTTTTTACAAAAAAAGTATACTAGACTCAAAATTATAAAAGTTATATTTTGATATTTTAAATGCAAGTACGAGCACTCTTACTTGAGCTCGTAATTGCACTTAAAGATTTTATATTTTCCTTTTTATAATCTTGAGTCTAGTGTATTTTTTTGTAAAAGGGTAGCTGTGGATCAGGGCTGCACCGGATATGAAAAAATATCGGATCGGATATCGGATGTCAAAAAGTACCGGATATCGGTTATTGGATACCGGATGTCGGATACCGGATAATTTCTCAAAAATTTTGAAAAAAAAATTCAAATTTAGGATACCGGATATCGGATGTCAAAAAGTGCCGGATATGGGATATCCGGTGCAGCCTTGCTGTGGATGTTCTAAAACAATCTCGAAAAAAAAATTTCTGTTCTTATCCTTTATCCCGACCCCACACTAATTTAAAAGGGTACCGGGATACTGGAAAATAGCCTAAAAGTATGGAAATTGAACAAATTTTTGTCAGCTTGGTCCTACTGCACAAAGAAACTCTGGTATGCATGCATGTTTTATGCCGCCAAAAAGGCGAATCAACTTATTTGTGTCGAAATAAAAATAAATCCCGGTGGGGTCGAGATAAAGGATAAGAACCAAAATTTCAAACAAAAGATGAATTATAAGAACAAACAATTCAAAATATCAAGTATGAGCCAAGTACGAATTTGTTACACTCTACCCGGAGCCTAATAAAGCTTCAGTAAGCACAATCGTAAAAACATGGATAAAAAGTGATTTCGAAAGAAAAAGTATAGGGGCGGAAGCGGGTATTCGGCACTAGCGCCGAAATATCTTTCTAAAAACTTACTACACTGTTTATTGTTTCTGCAGAGATACGTTGGCTGAGTGAAGTCAGCAGTTCCATCAATGTAACTTTAAGTATGCTCCCCGCAGCCTATGATGCAAGTATTATAATTCCGAAAAATGAAAATCCCTAGAAATACTTCGACAATAACGATTTTATCCCATAATCTAAATAGAATTTCGTGTTACAAACAAACTAAAAAACTTTATTCACCTATATAATGGCTCACCACTAAGCCAAGACGAGCCCCCAGATCGAAAAAATAGTCGTATGACTTGGTCAGTAATCTGATCAAACCATTTAAAATTGTCCAAACTAATTTCAGCATTTTGTTGTTGTTTGTTTGGCTAAACAATTCTAAATTTGAGTAAGAAATGTTGGCCCTATATGATAATGGGGGGATGTTTTTCGCCTTGGTCCCCCCTGTTATTTTTTTTGCCGATTTTTGCAAGAACATTACCGTTCTGCTCAACACCGTAAAATCAACAACTTAATTATGACTCATATATTTTCGACATCTGTTCATAAAATTTCTCGAGATGGTTCCAATTCTTTGCCCGAAAATTTCGGCGGAAGACGGATTCTGAAATGTAGGAGGCGAGAAGCTTATCGCTTGTACCATATCTCTATATAGTATTTGGGTCGGGTGGGTGGGTGGATGGTTCACACTTTTTATGAATTATCAAAAAATATGGTCATAAAAGGCTCGAAAATTTATGTTGCAGGATTTTTTAGATTCGCCTTGATGTCAGCTTTCGTTTAAAAAAAAGAGCGGCGAGAAAATGGCATTTTTAAGAGGGGGCGTTGACAAAAGTATGCAGGCCATTGTCGAGTTTTCCAATAAAAGTTATGTTTTTGCCATTTGCAGGCCATGGACTAGACGCCTGTAAGGCGGCAATCAACCTTGTAACCGCTTTATTTTGTGCTTCATATGAGCCCAGAATCCTTCACATTTGTTTGTGTGCACTCTCAAAGGCAATTCATGTTCAATCATCGTCCTAATTTTTTAAACAGTGAAAATACATGTGACTAGTAAGAACCTGGCAAACCTGAAAAGAACCAAAAAAACAACAGGGGGACCAAGGCAAAACCACCCCCTTCCCCCATTATCATATAGGGCCGAAATGTTTTCAATGAAACCTTTGGATTTTGATCTGACAAGAATCTGAAAAAGATAAAAATTTGTTTTGTAAAAAAGTGATTGAGCTAACCTAGTCCTAGGCACACCAAAACTTGATTGAGATTTTAAATCATAGACTCGCTGTTGCATGAATTTATCTAGATTGTTGATGTGAAGTCTGAGATCATTTACTAGTGAGGTTAGATGATTAGGATTGTCGTCTAAAATTTTTATAAAGTTTTTATGTATAAAAATTTATGCACGAATTCAAAATGCTTATAACTTTATTTCGTGACCGATTCCAATATTTTTCTTTTAATTATTTAAAAAATCGGGCACGTGTAAGGCTCGTTTTTGTTGGCAACCAGAAAGAGATCCATGTCCCATCAACTGTCCGAAATTGGAGCTGAGCAGTGCTAATTTTAGCTTGGCCTCCACCTCTCCAAAAGACGATGAGTAACTAGATAATTGAACGAAAGGCGTAGACCGTGATCTGATACTGTGAAACTAGCTAATGTAAAAATCATCTTTAATAAGAAATTCGGAAGAAACAGGACGTGCCCACAACACGATTACCTTTTTTGGTGGAGCAAGTTAAAGATATATATACCTACCTCCGTATGCTTTTAAGAAAAGAGTTTAATTCGAGGTCAAAGAAATAAAACTTTTTTTTCAAAGATTACCAAACAAAGTGCTAAGTATCTTGTTCAGACTTAAAGTTAGCCAGTAATCATTAACCCAAGGATTGGCAGTTGTACATAGTCGGACCACTTGTTTAGCTATCTAAATTTTTTTTTAAGATTTTTTCTGAAGAATATGAAAAAAATTACTAGTGACAAAGATTCTTGCGAAATAGAAATAGAGTTGTTGTAAGCTAAAGCTGATAGAGAAACGGATGAGTCAGCCAGTTTAATCATTGCTAGTACTGTTGACACAAGATCTTCTTCGGGAAAAGGTGGATCAGTAAGACCAATGCTAGTTTTACGCATAACTTGTAGGCTTCTCAGCAACATATCAGCCTAATATACAAGAAATATTATGGGCATTAGATAGCTAACCTCTTACTTCTTCTTTTCTATGCTGGCTTATCGAAGTTTTTGCTTCCGCATAACAAGAAGAAATACCTTAAAAAATTACATACATTTGCAAAGCTCTACTACCGTATTTTCTCTAATAGAAAACCCCTCTCTAATAAAAAACCCCCTAATGCATTAATCAACTAAATCGTTTTTTGAAAATTTTTTCGTCACGAAATGCATTACATTTTCGAATCCGACTATAAAAGGAAAATGATTTTTTGTACGAGCCAGTTTGCTTTCTGTATTCGAAAAAAGCAGTCGTGTCATTCTTCTGTCGTGGTGTCACTTCTTTATTTTTAGGAGAATCCAAGATGAGCGATATGAACCGGACTCTGATAGCGAATCAGGCGTCGAAAATCAGGAGTCAAGATCGTCACGAAAGCGCAAAGCCTATTCCGTCGAGAAGAAGCTGGAAGCCGTCGACTACGCCAGCAAGTACTCCAAGCCTTGTGCCGCCAAAAAGTTCAACATCAGTCGGTGCATGGTTCGGAAGTAGGTCAATAAAGAGCATGAGCTTCGTAAACAGCAGTAAGCTTAATATTAATCTTTTGTTTTTGCTATGTTTATTTGCTCATTTATTTGCTCATTTCAGGAAAGGATCAAAGCGATTGACCGGTGCAGGACGACATCTAAAGTTTGCGGAACTTGACGAGGACTTGGCTACATGGGTGCGTGAGCAGTGTGCAAACAAGAAAAAAGTCTCCAGAAGAATCATCAATCTGCAAGCACAGAAGTTGTTCGTACGGGATGATGATGAGGAGTTCAAGGTTTGTTTTTGCGTTGTACTTTATCCAACAAAGTTTGTTTCATAAATGTAGGTTGAAAAAAAACCCTCTCTATTAGAAGACCCCTCTCTAATAGAAGACCCCCAGAAATCTCCAAATTTACTTAGGATTCCATGCAAAAGTCGTAAAAAATTGTAAAAAGAGCTTAAAATATCACAATACCAGTTTAAAAAATTCGGAAACCATCCAGGCATATCGGTTAGATGAAATCATCAACAAAAATCAAATGACTATCACATTAATCAAAAATTTACCCAGCAAAATTTCCCAAATCGTAACTCTTCTATTAGCGGGAATCTGATATTTTAACGTAAATTGTGCCTTAATACAGCTAATAAATTATTATTTTTTAAATTATAACACGAACCAACTTTTCTAGATCAACATCTGACTCTTCTTTTAAAATTTGGTCTTCGAGAACTTTTCTAGCAGCTTCTGCCGACAACGATTCAGCAAATTCCACTCCTGCGCTGCTAGAAATTTTTTCCAAGAAATTGGCCCGAAAATTTACTTGTCTGGTCATGCCTTAACTGCTGTGTTTAAAGCCAATTTTTAGTAGGACTAAACAAATTAAGGTGCAAATCCAGTGTAAATTTATAAACATAGACTTCTAAAAAAAATTTATTTCCTCGAAAATGCATATACAGATTTGCAAGCAAGTTTTTTGTGATACAAAATTTTTCCTTTTCAGAGTAAAAGCTGTAAAAAGCTGTCAAACTATTCTGTCTCCATTGTTGTGGACGAAGGAGCAGTAGTTTGTGTTCTTGTCTGCTCTGTTTTGGAGTCTTCATCGTCCTCGTCTTCGTTAAAAGCCAGCCATGACTGGAAGATTGAAGGTTTTCGAGTTATTTTAAATCCAGTTGAAAAACACAAACTTGTTCGACAATAGCCTGTACACGGTTTTCATACTCACGTCGATTTTCTTGATAAAGTTGAGCAGCCAGAGAATTGGCAGGACTGTTTGGATTCGGCTCGTCTAACAAGGACTGGATGGAGGTCAGCACAGCTGCTACATCGTAGGTTGGTGACCATTGGTTCTAGATTGAAATAAAAAATTAAAAAAGTGAAATTTCAATTTCAAAATTTTGGCTGCTAAAGTTTTGGACACTCTCTAGAATCCAAGAAAAGCTATAAAATTTCTATGCAAAGTTTAGTTGAGCTATTAACTGTTAGCTAAGTCGTTGGTATTTTACAAAGACAAATGTTAATGTACCTGCAGAATATCTAAGCAGATACTTCCATCAGCATATACCTAAATTTTTAATCCGTTCATAGATATATATATACGGGCACTTATACGGTTCCCTCCATATCGGAATTTTTTCCAAAACAGGTTTTAACCATTTCTAAGCAATTCTTACACGCTAAAACCGATAAAAACGTTGTTTCCGACCACTTTCCATAAAAAATTTTGACTTTTTTAGATTTTCTACCTGCTTGCCTTCGGCAGGCAACCTACTTCAACAGGAAGCCCCTTTAGGGGTACATGGTTCGGGCCAAGGGCTGACCCTTTATATAAATATATACGTAAATGCTTATAAAAAATTCAGTTAAATTATTTGCATATTATTCCAAGCCCTAACAAAAGAACAAAATTTCACAATAGTAGCAGCAATGTAGTATTTTCCCCAGCCTTGCAATGTTAATTTTAATCATTTTTATACCCCTTCTCCATTGCAGGCAGGCAGCTCCTTTTTCACCTGTTACAGTTACCTCCAAGAGATATAGATATATATCTTCAAGATATATATTTCTTGATATATAAAGGGTCAGCCCTTGGCCCGGACATGTACCCCTAAAGGGGCTTCCTGTTGAAGTAGGTTGCCTGCCGAAGGCAGCCAAGTAGAAAATCTAAAAAAGTCAAAATTTTTGATGGAAAGTGGCCGGAAACAACGTTTTTATCGGTTTTAGCGTGTAAGAATTGCTTAGAAATGGTTAAAACCTGTTTTTGAAAAAATTCCTATATGGGGAGGGGGAACCGTATAGGTACCCTCAAACGCATAATTAACACAATCAACTAACGTTTGGGTGAAACATTTTGGATACAAATTTCACTGATGGAGGCTTGTTTGGGTACTCTTCGGTAAACTCTAAAGACAACTTGAAGGTGCCATCTTCAAAGGGAGTGTCTTGCGGGCCAAAGATGACAGCTTCCCATTGCATTATGTTTTCCTAGAACAAATATTTTAAACGGCGTATCAAGAAATTATTGGGTTTTGAATTTGCCGTAGCTTTTTTCTAGATCGTTTTTCAAAAGTCTGTTTTGGTACTTCTATCGTTGGTCCTTCCCTTTATTTTTAAAGAATGACTTAAAACCACCTCCAAAACTAATTTTTCCTGCCTAAAAAGATAAAAAAACGTTTTTAAACATTTTTTGAATCAAAACATGAAAATTGTGTAAAAAAAGATCATCTGTTATAAATTCAAAATTTAGAATTTAGAAAAATGTTTAAAAATGCTTCTTTTATCTTTCTCATTAGGAAAAATTAGTTTAGTAGGTGACTTTGGGTAACTTTTCAAAAAAAGGGATGGTTAGGCGGGTTGACCGAGCATATAAGTACGGGTTGACCAAGCATAGAAGTACCTCTGTTTTCATAGATCGACTTTCATCGTGGATAATATTTTTTGGTATATGATGTGAAAAGCAGGTTTTTTGCGTGGTCCAAAAAAAATTAAGGGTACAGTCAAACCTCGATATAGTGGCCCCCTCGGGAACAGGCCGAGGGGGCCACTATATCGAAGGGGCCACTATATTGGGGGGCCACTATATTGGAATTCCAATTCCTTCCTAACTTGTAGGGGCCACTATATCGAGGTGTAACTATATAAGGGTGCTTATTAAAAATACCTTCTTCGATCTATGGTTCATATCTATAGTTTATTTTTGATAAATGTAAATCCTTGATGTTTCAGGTATTTCAAAATGTCTACTCCAATAAAACGTCGTGCTATTACACTAGTGGAGAAGAAGGCAATAATTGAAGCGTCTGCTAATAAGGGAAATCACCAACTGTCACAAGATTTTGGTATTCCAAGAGTCACAATTCAAAGAATTCTAAAAGAAAAAGAAGCGATTCTGGCAGCAATCAATAATGGAAGTCAAGCAAAGCGTGCGCGTCTTAAGTTAGGCAAGTATGATCAATTAGAAGAAACGCTGGTTATTTGGCATAAGCAGATTCGTAGTCAAAACACTCCAGTAAGCGGAGATTTGTTGCATGTGAGATTTTGCTTAAAGCAGGTGAGATTTGCCGTCACAGCGATGCAATAGATGACTACTTCTACGAAGAGCGCAAAAAAAAACAAATGCAGCCAGTAATCACCAGCTTCTTCTCATCCCACCATTAGATAGTTTGTGTTTGCTCAAGTTGTTATTCTTCCTTGAAATAAATTTGGTTGTAAATTGCATTGCTATTGATATTGGGGGGGGGGCCACTATATTGGGGGTCTTTTAACTAGCGCGGACCAGGCCTGGGGGCCACTATATTGGAGTGCCACTATATTGGGGGTTCATTCATCTAGATTTTAGATTTAACCAACCAAATCGAGCTCAGGGGGCCACTATATCGAGGTTTGACTGTATATCATAACAAACAGTATAATATTCAGAGAATTGACTTTTGAAAAGAAATAGTAGATTACATTACCTCAGTAGGTGCACCAGAAACACCTGCTGGAGGGTCCTCCTATAAAAAGTGAACTTTGAAGCTTAAACAAAATTTCAAAAATTCTCGCCTGCAATTTCTTAAAGTCTCTCATGAGTCGACGTCTAGATGGAGTTGTCATTTGAGGATAGCCTTCTTTTTCTCACTAGAAAAAGCAGCTTATTCGACGTCTTTACAAAATTTTACTAAACAAAAAATAATAATATCAAAAAATATTAGATACAGGTGTTTCGTGTCAAGACAAAACCTTACTCAAATGTCACTTTTTTGTCCAACGTATAAATAAAACAAGTTCTGTTGTTTAAAAAATAACAGAAAATCGCTTTGGAGAAGAAGCCAAACAATAGTTTGTTTATATTACATTAGTAAACTGATGTTGTGTCAAATCTGGTTATTGCGCTAAGCTTCTGAAAAACACCTGTTTGTTTTTTAGCTGTTTGCTTGTTTTTTTATTAAATTTATGGCTTAATTATACCCCGCACCCCCCACTCGATTGCACCCACCCCCCACTCGATTGCACCACCCCCACTCGATTGCACCCCGCATCCCCACTCAATTGCCCCCACCCCCACTCAATTGTACCCACCCCCCACTCAATTGCACCCCGTCCCCCACTCGATTGCACCCGTCTCCCTCACTCGATTGCACCCCCGCATCCCACTCAATTGCACCCCGCACCCCCACTCAATTGTACCCTGCACCCCCGCTCAATTGCACCGTCCCCCCTGATTGCACCACACCCCACTCGATTGCACCCACACCCCACTCGATTGCACCCCGCATCCCCCACTCAATTGCACCGCACCCCCACTCAATTGCACCCACACCCTCATTGCACCCTGCACCCCCACTCGATTGCACCGCATCCCCCCACTCGATTGCACCCGTCTCCTCACTCGATTGCACCCCGCACCCCCACTGATTGCACCCCGTCTCCCTCACTCGATTGCACCCGCACCAACCAACCGCCCATCCCCCCACTAGTGCTAAAAGTGTGCTATTTAGGGTGTGAGACGTTTCCTCGGAAATGAAATTTTTTTCCCTTTCGAAGAAACTTTTCCAAATTTGAAGCTTAGTCCCCCCTGCCCAGACGATTTGGTTTGTTTTGTCTATCTATCTATCTGATTTAACACCCATCGTTTTTTCAATAAAATAGTAATGAGATGTAAATATATGCGGGAGTGGTTCAGAATTTTCAATTTACGCATGAGTTTTGTGGTAAAAGCTGTCCAGAATTCTGGAAACTGCACATAGGTTTTAAATATTGGTCGATCTTTTGTACATTTTTTAATAAGGATTTTGCTGATAACATTGATGGGATAATCTGCTGTGTTATTATTTTAGTCCCATTGTGGTAGTGAACTTGTTTTGCTCAGTTTGTTTATAACACTTGCTTTAGATGAGCAATCTCTCAATGGAGTAATTCAACGAATAGATGACTTATTCTTATTTTATTTCCAGTCTAATTAATAACCCAATAAAAATGGTTGTGTTTTGATCGGAATGCATGTGTGAACCAGTTTCGATGATTTTATTTAAGAGGAAGCTGCGATCTAACCTCAAATTAGTCTTGCTGTTTACGGTTAGTCTTTATTTCGAATTGGAATAATATTGGAATTAGTATTTAGAATTGTCACAACTCTCAAAAATGTAACAAATGGTGTTTTATAGTGTTTTTAACAGCAAAAATTGCTTTGAAAATATTTTTTTAGCATTAGGAAGACACTTTTCATAGAATTTTTTCTTACCAAAGTTGACTTTTTGCCTTGGGGTTCCAAAGACATTTTTGGAAAAAAATTTGGTTCTATACGACAATCCGGTGCCAAAATATGCCTTGGTCCCCCCTTTTGTTTCAAGAGAGAAATTAAATTTTTTATTCTTACAATAATTTTCGCATTTGGCATTTTCTCGAAAAAAAAACAACAGGGGGGACCAAGGCATAATTTGGCACCGGATTGTCATATAGACCCAAAAATTTCGCACTTTTTTTTATTAGCAAGGGAACCCCGCGAACTGTGAAATTAAATTAGCAAAATCTGTTAAACCTATCTTGTAGAGCATAGTACTTTTTGTATCCGGGAGGATTTTTCCCATAAGTGAAAAAAATTTAGAGTTTTCAGCAAGAGAAACATGCAAAAATGCCTTGGTCCGCCCTTTGGGTTTGAAAAAATGCATTTTTTTACAGGGCATTTCACAAATTTTCGAACCTTTGTTTTGCCCATAACTTTTTCTAGAACGCGTTTTTAAAAAACTTTTTTATACAAATCGACTTGATTTTCGATGAAAATTTGTTTGGTTACTAATGTCAAACAACGATTTTCAACTGGTACCTTTTGTAGTTCAGGCCCTGGTCTTTGGGTGACCTTTGGATGAGCAACGCATGTTTTGCATGTTTTTTTACTCAAAACCCTCAATTTATTGACCTATGAGAAAAATCCTTCCGGCTACCATAACTAAACCAAATAAAGGACAATTTGGTCATTTTTCGACAAAAGTGCCATTTCATCCAATGCATTTGTTAGGTTTTGAGCGCCAAAAATGAAGATTTTGACCTAAAATCTCAAAATTTCTAAAGATTTGGGGTCTCAAATAAAGTACAAATCTTTAAATAAAGTACAGATAAGAACCCCGGCGAAAAGTCAATTTATATGGTCAATTTACTTACTACTGCTAAAAAAATTCATTCGCTTCCTTAAACACCATAAAAACACTGTTCTGCTCATTTTTGTGTCTCGTGACAATTATACTCGTTAGAATAGTGTTTTCTTAATGGAGTTTACAATATCTTTGATTTAGTTGGCTGTCGTTTCGTTATTTGTGCTCCGATCTGTTCTGCATCCTAGTTATGCTTCTCCTAATTCAAAGATAAACCCTTCAAGAATAAATTCGCCGATCCTTCGGCAAGACAAGCCCGATTTTGAAATGAGACAACCTTTGGAAGCTAACAAAATCATTGAGTCAATTAGATTTTTAAATGACCATCATGAGGTTTTTATTTAAAAATTTTTATAAAAGTTATTATACTGCGTAATTTTGAGATTCTAAACGAAGACAAATTTGAGGCTTTGAACAATAATAGCGTGAGCAGCGTGATTGTGATCCAGGTAAGTATAAATTTTTGAAAATTTTATAGTTTACAACTATTACAACTATAGTTTACAATTCACAAAAATTTTTTGACAGAAACTAAGAGAAATCTGAAGATTTTTAAAATGTAGCATTATCATTGAAATAAGGCTTTTTCGCATTTTTTCTGTAAATTTTAAAATTTTTGGAAGACTTAAGCAGTTTTATATGTAAAGCTATTTTACAGGCATGCTACAAAATAAGAAATTTCGGCGCTAGTATAGAATACCCCCCCTCCCAAAATCAGACCTCCTAAAAATCGTTGTAACTACGATTTGGAACAACAAGTTTAGGCTAAGCCCTTAGGCTTAGGGGTAGGCCAGCGTATGGAAGTTGTGACTAATAAGTGTTTTACGCACTTTTTCTGGGGTCTGGAACATATATTTGGGTGCTCTTTACTTAGGCTTAGGGTAGGCCAGCGTATGGAAGTTGTGACTAATAAGTGTTTACGCTCTTTTCTGGGGTCTGGAACATATATTTGGGTGCTCTTTACTTAGGCTTAGGGGTAGGCCAGCGTATGGAAGTTGTGACTAATAAGTGTTTTGCTCTTTTTTCTGGGGTCTGGAACATATATTTGGGTGCTCTTTACTTAGGCTTAGGGGTAGGCCAGCGTATGGAAGTTGTGACTAATAAGTGTTTTACGCTCTTTTCTGGGGTCTGGAACATATATTTGGGTGCTCTTTACTTGGAAGCTTAGGGGTAGGCCAGCGTATGGAAGTTGTGACTAATAAGTGTTTTACGCTCTTTTTCTGGGGTCTGGAACATATATTTGGGTGCTCTTTACTTAGGCTTAGGGGTAGGCCAGCGTATGGAAGTTGTGACTAATAAGTGTTTTACGCTCTTTTTCTGGGGTCTGGAACATATATTTGGGTGCTCTTTACTTAAGTTTTAGAAAGCATAAGTTTTTTTTGGGGTGGGGGGCGGTTATTCTATACTAGGGTCGAAATTTTTATTTTAGTTTCTAAAAAGGGATCTTTTGGAATTATTTGGAGTGAAATGTAAAACTTATTATATAAAAAATAAAAAATTCACCTAGTTACGGATTTATAGAGGAAAAACTAAAAAATTGTAAATATTTGCACGGGATCCCAAACTAGTTCAAAAAGAACAGTAATTTTTGTGGCCGCAAATTACTTTTTTTCCAGCCGCAATTTTATCTATCTCAAATTTTCCAATCTTTTTTTTCGAGTTATAACACCCCCAGGTAGCCCTGCGACTGTAGTTTTTGACGACGCATAACTTATTGCACCATCTTTTAAAAATTTAAAACAATATGGCGAAAGTATAAAATGAATTATTGGTTTGACTTGCTTCATACTTTTAGCCCATTGTTTCATTTAAAAAAAAAATAGACTCGCACGGCTACCTGATGGCGGTCAAATTTTGAGATAAATAGCCAAAACAAAATTTGAGTCCGCAAATAGGCAATTGACGGCCAAAAAAATCACCGTCCCTTCAAAAATCAACAAAAAACATGGCAAAAAGCTTCAAAATTAATATTATATTTTTGCTAGACTAAATTTACTTATAACGCGTAGTATGGATTATTTGAGTGAAGTGGGAGGGAACATTTTTTTATTTTATGAAAACTAATAAATAAGTCCAATTTAGGTGCATAGCAGAATAGAATATCTCAAATATTTGATCAGCAGTCTAGAAAATGTGAAAGGAATAGAAAAGGCATTGCTAGTGTTTAGTCACGATCTAAATGTAGATGAAATCAACAAACTAATTAGAAGTATCAAATTTTGTCGGGTAATCTTTTTTTTTAATATTTTTAAAAATTTTTAAATTGAAAACATTGTTTGGCCCTATTAAAAAATCGGGCCCATTTTTTTGCCTTGGTCCCCCTGCTGATTTTTTGTTTGTTTTTAGGCATGGGCAATGGTAGGCCAGCGTATGTTAGGACGGACTAAAACCTGTAATCTTACTTTTTCAAACATCGAGAAAGCATTTTTGAGTCCGTCCTAAAATACGCTGGCCTACCCTTGCCTAAGTCTGAAGCCTAAAAAAGACACGAAAAATCAACAGGGGGGACCAAGGCACAAATGGGCCCGATTTTTCAATAGGACCCATTGTTTGGCCCTATACGACAATAGGACGCTTTTTTTAGACCCCCCTGCTGTTTTTTTCGCATTTTTTCCAAATGATGTTTATTTTCAACAATAGTAACGACAACAATGGTTTAGGCATAAATTTTCGTAATTTGTTCAATCAGCTTTTCCAAATAGTTCCAGTTCTTAGCCCGACAATTGCTTTAAAAAATTGATTGTAAAAGACGCAATAAAAAAGCAGGAAATAAAATGACTAGTCAAAACTGAAATTCGAAATGTTCAAAAAAAAACAGGGGGACCAAGGCAGAAAAAGCGGCCAGGGGGACTAAGGCAAAAAGCGGCCAAGGGACCAAGTCAAAAAAAGCAGCCAGGGGACTAAGGCAAAAAGCAGCCAGGGGGACTAGGGCAAAAAAGCGGCCAGGGGGACCAAGGCAAAAAAAAGCAGCCAGGGGGACTGAGGCAAAAAGCAGCCAGGGGGACCAAGGCAAAAAGCAGCCAGGGGGACAAAGGCAAAAAAAAGCAGCCAGGGGACTAAGGCAAAAAAGCAGCCAGGGGACCAAGGCAAAAAAAGCAGCCAGGGGGACAAAGGAAAAAAAGCGGCCAGGGGACCAAGGCAAAAAAGCAGCCAGGGGGACAAAGGCAAAAAAGCAGCCAGGGGACTAAGGCAAAAAAGCAGCCAGGGGACCAAGGCAAAAAAGCAGCCAGGGGGACAAAGGAAAAAAAAGCGGCCAGGGGGACAAAGGCAAAAAAAGCGTCCTATTGTCGTATAGGGCCCATTGTTTTAAGGTCATACAAATATTTTATCCTCACAACATTCAAATATTCCCTAACACTTTTCCTGGTCGCCATCCTAATGATTGCCCAGAGAAAGCAACTAAAGAAGAGTAACTTTATTTTTTTTTTAGTTTTTAAAACAAGAACATTTTTTACCCTTTAGAGCAGCAGACTTGAAATGCCTAAACTGGAAATATCCAGGTACTTTCAAAGCCAAACGCCTTTTGCCTTGTTATACAAAATATATTGAAAAATTTGCAGACAAATACGGTCACTACAGAATTCCAAGCCTGACTCAAATCAAACACCACTGGTGGTGGAAGGTGAATCTTGTATTGATAGATGTTTGGAAAATAGTTGTTTGTTTTTCAAAATTTTAGATGAACTATGTGTTTGATGGAATTGTAAGCAGGTATGGACTAGGAGCACATGTTGTTTTGCTGGTAGATTCGCAAAGTTATGGCAGAAAGATGTTATAATTAAATGAAAAATTTAGGAAGAAGATCACGTTGTGACTCCTGATTTTTTGCATGTTCTTCATGTAAGTAGCTCAGTATTGAAAATGTTGTCATTTTTGGGCATGCAAATTCCAAGATTTTGATTGAAAGCTGTGTTCTATATGTATAAGTATATATGTTGCCCCGAAAAATATATGCCTTGGTCCCCCTTTGTTGATATTCAAAATTGAAAACTGTTTTTTGAAACAACAGTAGGGCAAGGCATAATTTTTTCCGGGGCAACCTCAATACATATACAGTTGCAGACAATTGATAGCGGACGGCACGTTTATTATTAGACTTACTGTTTTTTCGTAAAAATTTTTAAATGCTTTTAAAAATCGCGATAGGCAGTTTTGTAGAGCACTTAAAGGGCTACAATTATAGCCTACCACTTGTTAGAAAAATATCAATTTTGCGCGATTGCTTGAGGCGGTTTGGAAACCCCCTCGTTTTTTCTCCCGACAATTGATAGCGGACGATTCAGTTTCTAACATCTTTATTGACAACAACTTTGACAAATACAACAAAAACAATGATTGAATATTTTGTGGCATATCAAGCGGCATCAATAACAGCTTTGCATCTTCTTGGCATTGATTCGATGAGTTTATCCAGGCGTTCTTTCGGAATGCTTTCCCAGGCTCTCTTGACAGCAGCAAAGAGTTCATCCGGCTTCTTGTATTTGCGCCAACCCCCTCCCGAGTCTTCTTTCAGCTTCACACCACAGGTTTTTGATTGGATTTAGATCGGGCGATTGAGGAGGCCATTTCAGCACATCAACTTTGTTGTCTTTGAACCATTTTGAGATGATTTTCGCCGTATGCTTTGGATCGTTATCCTGCTGGAAAATCTGAAATAGCCAAATTTAAGTCAAAGAAGTAAGGATTAACAGCTAAATTACCGGTGCTTCAGCTTGATGTTCATCCTCCAGTTGTTCGAAATGCGGCAACATAGTCTCCGAAAGAATTCGCTGATATTGGAAACGATCCATCTTGCCATCCACGAGCCGAAGAGGACCCAAGCCATGCCACGAAAAGCAGCCCCAAACCATGATGTTCCCTCCTCCGAAATTGACTGTGCCCTTGGTGTATTTCGGATCAAATCTTTTGTTTACCGGACGTCTCACATAGCCTTTGGCATCATTCCCCACGAAGTTGAACTTGCTTTCATCTGACCACAGTACTCGCTTCCAGTCGTCGACGGTCCACTCTTGATGCTTCTTCGCGAACTTGATTCTTTCCTTGACATTCTTAGGACTGATCCATGGCTTCTCTGCTGACGTCCAAATAGACCTGCCTAAAGACATCAAATTAACATACTAAATACATTTATCAACTAATTTAACTAACCTCCTCAAGCCGACGCTGAACTGTACGCACGCTGATGCCATTCAACCCGAGCTCTTCCCTGATTTCCGGCGCTGTAAGGTGTGGATCTTCCTTTGACTTACGAGCTATTTTCCTGTCAGTCCTAAATTTTTCAGTTAAAACCATATCAGTAGGCTTCGCAATGATACCTTTCATCTGTCGAACGCCTTTTCCCACCAGTTTTGATCGCCTTTGGATGCTTCTCACGATTGTAGATTTTCCAGACACCATCTTTAGACATCTTCACATGCTTAGCGATTTTCCCGAAACCCCACTTCTCGTCAGTGTCATGTAGGCGCACGATAAGCTTAGCCAACTTGTCATCACAGCGCTGAGGAGCCATCCAAGCAAGAAAAACGTAATACACATGCATAAAATGGACAAAAAATGAAGAAAAATAAATCGTCCGCTATCATTTGTCGGGCAAAAAAACTAAGTGATTTTGAAATGGAAGGGACCAATTTCGTATTACTAATTTTTTACAAAAAGTAAGTAGTCATAATTGTAGCCCTTGAAGCGTTCTACAAAATGGTATATGATGATTTTTACAATGTCTAAAATAATTTTCGCGAAAAAATAGAAACATTAAAAATAAAGACACCGTCCGCTATCAATTGTCCGCAACTGTAGAGTAAGAGATAGGTAGAGTATGACACAAGTCATTTTACTCCCCTACCCCCCTTGAATTTTTGAAAAATGACCCAAATCGACATCATAAACTACTTTTTTGTGCTTAATAAAATGCAAGAAACATTTATACACAGTTTCTGATTTAAAAACTTATAATGTTCTTAAAACATTTACTCTAACTTCTCAAAGACAGATGGTCTTTTAAAGCTATTTCGAGGTCATTTTTCAGTGATAGGCTTAATTTAGGCTTAGGCAAGGGTAGGCCATCACAGTCTCAAACATGTTTTTCCAACTACAAAAAAGTAATGAAAACATGTTCGAGTCCGTTCTAACATGTGCTGGCCTACCCTTGCCTAAGCCTAAAAATACAAATTTTAGTCAAAAACACCATAAAAAGACCATCTATTTTTGAGAATTTGAAGTCAAAATTTTTTGAGAAAATTATAAATTTTTAAATCAGAAACTATTTAAAAATGTTTCTTGCATGTTATCAAGCATGAAAAAGTAGTTTATGACGTCTATTTAGGTAGATTTTCAAAACTTTAGTTGGGGAGGGGGATGGGTGTTATGAGGCCCAACCGGAGAAGTACCAAAAATTTGGGACAAAAAGGTAAATTTGCGCCAAAAAATTGTTATTACAGTTTTTTAGTTCGAAACTAGCTTTGAATAATTTCTAAATTATTCAAAGCTAGTTGTCATTAAAAAAATTACAACTAAAAAATGTTTCCGAGATCCTACCGGTTATTTTGAGTACTACATCTTGAGTATTAGAGTTGAATAAAATATCTGTGATAGTTTTCGGATATTATTTTTGTGCACTTGTTGAGAAACAGACAACTAAATGTTTTGTTCGCAGACTTTTTTCCTTTGACAAAAAAAAACAATAAAAGAGGTGTTTAGTGAAAAAATATTTCACAGACTCAAACGTTCTTGTACTTAAAATTAGAGATGATGGCTTGACCTTTTCGGGACGGGACGGGTCAGAATTCAAATTTAAAAATTTCGGGACGGGACGCGGGATGGGACAGGTCAAAAAGTTATATCGGGACGGGACCCCGGGACAGGGAAGATTTTCGGTCGGGAATCACAATCCTATATGCTTTATTCATGCTTCAATTTCCAGACGTTTGACATTCTTCCGATTGATTCACGTTTGTTGGGCTTCCTGTAAGATCTGATTCAGGGTACAGTCAACCCTCAATATAACGGCCCGCAGTGTGACCGGCCGTGTAGGGACGTTATACCGAGGGTCCGTTATATCGAGGGTTGACTGTAATTACAAGTTGAAGGTAGTTGTTGAAAATTTGAATTTTTTCGGGACGGGACGAGACGGAACTTAAATATTTTTTTTTCCGGGTGGGACACCGGGACGAGACACCGGGACGGGACAGGTGCCAAAAAATTTCCGGGCGGGATTCCGGGACGGGACGATTATCTAAAATTAACGGGACGGAATTGTCCCGTCCCGTCATCATCTCTACTTAAAATGAAGGTGAGATTCCGTAAAGTAGTTTTGCTTTTGATAGGTATGCGAAAAAAATGATTTACCGGAAGTTATAACGCAAAGACTGCAGAAAACATGCTTGTTCGCAGACATTTTTTTCCGCTACTGTAAATGAGTACAATTTTGAACAAAATTATTAGCCTGGAAAAATATTAAAGTTAATTAAGAGACTCATCTTACGCAAAAGTATGCTTATAACTTATGTAAAAATTTCAAAGAATGTTTTAGATAGCAATACAAAAGAAAAATTCGTAAGTTTACCCTTGACCTTTTAATAAAAAATATTTAAACTAGTTTTTAAGTGTTTGTGCGGACTGTCAAGTGATCTGTCTGGGCACATACCTAAAGACATACAAGAACTACAAAACAGACCTGGACAAGCTAAGCTTGCAGATTTGGTATAGCAGGTACTGTAAACTAGGGTTGGGTGATGGCTTTTTAACCGGTTTTTTAGCCCAGACCCAGAAGTACCTAAAATTGTTACGGTTTATTCATAAAATGATTTTTTGACCTTTTTTAAGCGGTCATCCGGCTTTTAACTGGGTTTTTAACAGATTAATTTAACTAATTTTTTTAATTAAACGAATCTTATATAGTGGGTGGGTGGGTAACGCTTTTTTACTTCGAAGGCCAGAACGGGTTGTAGATAGTGAAATCACTTTTGTCGCTAATACCATCGTGTTCCCCAGAATGTCAGCTTTCGTTTTAAAAAAAGAACAGGCGAAAAAAATGAGTTCTAATAGGGGATATACCTATTTTTATGAATGAAGTCATAGCCCCTCATTGAAATTTGGAAATACTATAGAGGCGCCGATAGGCGTCTGTGGTCCTTTGTATTTAATGACCGGTTGATAAGCCAACCCTATTGTGAACTGAAAAAAAGCTAGTGAAATATATTTTCAAAACATTTCAGCAAACACAACATGGGTATGGCAATCAATGCTGAATTGTGGAATCAGTTGCGCAACTGTTCAGAGGTTTGCTAAACCTTTTCTTTGAAAAAAATTCAAAGATTGATTTTGTGCAGATGTTTTGCACATATGACGACTATAATTGGTTAGTATGACAAAAAAAATTATTGAAATTTTTACAAATAGTTTCTTAAGGGACTGGTCACTACTGCAGCTAAGTGTAAAATGTCTACCAGCTGCCAAGCTCAAAGTAATTTTTTATAGCTGTAATTGCAGTGCAGCATCAAAAGTCTGTTATCAAATGTCCATTATCAAATTACAGAATATCACACTTTATGTTAGCATGGTTTTGAATTCTTATTGCAATTTTTTAAAAAGTTTGCACTATGGGAGTATATCGTGTAGCTTAGAATCTAAGCTTTTCAAAATACCATGGTTTTGGGGGACACTTCTCTCGTCTCTCACTAGACTCTTTTGAGCCATTTCGAACCACTCCAAAAAGTGCAGTTCTAGACAAAAGAGAGCTGTACCCCGCCAATTCAAATTTTAGACATATCGCTGAGTGCGAAAACCATGGTTTTTCAAACAAGTTATTAAATTTCAGTGAATCATTTTAGGATGTTAAGGTTAAGGGTTTTGAATATTATTAGGTCGTCCAATAAGTTTTGAGAAAAAGCACGTGGATTCGCTTTAATTTTCAATATGCATCATTTGGCACATTTGACAATGATGTCTCTACGTGTCATATACCATTTTGTAGCCCGTTCTCTGTTCTTCTTCAAATGTGATATTGAACAATTCTTTGTTATTGAAAAATAGGATCAAAAATAGGAAAACAATTTACCAAACTTGAGAAATTATTTGTTTTTTATTTTTGGTTCAATTTTGTTATAACAAAGAGCCGGTTAATACGACATTCAAAAGAGGAGAGAACGGGCTACAAAATGGTATATGACACGTAGAGACATCATTGTCAAATAGGCCAAATGATGCACTTTGAAAATTAAAGCGAATCCACGTATTTTTTCTCAAAACTTATTGGACAACCTAATATTTCACTGTTTTAAAACCTCTTAAAAGACTATACTTGTTTGTTACAATTATTTTTTTCAGGCCGAACTCCCTTACCCCGTATTTTCTCTAATTGAAGCCCAGTGGCTTATATATTTCAACTTTCCTCCAGGGTGGGCTTAAATTGGCTTTTATATTTCAACTTTGTCAAAATTTTGTTCAATAGTTGATTCGAATAGTAAACATTCAAATAAATTCAACGAATAAATTTTCCACCAATAAGTGACGTTTTCTTCGTCTTGTTTTGAGTCACCTTATTAAAAATTGCCACATTTTTTGCTTTTCTACGAGCTTTCTTTGAACATTTAAAGTTATTCCTTGAAACGGCCGTTTAGCTTAAAGCAATGGATAAGGTCATCTTTGCAATCATCCCAGGCTCGTCAATTTCACTCTAAATAGACATTTATTAAAGGTAATCGTTGGTTTCTCCTTGTAGAGCTCCTAGATGTAGGGGGATGCTACTACCCATATACTACCCTATATGGGAGCCCAAAAATTTCTTTTACCGAAATTCGACTTTTTGCCTTGGGCACCTAGGTAAAACCACCTTATAATAATGTATTCTATCGCGTTTTGGTCGCTGGAGCTGGGCAAAAAGAGCTTCCTTATGCAATTTTTATCAAAAGTCTTACTCGGGATCATGTCTAAGGTAAGTGAGTGCGCGCATCTCTAATCCACCACGTATGTTTCTCCGAAATTTCTAAAATAATTCAGTGAAATTTTATAACTTGTCAAAAATTTGAGATTCGTTAAAACTTAAAAAATTACAAAGACAAGGGAATGTCAATACCAAATTGAGTAATTTGCCGGTAAATTTCAGACTTTCGATGCAGCAATTCTATTTGACATTTTTATTTTCATTTTCGCATTTTTCAGTTTATGCGTGTAATACAGGTATTTTGTGGCATACAAATATGAAAAAAATTTAGTAAAAACTTAATTAAATTTAAGGCAAAAGCACCTAGAGTACTCCATATAGGAGACTGTGGAGTGCATACTCACAGATGTGCTGTCCATAGTGCTGCTTCAACAGCCGTGTAATATTTTTTGATTTTTTTGCAATTTTAAAATCTGTTTGTGTACAGGAATCTACTAAAAACACATGATGCTTTTTTCTTTCCTGCAGATCTTCATTTAGCAGACATTTCTAAAAGAATGCTCAAACCTTCTAAGCCAAATGGTGTGTTAATTGTTTTCACAAATTTCAGAAAAATTATCGAGTCCTTCGTGTCGGGTGTGCCCATCTCAACCCCAAGCCATCAAGCCCCTGCGTCCCGAAGGCCCCCGAAGGGAGCGCAGTGGGCTTGATGGGTTAGAGATGCGCGCACTCACTTACCTTAGACAGGACTCCGGGTAAGACTCTTGATCAAAAAATGCATATACCGTATTTCCTCTAATAGAGCCCCCCCTCTAATAGAGCCCCCGCCCTAACTTTGAGGACCTATATCTCAGCCCAGAGTCAATTTTTTGCAAAGCTGTTTGATACGTTTTTTTAACTCTCGCGAGCTCTACCGATTGCACTTTTCAGATTTTAGTTGAACACCCAAACACCCCCGAGATCGAATTCCAAATTTCCCGATTTTCGGGCATCCAAAAAATAAAGCCCCCGGGGGCTCTATTAGAGGAAATACGGTAAAAGCTTTTTTTGTCCAGCAGCAGTTTTTTGCCCGGCAGCAGTGACCAAAACGGGGTATAATACCATTATATACTGTGATTCCATCTTTTTAGGGTATCTGGATACCCTTTTAGCTTGGTCTACCTTGGGGGACTAAGGCAAAAAGTCAAATTTTGGTCAAAAATTTATGTCAAAAAATGGCTTTCCGCGCCATAGGAACATGTTTTAAGCACAATTAAGATGATAACTTGTTCAAAAACACCATTAAGACGCTTTTTACGACACGAAGGATTGGATTACGCCCAAATTTCAATTTTCACAAACAAAATCTTTTTAAGGTGGCTGGGGTGATATTCGTGACCACAAACTTTGGTAAGATTTTATTTAAACATGTTATACAATAAAAGTCAGGCTGGTTTAAACAAAAATTTTGGTCTTTTCTCGATGTTACACAACTGTTTTTTTTAATCATTTAGCAATACAGTCAAACCTCGTTATAAGGACACTCAAGGGACCGACTAAACGCTGTCCTTATAACGAGGTTTGACTGTACTTTAAAGTCTAGCGAGCATTGCTTCTGAATGGTCATTGTTGTTTAAGATTGGTTTTTTCTTGTTTTGTGCTTGAGTGCGGTGTCTCTGTCACATATACAGATGCATAGCGGGTATACAACCATAGTACAGTCAAACCTGGGTTATCCGACACCCCAGTTAACTGACACCCTCTTTTATCCGACACCATGAGCCAGATTTGGTTGGCCTGGTAAACCTACACCCCAGTTAACTGACACCTCGTTTAACCGACACCTCGTTTATCCGACACCATGAGCCCGATTTGGTTGGCCTGGTAAACCTACACCCCAGTTAACCGACACCCTCTTTTATCCGACACCATGAGCCCGATTTGGTTGGCCTGGTAAACCTACACGCCAGTTAACTGACACCTCGTTTAACCGACACCTCGTTTATCCGACACCATGAGCCCGATTTGGTTGGCCTGGTAAACCTACACGCCAGTCATCCGACACCATGAGCCCGATTTGGTTGGCCTGGTAAACCTACACCCCAGTTAACCGACACCCTTTTATCCGACACCATGAGCCCGATTTGGTTGGCCTGGTAAACCTACACGCCAGTCATCCGACACCTCGTTTAACCGACACCTCGTTTATCCGACACCATGAGCCCGATTTGGTTGGCCTGGTAAACCTACACCCCAGTCATCCGACACCATGAGCCCGATTTGGTTGGCCTGGTAAACCTACACGCCAGTCATCCGACACCTCGTTTAACCGACACCTCGTTTATCCGACACCATGAGCCCGATTTGGTTGGCCTGGTAAACCTACACCCCAGTCATCCGACACCTCGTTTATCCGACACCATGAGCCCGATTTGG
This sequence comes from Ditylenchus weischeri, assembly GCA_029231635.1. NCBI lineage: Eukaryota > Metazoa > Nematoda > Chromadorea > Rhabditida > Anguinidae > Ditylenchus > Ditylenchus weischeri. The sequence continues at coordinate 171,153 of JAMRYI010000235.1, forward strand.
TTGGCCTGGTAAACCTACACGCCAGTCATCCGACACCTCGTTTAACCGACACCTCGTTTATCCGACACCATGAGCCCGATTTGGTTGGCCTGGTAAACCTACACCCCAGTCATCCGACACCTCGTTTATCCGACACCATGAGCCCGATTTGGTTGGCCTGGTAAACCTACACGCCAGTCATCCGACACCTCGTTTAACCGACACCTCGTTTATCCGACACCATGAGCCCGATTTGGTTGGCCTGGTAAACCTACACCCCAGTCATCCGACACCTCGTTTATCCGACACCATGAGCCCGATTTGGTTGGCCTGGTAAACCTACACCCCAGTCATCCGACACCTCGTTTATCCGACACCATGAGCCCGATTTGGTTGGCCTGGTAAACCTACACCCCAGTCATCCGACACCTCGTTTATCCGACACCATGAGCCCGATTTGGTTGGCCTGGTAAACCTACACCCCAGTCATCCGACACCTCGTTTAACCGACACCTCGTTTATCCGACACCATGAGCCCGATTTGGTTGGCCTGGTAAACCTACACCCCAGTCATCCGACACCTCGTTTATCCGACACCATGAGCCCGATTTGGTTGGCCTGGTAAACCTACACCCCAGTTAACCGACACCTCGTTTATCCGACACCATAAGGGCGGTCCCTTTGGGTGTCGGATAACCCAGGTTTGACTGTATAGCAAAAAATACTTAACAATAAATAGGATTAAGAATTTTTTATGAATTTTAACGACAATTTCATGTAATGACTAGGAAATTCCTAATATGATTGTATTATAAGAGGCATGCCCGTGCGCTAAACGGAGAAAAGGGGACCAGCAGTGTTTTTCTTTTTCGTATATTTTTTCTATGGGCTATCGTTGATGCTTTCAAAGTTTTCTGCCTAATTCTTAAAAGTTATGTAAGGTCATAAATGTCAGATTTAACGCAAAACGAGTCAAAAATGGAGCTGGCTGGTCCCTGGCTTAATTTTTTGAAATGCAAGAACGGGCCTCTCTAAGAGAAATACAATGCACAGTCAAACATCGTTCATCCGCCACCCCAAAAATTCGTTCCCGCCTGGGGTCCGACACTTTTTTTAGCTCAATTTGGAACTAGTTCGGAAAGGTCGCCCCAAAAATATGACGTATATTACATGCCTTTTAATTTATTCACTTATCGAACACGAATAAGAGAATAGAAGGATCTAAACATATCATACATTATCTAGATAAAAAAATGACGAGTAATAAAACCTCATGGAGCGAAAACTTGTGCTCTTTGAAAAACGTACCCTGATAAAAGCCTATTGTCGGTCGCTTCTTGCACCTCCTTGAATTAGAACAACGCCACAAGAAAGTCGGCTTTTCCTTACCATGCATCATGCGCTCATAGAATTTCATTGAAGTTTGGCACGAAGGACACTTCCGACTTGAATGAAGAAGATCCGCTTCCTGCAACCATCGAACGAGCTCTTCGTCTGATTTGGAATCAAGTAAATCGAAGTAAACCACGTAGATTGAGACCTCGTAGCATGTCCATCCTAAATGGTATGAAACGTTTCGGAGGCTAAAAAATTAAATAATACGCTAAATAATAGCATTATTCTTTGGGGCGACCTTTCCGAACTAGTTCCCAATTTTCGAAGTCTTTTGCCAAATGTGATTCGCCTGTCTAGTCTGAAATATTGTAAAAATTCTGATTTGCCTGTCGTTTTTCCAAAATCTTTCAATTGTGCCATAAAGACCCGCGGACCTCGGTTATCTGGCACATGATTTCTGAAAAGGGAATGAAAAAGTGAAAAAGGATAAAAGAGGTTTGACCGTACCGTATTTCCTCTAATAGTAGGCACGGGCCTTCTATTTTTCAAACCCCCAAAATCAGAAAATTTTGAGATCAATCTCGAAATTTTTGGGTGCTTAACCAAAGTCTGAAATGCAGAATTGGTGGAGCGCGTGAGAGTTAAAAAAATGCATCAAACAGCTTTCTAAATTATTGCCTCTGATCCGAGATACAGACCCTCAAAGTTGAGGGGGGGGGGCTCCTGTTAGGAAGGAGCCTTCTATTTCTATGAAATACAATGTATTGTTGTTTCTTGTCGTAGCTCAAATTGGATTTTTAAAACGATCAAAATTAATTATAGGGTGACAAATAAGTTCCCGGCGGATTTTTAAACCCTTGTATTTTATCAATTTTGGATCATATCTCTTATCTTTTGATACCATTCTGTAGCCCTAAATCTCCTCTTTGATTTGGTTTATCATTTGCCCAAAAAAAGTTATCCAAAATGGCTGATAACCCAGAACTGGATTGAGCAGCATTTCCCCGACTTCATCAAGGTTGATTCCCATTGGGGTGACAATGCAGCCATCAAAAGTGACTGGGCGCCCAATTCTCCAGACTTAAACGTGATGGACTACTTCAGATGGCCATATCTGCAGTCGAAAGCCTGCTCTAAGCCTCACAAAACAATCGCTGCCCTGAAGGCTTCGCTGGTAAAGGAATGGGACGCCATTCCACAAGAAATGATTCAGAAGGCAATTAATGATTTCCAAAAAAGATTGAAAATATGTATTGATGTCAATGGTGGTCATTTTGTTGAGTGAAATAAATGTGTGATATGTCATTCGAAAGAGCAGTTTTAGGGCTTTAAAATGGTAATAAGCTTTTAAGGATATGATCCCAAAATTGATAAAATATAAGGGTTTAAAAATCCGCCGGGAACTTATTTGTCACCCGTTAGTACTTAAAACTTAAATAGCAATACTTAAATGTAACCAGCATTTTTCAGCCTACTAAACACATATCCATTGCAATCGATCAATAAATCTTCCTCTTTGTCTGTCCACAATGGCGCGCTCAATTTCGACGATTTTTTAGACACTTGATTTTATTTTCTTGAAATTTTTTGTCTTTTTAAACTTTGAATAGTACTCAAACGGGTTTCCCTATTTATCATTTTCCTACTCAACTTTTCTAATTTTCTAATTATAATTTAACTTTATATTAATGTTTACTTAAAAATTTTGTTTACCATTGGGGTTTGATCTTTTTATTCTATTTCTTGTGATATATTTTAAAGTGTGTGTAGTAGGCTTAGTCCTTATAATCGAAAACTTTGCCATGTTAAAGACTTTACTTACTATACACAGCCGAAAAAAGATCACGAACAAATAGAAATAAAAAAGTTTATGACCTTAAAGAAGAGCCAATTTTTTAAGTTCAGGTTAATAAGGTTTTATTTGTGCATCGTATAATATCTAAAAATCCAACAATCCACTTATTCAAAATTTTTTTCTTGTGTTTTAAAACTATTTGTAAAGATCATCTTATAATAGTAGACAGTTAAATGAGCTACAAGGTTTGCTGTCCATGAGAAGTTTTTGAAAATTAAGTCTAAAGCTCAATAAAGAACAACATGATTTTGAATTAGCGGAAAATTGGGAGGAAGAGCGTTTTTTTACCCGGGAGCTGTAAAATGGCTAATTTCGGCTTAGCACATTAGCCGACTAATAAAAGTTTAACAATTGTAAATTCAAAAAATTATAAAATTTTACAATTTTTTAAATTTAGTAAATTTTTTGAAAAATATAAATTAAATTTTTTTTACTATTTTTTGTATTGAAAATTTAAAACTTTTTGAACCAATATTTAGCTTTTATTCGGCCACTTGGCTTGCCGAAAACTGGACATATAGCCGATTAGCTATTGGACAACCCCAAGGTCGCTTGGGTGGATTTTAGAGGTTATACGGTACATAAAATTTTTGAGAAGGTAATATACACCATCGTAAAAATATTTCTATGCCTATTTGTTGTATTCTTGCCCGATTATAATATCCGTTTACTACCCCAATTGTTTCGGGTTTCCAACGTCTGACTGACTTATCTATTCTCTGACTATTTTTGTTCCTTATAGCTCTTCTACTTAATCGAAGCATAGTTATATTGTAGTAGTTATTAAAAATTGCACAATTTCAGTCAGATTTCATTGCTCCTTTTTTTTTAAATTGTTACCATGTGACCGAAAAGTTCCCGGACAAAGTTTAAAGCCAATTTTTTCAGTAAAATAAGAACATAAATGCATTTTTTTGGTATCATCAGAAAGCCCTTGTTTTCTCCTTGAATAGTGTATCGCTTGTCGTTTTATGTCAATAAATTCCATCCTTTAGAATGTCCGATCTGAGAGCAACCATTGTGCGACTTTGGGAAGAAGGGAAGAAGCAAAGTGAGATCGCTCGTGATATGAAAGTTCCAAAGCAAACAGTTTCGGATGCCATCAAGCGATTTCGTGAAACAGCTGCTCTGTCTTCATTGTGGCCTGTTTCACAAAATCGCTTAATGGCATCCGAAACTGTTCGCATTGGAACATTCATATCTCGCGTTGCTTCTTCCCTTCTTCCCAAAGTCGCACAATGCCTGCTCTCAGATTGGACATTCTAAAGCATGGAATTTATTGACATAAAATGACAAGCGATACACTATTCGGGAGAAGAGAACAAGGGCTTTCTGATGATACCAAAAAATGCATTTATGTTCTTATTTTACTGAAAAAATTGGCTTTAAACTTTGTCCGGGAACTTTTCGGTCACATGGTATATTATTGTTATTGTTCATGTGATAAATTTTTATTTTTAAGATTTAAAGAAAAATATAGGTGACAAGATAATACAATAAACCCAGCACGCTGTTGAACAGCAAAAACTATGAGTAATCAAAAGTTTACTGTCAACTCGGTTGTATTAGAATCCTAAAAGGTATTCTATTCGAGCTAAACCTCTGCAGAGTGTTTGGAGAAATTTTGGAAAGCTGGGTCTCTGGCTCGGTGCTATATTCTGTGGTTGTGTCACGTGGTTAAGTTCGGTGCTTCTTTTTTAAGATTTTCTGCAACGATTGTAAGCTGTACCGGGTGGCGCAAAAAAAATCGGAAAAAAATTAAAAAATCGGGCATGACCCTCCTTGCCCGGTCGATTCCCGATTTTTGGGTGGCAAGCCTCCATGTATTCAGCCAGTTTTAGACACGAAAAGCTTTATTCAAACAAATCAAACGAAACAAAGAAACAAAACAAAGAAAAAAAACAAAGCTAACTTGTTACTCAAAATGGAATCCTTTCGCTTGGATGCAAGCTTTTACCCTCACTGGAAAATCGTCTACGATGCGCTCGGTCTTGCTTCTTCACTTCAGACATTGCCTTAAAAAAGAAGTTGTAATGCACAGAGTAGTCGACAATAACAAACAATGCAAAAAATCGATGCAGCACACACGAAAATTATTAACTAAACGTACGTACAACAAAAATGAAGAAAACAGAAAATTTCAAAAATTTTCCAAATTTTTTTGCGCCACCCTGTAGACGAACTTGCCCTTGCATGGGTTGCTAGGTTTTGTTGATTACAACAAAACTACAGTTGAATCTCGGTTTAACGACATCAGCTCTGACACCCTGTCGGTTTAACGACACCCGAAAAGTTGTTTCTCCAAGTGGCTTTCAAACTTTTTTTCCATTTTTAGTTTTTTGTCGTTAAATCGAGGTTCGACTGTATTTCCAAAAGCAAAGCTACGTAAAAGTTTGGATTTGTAGTCAAAATATTCAAGAAAGTATATATTATTAGGTTATGAACCCAAAAATAGGTTGCTTTTGTTGAATTTAAATAAAAAATATCCACACTATACAATATTTTATAAAATCAGTTTATTGCAAAATAATAAAAATGTTTTTGGCTTACAACACCCGAGATTCCCAGGACGTCTCCGATCCAAGTACTAGTCGAGCCCAACGTTGCTTGACATTGCCAGATCGGACGGGATGGCGTACTTTCAACGTGGTATGGTCGTAAGCGAGAAGATAGGAGGAAGACTGAGACATATATTCTCTTCTATGCTCTATTTCTGTGTCTACTTCTCATCGAATAACTAGGCGGCGCACACCATTTCTTCATTGCATTGCACTTTAGAGAAAAAGGTGTTCCAAGCTAACTTTTTTGGTTTAATTACCCAAATTTGAGGTAGTTGAATGTTTCCGCCCAAATAAGCGGTGGAATTGGCAAATTTTGGAAAGCATTGTCCTTAGAGGCAGTGCATATATTTTTTCAAATAACCAAAACATATTCCTATCATAGCTCGGCTGCAACGGAGTTAGAAAGTCGAAATTCGAAGTCGGAGTTTGGAAGTTGTGAGTCGGTAGTTCGTTGATAAATTTTCTATTTTCCTGTCCAAATATTTCAAACTCATTTTTTTCGTGAGAAATACCTGAAGAATAGAAATTACCTTTTTCTCATTCAAAGTTAGGTTATTTTGATTATAAAATGAGGAGGAATAATTCGATTGTTATTGCAAAACAATTGGTTGACATAGACTGATAGAGCGGTAGCATTAATACATATAGTGCCGCATTTTGTTATCAAATTTTTCAAATTAAGGTCAATGAAATAGTCGAAAAATAATTTTTAATAATTTGATCTGATAGTTACCCTTTTTCTAATAGCTACCATCGCCTCCAACCAAGTCTGAAAAGCTCGAAAAAGTGGTCAAAACACATTTTTGGGAGGGGCGCATAAAAGGAACTTTAGCCACATCAATTTAAGCCGGTCGTTTTTCCATAATCTTTAATTTTTGCCCTTAAAACCCGCTGACCTTGATAACCCGACACCTTTTTTTGAAAATAAGGTGTCGGGTTATCGAGGTCCGCGGGTCTTTATGGCAAAAATAAATTATTTTGGAAAAATGACTGGCAAAATAAGAATCCCTGCGATACAGTGAACCCTCGTTAATCCGCCACCCTAGGGCCGGTCCCAAAAAAGCTAAAGTTAAGTAAAGGTAGGGTAATCGCACCTTGATAATCCGCCACCCTCGATAATCCGAACCTTGAGGCGGGTCCTTAGGGGTGGCGGATTAACGAGGGTTGACTGTATTTTGGAATAGATTGGCCACTCTTCATACTCGTCGGCTACCTTCCCGATCTCTTCATTGTATTGCAAGAGAATGCCTTGTGTAGATAGAGTTGTTGTAGCTGTCTAATCCTGAGCTCTCAATGGTATTGCGAATGTCGACTTTCAAGAGCAAATGATGTAATTGATCTTGATGCAGTAATTTTAACAATTTTTTTAAAGTAATCTTATATAGTATTTGGCATGTGTGGGTAGGTGGGTGGTTAACGCTTTTTTACTTCGAAGGCCAGAACGGGTCGTAGATAGCGAAATCACTTCTGTCGCGGGGGATATACCTATTTTTATGAATGAAGTCATAGCCCCTCATTGAAATTTTGAAATACTATAGAGGCGCCGATAGGCGCCTGTGGTCCCTTGTTTATAGTAATTGGACTTGATTTTGTCGTTCTTATAACAAAATCATAAATTAATACACATAAATTATAACATTGACTACATAAATACTTTCAAGTTTGACTCGAACTTAAAGTCGAACACGAACTCGGAGCACGTGAACAAGCCATTACGAACCAACCCAATAACTGTGTTATAAAATTGAAAACTGCCGGAAAATCCGTGAATTTTCCCGGCAAATTTGTAAAAGCTTGTATTCTTGGTCTTTTTCTCTTCTCGTGACTAGCATGTAGCTCCAGATCTCAGTTTTCTGATAAACCATCAACTTACCATATCAGGTTTCAAAAAGTTGGCGGAGAAGACCTTCAAAGGAACCAAATTTTTGGAAAAATTTGCTCTGTTCAAAGACCTTTTCCTCCCACTTTTTGAAACCGGATTTGGCCAATTGATGGCTTGTCAGAAAGCTGCTATCCCGGACTAAACGCTAGTCAAAAAAATTTAACAACGGAAAAGGATTTGCCGGGGCACTTCACATACAGCCATTATAATAACTGGTGGCCCAACATTAGCCCAACATTCGGGCTAATTGTTTGGGACAAAATTTATTTCGTAAAAATATTCCAAACATATGGTTTCGTAGCCCTTTCCTTCCTCTTCAAAATGGTATATACACTTTCCCTTAACGATGGAATTATGATTCAAAATTTGGACAAAGGGTGAAGGGAAGGAAAAATAATTTATGCAGAGCAATCACAGTTGACAATCACTGGACTCGCCCGACTGGTGAATGGCCTCCCAATTCTCCTGACCTCAATGTCATGGACTACTTTGCCTGGCCATACCTCGAATCCAAGGCCTGCTCTGAGCCACACATTTCTATCGCTGAATTGAAAGCTTCTTTGGTCCGAGAGCGGGATGCCATTTCTCAACAAATAATCCAGAATGCAATTGATTCTTTCCCGAAAAGACTCCGCAAATGCATTGAGGCGCAGGGAGGCCTTTTTCATGAATAAAAATAAATTTATATACCGTTCGATAGATGTCTAAACGTGCTACAAGATTATATATTTGGAATGATTTTCGGAAATAAATTTTTTTATTGAAGCATGCAGAAAAGAGAGTGATAATGTCTACAATTAATACCAAATTTATCTAAATTTCCTTCGGTACTTGTTCGGTTGGGGGGGGCCCTGATATTTTTGACCAAATAATTTTTATTTCTGTTTTGAACAATAACAGCTGAAAATCAAATATCGAGTTCACATTTGTACACTTTTTTTTGTGCACTGCCATTTTCCATATTTGCGACCTGACTCAGGCTTCTGAAGATGCATAACATTGCCACAATCGCAAGTTCGAGATGAATGTAGAAGGCCAAGCTTTTGTAGCCATCCAATAAACTGATCCTCTGGCAAAAAGAGCTTTGCATACAGTTTGTCCAAGTTGAAACTTTTAAGCTCGTCCATTATCTAAGACAATACTCAATAAAATCAAAGTGCTACGAAAAAAGTGGCCGTTAGACCACAAGTGAAATTTTGTAAACAACCCCCCCAACCGAACAAGTGCCTTTCCTTCCCTTCACCCTTTGTCCAAATTTTGAATCATAATTCCATCGTTAAGGGAAAGTGTATATACCATTTTGAAGAAGAAGGAAAAGGCTACAAAACCATATGTTTGGAATATTTTTACGAAATGAAATTTTGTCCCAAACAATTAGCCCGAATGTTGTCCACGAACTTATTTGTCACCAGTTATTATTAGATTTCTTATAAACTGCCTTATGACAGCGGCGACAAACTGTTAACTGTATACGGCAAAAATGACTCATACAGTTAAAAAAAGTGACAAATGTAGGGCGAAATTTGTCGCTATTAGTGACAAATGTCTGGTTGCCTTTCTAACACAAATAAATATTTTTGCGTTTCCTGGCAAAAATTTAGCCAGCTGAATGGGAATACAATCCACGCAAGCACTACTCAAAAATGCATTCAAAAATTGGTCAAGGAAACAGTCAAATTTTTAAATATGCATTTGCCTCACCTTTCGATACACAGAAGGGAACACCGAAAAATGTCTTTGATTCTCCGCCAACAAAATAAAAACGAAGGAGAATATGGAATTGCCTTCACTTCTCTGACAAACCACTGGCATTAATGTGATATTTTTTAAGATGGATCTTGACTAATGGTAGGAAGAAAAAAGTGTTCCGCTAGAAGAATACTAATTGCATTGTCTTTTTTCTCTATTCCCGCTGATTTTGACTGACATGCTTCCTGATTTAGAGGTTCAATTACTTGGATTTGTGTATTTTCATGTGATTTTAAAATGAATGATTACAATTATGACTATTTCTAAGATTTTTTCCTTACCTTTTTTGCTTTTTTATGCTACAGAAAAAATTTTTCAAGATGTTGAATAAAATATTGAAGCGCCTTTATTCCTTCTTCTGAAATTTTTGAGAAAAAAAATTGCCGAGTCGGTAGAATTTAAATTTCAAAATATTTTATTCTAGCCTTTCGAAGAAACTGACTTAATAAGGCTCAACTTTTTAGGTGGCCATGTCCATGAGCAAACTACTTAGGAATTCAATTTTTGATATACAGTCGACCCGCGATATAACGACACCTCTTGGGGACCCTTCCTAAGTGTCGTTATAGCGAGGATGTTGCTATAACGAGTTGTCGTTTGAGAACAAAAGCCTTACAATGTGTCGTTATAGCGATGGCTTAATAAAAACCACTCCAAAACAAGTCCAATCAAAACCTTTTTTATTAGAGTCATAACATCATAAAATTTCTCAACAACATTCAACGGTTAGAATGAAGATCTCGCTGTGTTTGTTTCTTTTTGCGCTCATTATCGAAGAAGTCATCTAGACCATCACTGAAACGGAGTACGGTAGCATTCATACTGTTTTCTTCAACGTATTGATGGACAATCGCCAAGGCACGCTGTGCATCCAAGCGACTGATTGGAGTCAGATCAACTTCTTCAATGTCCATTGATTCGCTGTCACTGAGATCACCATTTTCTACTTGCCGACATTTCTTCAACGATTTCGTTCAACGTCAAAGCACCACCTAAAACTAATAAATATTGAAAAACATAAAAAGCGATGATGCATTAAACTTACATGTTTCCACTAATGCATCGACGTTCAAGAAGTCCTGCATGCTTGCCATGTTGTCAGTTCCTTCCAGCCTTTCAAAATCAAGTCAAGCATTGCGCATCTCATGTATGTCTTTATCCACTTTGTCGGAACCTGTTTTGCCAGAGCCTGATTCTTCTTTATCGACAGAGCTTGCCTGAACACAAACTACTTACGCGTGCAACAGTAATCTATTGCTTGCATACAGGAATAAATACGGGAAGAATTTGGACAAAGGATAACAGTGCGGTGTCTGAGAGTTCAAAATATTTGAGCGAATATTTTTAAATTATTGGTGAAAATTGCCATGTGTCGTTATAGCGAGGTGTCGTTATATCCAGTGTTTGGACCTCGTACTCGTACTTCGTACTCGTACTCGTACACGTACTCGTACTCGTACTACGAGTACGAGTACGAAGTACGAGAAGAAATTTCAGTGGTACGAGGTACGAGTACGAAGTACGAGAAAAAAAAATTTGGAGGTACGAGTACGAATAGTGTCAAAATACAAGTATTAATAGATTAACTGACAATTTTTCACTTAGTGAAATTCCGTTTTGTGAAATGTTTATTTTGAAATTATCAAAATTATATATTGTTGAAAAATAGCAAAAAAAAGGAGGTTTTGATAGACTACAAGAGGTCTTTGTTTTTAAAGTCCGTCACGAGTTCTCTCAGATATTGTTGGACCTCTTCTCTGTTCTCATCTTTTTCATCTCCTACGAACAGATCCATCGTCTCGTCTACCACTATGCTTATGCCAACCATTTTTCAAATAACTCATGCGTTCTTTTTTAAACACATCAATAAACAATGCTGTGAGAAATAAGTACTTAATAGCTAATATTTTTCTTTTAAAATTCATAAATTTTCAAAATAACGAGCAAATGAGAGAGTCATTATTTTTGTAGTACGAGTACGAAGTACGAGCAGCAAATGTTTGTAGTACGAAGTACGAGTACGAAGTACGAGCAAAATTTTTTTGGTACGAGGTACGAGTACGATATACGAGCTTTAAATTTTTGTTGTACGAGGTACGAGTACGAAGTACGACGGCTGAAATTTAGCAGTACGAAGTACGAGTACGAGTACGACCATTTCCTGAAAGTCCAAACACTGGTTATATCGAGGGTTGACTGTACCGTAATTCCTTTAATAAGGCCCTTGCGTTCAAAATCCTGTTCTTGGCATTTTGATTTTGACGCAATTTTTTAAGACTTCTCTCAGGCAAGTTACCGCCCATTTTGTAGCCAGTGAGATGAGCTACAAAATAAGTGGTAACTTGCATAACAGAATCTTCCAAAAAATGGACCAAAAACAGAATGCTACAAACACGTTTTTTGAATTTAGGGGCCTAGAAATTTCGTTTTTGTCAATTTTCCCCTAGCCTCTTTTAACAATGATAATAATCCACCCGCCCTCATTTTTCACTAAGATCTCAGAGTTAGAGGGGCACGCCTGTGCCCGAGTTAAATCGACACGCCTAAAGACGGGGGCCAGCAGTTTTTTTCTTTTTCACAAATTCATCTAGATTTTTCAAGTTTTCTACCTAGTTTTTAAAAGTAGTATAAGGTAATCTATATCAGGTCTGATGCAAAACGAGTGAAAATGAAACGGTTTGAAAAATTTGCTAGTCCCTGCTTTAACTTTTCAAAATGCACGGGCAAATGTCCCTTTCAGGCCACTTTTGTTCTACAATTTCAAAAATTTTTAAGGGGTTGAAAATTAATCCGCATGGAGATTTGGTAGAGGTTATACGGTAGTCTTTTTCATGCCACATTACATATTCATATTTCAACTTCCACACTTCAGTTTTAGTGCAATCTCCCCTGCTAAGCCGCAAATTAGGGATGAAAAAATGACAGAGGATGAGCAAGGAAAAATAGTATGGATTTCAGGATTGCATACATGAATCACGAAATTACTAGTGATTTTGGAAAAATTTGATTCCTAGTTGAGCCTGACATGTTTTTAATTTACTAGTTTATACAAATTTAGGCTAAACTTACAGTTGCGGACAATTGATTGTTAACGACACCACTTTTTTGAAAAAGTGGAATTTTATCGGATTGCTCTCATCCATTTATTCACCAGTCCGTTTTTGGCCAACAATTGATAGCGAACGATTCTTATTTGAGCTGACTGATTTTATTTTTCACGTGTTGTGTTAGTTTTTTAATTACTGTTTGCAAGCCCTGTCTCTCAGCTACAATTTGATAGGTCAAACTTATTTTTTTGATTATTCTGGGAAAAGTTATGACTATCAACAAAAAGTCGATTTCTAGTCAAAGTAAAGAAAAATGTAAGGAAAATAGTTGAAGCAGTGCTTTTCTTATGACCTTTAAAATCAAAATTTGTGCCTTTATGCGTTTTCTGAAAGCTGTATAATTTCTCTACAAAATGACATTTTGATAGTTGTCTTAGGACTGCCCAGCACTGAGATACGGATTAGAGATGATGGCTTGACCTTTTCGGGACGGTACGGGTCAGAATTCAAATTTAAAAATTTCGGGACGGGACATCGGGACGGGACAGGTGCCAAAAAATTTCCGGGCGGGATTCCGGGACAGGACGATTCTCTAAAATTAACGGGACGGGACGGGACGGAATTGTCCCGTCCCGTACCGTCATCATCTCTAATACGGATAGGTTGAAGTTGGAAAACCTAAAAAACTATCGTTTTGCCTTATTTGGAGCCATTTTTTAGGTTTTCAGAAAATGTCATTTTAAAAAATGTATTACAAACAATAATTAAAAAACTAAGACAACACGTAAAAAAATAAAATCAGTCAGCTCAAATAAGAATCGTTCGCTATCAATTGTTGGCCAAAAACGGACTGGTGAATAAATCGATGAGAGCAATTAGATAAAATTCCACTTTTTCAAAAAAGTGGTGTCGTTAACAATCAATTGTCCGCAACTGTAAGTTTAGCCTAAATTTGTACAGTCAAACCTGGGTTATCCGACACCCCAGTTAACCGACACCCTCTTTTATCCGACACCATGAGCCAGATTTGGTTGGCCTGGTAAACCTACACCCCAGTTATCCGACACCTCGTTTATCCGACACCATAAGGGCGGTCCCTTTGGGTGTCGGATAACCCAGGTTTGACTGTATAAACTACTAATTTAAAAACATGTCAGGCTCAACTAGGAATCAAATTTTTCCAAAATCACTAGTAATTTCGTGATCCATGTATGTAATCCTGAAATCCATACTATTTTTCCTTGCTCATCCTCTGTCATTTTTCCATACCTAATTTGCGGCTTTGCAGGGGAGATTGCACTAAAACTGAAGTGTAGAAGGAACACAGCAAGGAAAAAAGTGGTAAAATAAATCCTCTCCGCTAATTTGCGAGCCAATAACGTGACAAGTTGGTCTGAAGCATCTCCACTTTTGTATTTTTGGATAATTTTCACTTCGTATCTATTGCATAATTTGCTTTTATGACTATAGTTTTTTTGCTTGTTGAAATTATGGGTGACATAATAAGTAATAATACTAGTAGAACCCTTTTTTTTAGTCACTACGATTTTTTGTCCTATTGTTCTGAGCAAACGTTGCTTTGGAAATGTCAAGTTGGCTTTTTGATGCATAATAGATAGAGGTGAAATGCCATTGTTTTTTGACTTTTTCTCAAGAGTGCTAAGTAATTTTGAAGAAACAAAAAAGTTATTGATTTATTCTCTGTGCTATGCTCTGTTATTGGTGTTATTTGCTATAGTTAACTCTCCATAAACCGTTTGCATTTGATGTTGCGGTGAGGGGGTCGAGAAATAGGTTTAATAATCGGGCCGTTTAATAGGGCCATATTAGGAGGTGCCTCTTTAGCCTCATTAGGCCTTTTTACAGGTGGGGCCTTATTGGAAGGTTGGGTCTTCTTAGAGATTATACGGTAACCCAGACTCCAAAAAACCATCAAATTTTTGTATATAAAGCATATTAAGATAAAGCATATTCTCTAAAAAAAAATTCAAATCCCGGTCCCGAATTCCGCCGGACCCCTAAAGTTCAAACCTAGTTAAAATAGTGTATTGGGAACGAACTTGTGCTAAGATAAGTGAAACCCGACAGTAGTGATTTTGTACATAAAATCACATATACGTCTACAACTCATAGGTTTCAATTTTGTAATTACTTCGAAAAAAATTTTCCCACTATCGACAGCTATTATGAAACGTCGCAAATTTACTTATATAACCGAAAATTTAAATTTTTATTGACGCTAATGGAGAATCTGTTTCCGTTTTCCCTTTGGTCCCCCTGATGTTTTTTTTTTCAAAAAATGCCTTAGTCGCCCTGTTTTTTTTTTAGTTTTTTTTTTTAATTCTCATTTTTCAAGATTTTCATAATTCCAATTTCAACCTTTTTCATTTTCAAATTAACCCACGTTTAATTCAGGCAAAAACTTAAACAACCATTTTATTAAACAAAATACAGCACAGACAACAAAAACACGATTCAGATTTTATAATTATCGATCAGGAGACTGTGCCGGCCACGAAAGCAACAACAAAACGAAAGCAACAACAAAAACACGATTCAGATTTTATAATTATCGATCAGGAGACTGTGCCGGCCACGAAAGAACATCAATGTTATATCGGTGGAACCATTATGTGGCAATGTTGGCCTTGTGCTTTGGCCGTCCACCAGTCGAAGATGTCCACGCCCGTGCCAGGAAAAGCAGCTTCAACCCATAATGTTGCCTCCGCCGAAATTCACCATGCCTTTGTTATATTTTGGATCGAATCTTTTTTTCTTCGGACGACGAACGTACCTGAAGAAAGTCAATAAATTTTCGGCAAAGTTCTCATTGCATACCCCTTGCCATCACTTGAAACCATGTTAAATTTTGATTCGTCTGACCAAAGCACACCCTTCCTGTCTTCGATCGTCCAGTTCTGATGATCTCGAGCAAATTGCAGACGCTCTTTGACATTCTTTCGCGAGATGAATGGCTTCTCAACTGGACGTCGACAGAACAGCCCTTCCTAAATGATACAAATTTAATATAATACATTTTCGAGAAAGAGTACCTCCATCAACCGATAGCTTGAGTTCTTCCCGGATCTCTGGAGCTGTCAATTTAGGATTTACCCTGGACTTTTGCACAATCATTCGATCCATCCTTAATAGTACGAATAAAATCCCATTAATCAACTTCAAAACGATACCTATCAGTTGTCTTCGTGTGACGACCATCTTTCTTGTGAGCTTCGGGTGCTTTCGCCGGTTGTAGGCATCAACAACGGACTGTAAGGAATTCTTCAATGTTCAGCAATCCTAGTAAAGCTCCAGCACTTATCTGTATCATGTAGACGCACAATCGGCGTTTCGGTAACCGTATCCACCAATTTCGGGCGCATCTAAAAAGATATCGGATGTTCGTCCGGTAACTTTTTTCCGGCTACTATTTCAACGACTTTTCGATCATTATGAAATTGGTCGTAACATTTATATTAATTTATACCAACAAAAATGTCCATGTTGTAGAGCATTAAATTCTGCACAAGGTGGTGTATTTTGTTTTTGGTTTGTTTTAATATTACTCTGCAAATCGCTTTTCGAGAAGAATACACGATTTTTCGTGCCGTACGGTAACTTTTTTCCGCCACTGTATGGGCTCTAAACTTTCATCCAAAATTTGAACAAAAGTCGTTTTTTTGAACCTTCGCGTAAACTGCTTAATCCTGTGTTTTTATCCTGCATGAATTTTTTTCGCCTAGAATGATTAGTTTTTCAAAATCTTACTTTTTCATATAAAACCCATCAACTCTTTTGGCACGTTTTTGTTCTGTTATACACTTCTTTGCGCCAACTAAAAACATGACGACTGATCGGTTAGACTTGTTTCTTAAGCCCGAGAAAACATACAGTCAACTCTGCTAATAAAGAAGTCTCGAAAAGTTCCTTCGTGTCGTTTTAAAGTGACATTTTAATTAGAAAAAGACACTATGAAAGCCAAAAACTTTTGACAAAACACCGTGAAGGTGTTTGGTCCGTTGAGGGTCGTAACTTTTTTTCAGTGTGTGCATCTACATTGTGATAACCATCAGAAAAAATCAGACCTTTTCGTCATAAAGTTAAAAGCTTGTGGTTCTTATATAAAGTCATACTTTTTGGTTGTTACACTTTTCGACCCTGAAATGGCACTTTTCCTGCCGGAAATTTGAAAAAGCTTTTGTTTTCGGGGGTTTTCTTATTAATTTTCAATTTTTTTTTGACCAGCGTAGCGCAGGATCTCAGCTTTCTTACAAGCTATCAACTTACTGAATGAGATTTTCAAAAATTGGAGGAAAAGGTCTTTGAACAGAACAAATTTTTCCAAAAATTTGATCCCTTTAAAGACCTTTTCCTCCAATTTTTGAAAATCTCATTCAGTAAGTTGATAGCTTGTAAGAAAGCTGAGATCCTGGGATACACGCTGGTCAAAAATTGAAAAGTAATAAGAAAACCCCCGAAAACAAAAGCTTTTTCAAATTTCCGGCAGGAAAAGTGCCATTTCCGGCAGAAAAAGCGCCATTTCAGGGTCGAAAAGTATTTCAACCATACTTTTTTCACCCTTGTAGTTTTTGCTGACTGTCGCCATGAAAGATTTTGTGCCACGAAGTTGTGCCTTAACATGTTACTCGCATTCAATCCTCAATCTTTACCCTTCAAGTCTTCATATACTGAAAACTAAATAGAGGTCACTAACGACACTCGTTACACCCTTAAATTCTCCTAATCCTCGTCACTCCCAAATCCACTACTGCAACCCATAAACAATGGTAAGTGAGCAATGCGAATTCTGCAACACCAAAAAACCAAAATCTCACTCAGCAGTGAGAGTGCAACCCACCCAAAATACCGCTCCATTTTTGTTCAAATCCAACTGCAGCAAAATATGACGAGAAAAACTTTCCTCTTCTTCCAATAATCCAGCTCTGAGCAAACAAGAGTAGCAAGTTTTGTGCAGTGTGTCTCGCCTTGAATTGGGCAATTGGCTCCTTTATCTAGTGGGAAGAGTGAGTGAGAGAGTAAATACAAAAAAGAGAAAGTGGAGATTGTGCTACTGTTTGGTTAGTGTTTTTCTCGTTTTTGCTCCGGTCTCACCCCTGTTTTTGTACGTCTGGTGGTGATGTTTACTGCTGGATTAATTGTGAGGGTGTTGGGGTAATGGAATAGATAATGGATGACGCTACGTCAGTTAATAGCCTAGCATTTACTTGCTCCATATTTGGACTATAATTTTTGTTGGCTTAGGCTTTGTGTGTAACATTGGTGAAAGTGTTAACGTGGCTTTTGCAGATCTATACTTGTTCTTTGCTTAGGCTTAGTTGTTGCTCTTTGAGTAACCCAGCCACTAATTTTCTGCAATTAATACCAGTATGTCCCATAACTCTTCGCGTTTTTTTTTCATTTTTCGCAAAATTTTGCTAAAATGGATTGTTGCAATTTTTTGTGTGCTTAGATGCCTCGAGGACAAAGAATCAAGCCTGAAATCAGCAATCATCTTCGCCATACTATGCTCTACGACAAAGGACTGAGTGCAGTGAAAGCAACAGAAGAGATCAACAATGTTTACGGCCACGAGACCCTGAAAAAAAGAGCCTGTCAATATTGGTTTGCTTTTGAATCTAATTCAGCTGGTTTTGATGCTCTTGCTTTTCATTTAGGTTTACGAAGTTCGAGAATGGGGACAAGACGTGCGAAAACGATAAATTTTTTTTAACAAAATTTGAAAAAACGCGAAAAGTTATGGTACTTTTAACTCCTGCCTCAAATTCGGTCTTAAATTCTACCGTCACATTGAATATCACTATATAAGTTGGTTGTTTGGGTAAAAATGACAGGATTTTTTGAAACGGTGATTGAATGTGCCACCTTTTGGCTGAAAAGTGCCATCTTTTTAGTTTTAGAAAGAAAAGTTGAATAGTGCTAGATATCTAAAAAGTTTTTTCAAAGTGATAACACCATCAGGTAGGCCTGCGATTATAGTTTCTAACGACATATCATTTGTCGCAACATCTTCACAAAACATAGCACAAAAACGCTGATGTGTGAAGCAAGTCGGAAAAATAATTTGATTAATACTTTTACCCTTTTGTGCTATTTCTTGCTAAGATGTTGCAACAAATGATACGTAGCTAGAAACTAGAATTGCAGGGCTACCTGATGTTATTATCGCTTTGAAAAAAATGCTTAGATACTGACCTCTTTGACTGAAAGAAAAAAAACACGCGGCACTTTTCAGCCAAAGGTGGCAATTTTCAGACTTATTCAAAGCATATAGGAATAGGTCAGGAAAGGCTGCTCCAATCTTTTTACATAAAAATAAGTACATATTATTTTGTGGGTTGCCCACCCCCAGACCAAACCCCAAACCACAAGGGGGATCGAGCGAAAATCGTGTTTTCGACATTATAAACCAAAAACATTACAACGGTTATAACAATTTTTGAGAGATTTGGGAGAAAAAAATTTCAAAAAAATTAGCTTGGGGATCAAATCAAATTTTTTTTGTAATTTTTGTACCAAAAAGTTTTTTTTTGCTGAAAACGGTTTCAAAGTACAAATAAATAGTTTTTGAGACTTTTGGAAAAAAATTGAATAAAATAACAAGGGGGACCAAGTCAAAATCGGTACCCAATATAAGATAGGGCTAAGCGAGGGGTAACCGAACGGGAAATATTATTACGGAGAAAGGGTGTTTAGTTTTTTGTAATTAATCGGGACCTGCAAATAAAACATTTTGGTATGGATGCGCTTAAAATCAGTTTGGAAAAAAACTTACATACAGGCAAGTCTCGATTTTACGGCACCCACTCAAGTTCCTTCCCGCCCAGGGTCTGACGCTTTTTAACCTCGATTTTGAAGTCTTTTGCCGAATGTGATTTGCCGATGTGGTGCTGAAAATCGAAAGGTTTTAGATTTTGCCGGTCGTTTTCAAAAAAAATGCCATTGAGACCAGCGGGTCTTGATTATACGACACCTGTTTTTCAAAAAGCTCCTTATTTCAAAAATGGGTGGCATAGAATCGAAACCCGTAGGTCTTGATGGCAAAAAAATTAGTTTTTTTTGGAAAAGACCGTCGAAATCGGAATCACTGCGATTTGCAGGAACAGAAAACAAGAAAATTTTACAGAAACTCCCACGAGCTCTACCGATTCAAATATCAAGACTGACCCAAAAATTTTGCGATTTTCGGGGGTGGGGTTTGAAAAATTGGGCGGAATTAGAGAAAATACGGTAAGCCTGTTGGTGGGACTGAAGTTGTCGTTGGTGCTCACTCACAGGAATACTCACCCATTTCTATTGCCTGATTTGGTAGGTTCCAGTTATATCGCACGCACACATGCCCCTCGCCCCTAAATGGAGGCATGCAGTTGTGGAGAGCAGTAGTACCTATCTATCTATCTTTATATGTGTGTCCCATCATTGATTGGCCACGTTGACAGGCTTTTCGGGGAGGGACGACTCCATCTCCTGCTATTGTATAAGTGATTGGGCAGTCAGTGAGCTGGCAATACCAGCGGCCTGCCAATCATTTTACGTCTGGAATCACGGCGGGCATAATTACCACCAAATAATTTTTTCCAACCATAGAATTGTTACTTTTGAAACTTTCGTATTTTCTAGACTGCCACGTTTTTGTGCTTTTTCTTTGTTTAACTCTATTGTTATTGTAACTTATTCCCCATATCTCAACTAACAAGTCATTTGTTTGCAGAATATTGATTTTGAAAAAAATTTAAAGCCAATACACCAGCCAATACATCACAAACTGAGGTCGACAGGAGAATTGCGCAAGCAACGCCGAACACATACATAACGCAACTCTTTCAAATAAACTGACAGGTTGTGAATGTTAAAATAAACGCAGCCGACTGGCTCTCCCTTATTCTATCCTAAATTGTAATAGACAAAAATTCTCATACCCAAACGGCTAATTATCAATATCACTGATTTTTTGCATCGAGGGCAAGGTGGCTCTGAAGGTACAAGGATGTTGGGGATAGTATTATTTCGAACCGATGATTAGTAGCTGGGTTTGTGAGCACTTTTTCAAAAGGTTGTGAAATTCTCATTTTTTGCGTTTCAAACATTTTTTTCGAACTGTTTTTCGCAGAAAGGCAAAATCTAGAAAACCGTTAATAAAAAAAGTCTGAAAAGCGAAAAATGAAAATTTTACAACCTCTTGAAAAAGTGCTGACAAACCCAGCTCCTAGTTGTCGGTTCGAAATAATACTATCCCCAACCACCGCATATATGTGTAATTGATCATTTAAGCAACAAAGAAAGCCTTAATTTTTTTAAAGCAGGTGTATATGTTGTTCGTGCAGCTAGCACGAAGAAGTAGTAATTAAACCGTTTAGCTATATGAACTTTTGGTTATAACAATTCAGGCTGTGACAAGAAGAGCCAGTCGACTACACAAATAATAGACAACGCTAATTTCCTTTCCCTGTTTTCATCCTAAATTTTGTAGTCTTTCAGCCTACTCAACTAGCCTGACTTTGAAAATTGTTTTTAAGAAACTCTATAATTTCGCCGTCCAACGATAAACGCCTATCGAATTTTTATTGGGAGCTTTAGTTATTGGAAGATTTGCATTGATGGCTAATGGCTTCTAGAAATTTAAAAGTGGTCTGCTTAACTAATTTTTTTTGTCCAAATTATTTCTGGTGTATTATTTCCAGTCTCATCACTAATTACAAAGCAAAAAATTTATTATTTGATAAGACTTTGACATTAATTTCTTCTTATTAGCTTTTCACTTCTCACTATTTCTAGGCATGCAAACACCTACAGCCAGTTTGTACAGTTGGTAGCATTGGTGTTTATTCTGGTCCTCTCACTGCCCTATATATGAGCAGTCCTCCCAAAAAAGCTAAGAACAAAACTGCTGCTACTGCCATTTTCTCGCCCCCATCAAAAATGGGAGAAGGAAATTTTGTGAGATTGATCACCTGTATATGAGCCTATAAAATTTTTGCTAATAATACTTTAGCTTAGTCAGTAAATTGCTTTTTTGGATTGAGAATAATATTGTGGTTTTGGCTGGTTTTGTCGCCAAGCTTTGTCCCAGCAAATCCTACTAATTTTGCAATAAAGTTTTGGTTTAGCCCATTGTTTGTGAGGTGAGCTGGAAAGGAGGGGTGTGAGTGACAGCTGCGGCGTCCAGGAAAAATAGCATCATTTTCACTTGTGGGTTGGAGATATTTTCGTTCGCAGAATAATATTTTTGATGTTTTTTATATTTTTTTATTCAAAATCTCGATATTGTACACGGTAGAGATAATGAATATATTTTTTAGATGTTTTTGATCGAATTTTCTCCCCCTCTAGATCGGTGCTAGCGCTTTCCAATACACGGTGACACAAAATTACTGTACTGTACAATTTTTTGAAAAATTTTATTTATAATTTTTTAATTGAAATTTTCGAATGTAACTATGATTTTATCCACTACTCTGTTATGTTTTTCACAGAAAAGAATATTCGTAGTGTGTTTGGGACCCAATATGAATTCAGGCACAGTAAAGAGTGTAAGCTCTCTAAGCATAGAACCTCTTCTCAAACCCAGCACCTGGCAGAACAGAAAAAAGTATACAAAGAGAGTTGGACAAAATTGGTCAGCGTGAGTAAGGGATGTACACGAATTTTAAAAATCTGACCGGCAGGGCCCTGTGTTTACTAATGTTTCTGAAGTGGTGCAGTAATTTCGTGTCACCCTGTGAAATGAGTAAGAAATCCATATACTGCTTAACAATTTTAAAAATATGATCAGTTGCAACTTTTGCATGAAGCCCATTTGAAAAACTTCTAAAAAATATGGTCTTCATCTCTAACCTAAATCTCTGAATGGCTTTTTTTAAAGTCATGGTAATACATAATGGCAACTTGGACTACCAACATTTGAAAAATGAGGGAGTCCGGACAAATATTCGAAAACCTGGCAAACCCATGATTAGTATGCAGGGGCGTACCCATGGGGGGGATCAGTTGGCTCCTCCGGTTAGATTTTTTTAAAACAGTATAGGTAAAATGGCCTCAAAAAATTTGAAAAACGGTGTGGGCAAAATGGCTTAAAATTTTTTGGCACCAAAGTGCCTCTCCCGTCAGAAATTCGTGCCTACGTCACTGCTAATATGTCCAGAGAAATTGGAATATAGCATACACTAACTAAAATAAATTGACTTTTAGTGAAATAACGAAAAATTAATGACAACTTCCAAAACAAACGCGCGAAAAAAATTGATTTTATTTATGGGATTTGTTCTTTTTTTCGGAATTCCAAATCTTATTTTCTTTGGCATTTTTAGTCAAAATCTTATTTTTCAGCACCAACAGAGCAATATATGCACAGTACAAAACAGCATATTTTTGGTAAAGCAGCATTAATTGTACTCATTTTTCCCAATTGTGTTATTATATTGGTCTATATTTGGTTATCTGGGGTAGTCTTATTTCGAACCGATGACTAATTGCTGGGTTTGTGAGCACTTTTTCAACAGGCTGTAAAATCTCCATTTTTTGCATTTCAGATATTTTTTTTGAAATGTTTTGTAGATTTTGCCTTTCTGCGTAAATGTCTGAAACGCAAAAAATGAAGATTTTACAGCCTGTTGAAAAGGTGCTCACAAAGCAAGCAATTAGTCAGCCGTTCAAAATAATACCACTAGCCCTGACAACCCTTCGATAATATTGTGAATTTCAAATATCAGATCCAAGCGTTTCCTTGTCGCAATTTTCGTTAGAAGGAAGCCGAAATTTTCTGATTTACACAATAATTTTAATTTTTTTTTAATATTCTGTAATTAACGGCTAGAATTATTACTGTTCTTGGATTGT
Source organism: Ditylenchus weischeri (assembly GCA_029231635.1). Taxonomy (NCBI): domain Eukaryota; kingdom Metazoa; phylum Nematoda; class Chromadorea; order Rhabditida; family Anguinidae; genus Ditylenchus; species Ditylenchus weischeri. The sequence goes on from JAMRYI010000235.1 coordinate 194,415, forward strand.
AACGTAACACTTGAAAAATGTTATTTTGTGTGTGTGTCTCTGAACAACATTTTTTCTCTTTGTTCCTATTGCCCAGTTTTTTCTGAGCCGATCAATAGATTAAATCAATCGAAAACAGCTGCGGTTTATCTATTTTATCTTGTTTTTCTGGAGAAAGGTGCGTCAACGATTGTTTTTTGATTGTATATATCAAAGTAGTTCTCGGTCGGGGATCAAAAAACCGGGTACAGTAAATGTACGACAATAATTACATGTCTAACCGACCTGATATAAATTAAAAAAAAATACCCTAGGCCGACATTCACCTTACTACTTTCACCTTACTCCCTTTAATAGAACCAATTGTGGCTCTATTTTTAAACCGCCTTAGTGGGGGAGGGGGTTCGATTAGAGAGTGTGGTTTATTAGAGAGAATACAGTATTTTTTAACCTGCCTCCAGGATATTGCATTATAAGAGCATGTCAGCTTATTTCATTCTTCTGAAGAGTCACTTACTGGAGCATGTCACCTTAATAGGTCATGTCGGCTTAATCGAGGAAGTACGTTATATGCAAAAACCAAGTTCGACAACGAAAAAATCGGTACGTTTCAACAAGCCGATGAAAAACCGAAGGGAATGCTGAAAACTACAAGGTCGTACGGTGAAATCCGAACATAAACCAAAGTAACCAGCGTAATTCAATGGGTTACAGTAATTAATTTCTATTAACTCAAAATTCAAAGAAGAATGACATTTTTGTAAAATAAAGAACATTTGGTAATTGTTCAGCAAAAAGTTTTACGTTATTTTTGAGCACAAAAAATAAAGATTTCGACGCAAAATATAAAAAATCCCTAAGAATAATTAATTTATAATAATTTATCTAAAATTCTTTGGTAAGTTCTAAAATAAAAAATTCAAAAAAATTTGAAATTTGAAACCTATTAGTCTTTTTAACTGTTTTAATTCTTTATAAAAAATTTATTATGCAAACTAAAAAGTTAAGTTTCGCAAAATTTCTAAATTTTGAAACTCATCAAAGTGTCTGACCGCAAAGTTTTGTTAGCACAAGACGTCCTTAACAATCCGATACCAGCGAAATTGCGAAACAACTGTTAGAAAAAGTACACGTTTTTCGTACGATTGGGTTGAATAAGATATTTTTGACCAGCTACCTCGTAATATAATGTCCAACTGAAAAAAAGTTTTGAAAGTATTTTATAATCTTGTTTTTGCAGTTGACACACAACTTCAACTACCCACTCATACACACTTTCAACCCTCCTTGCCCCTATTACACTAATTTAACTTCAGCTTTTGAGAGGCATGAAAAGGTCCAGAAATAAGCGTAATATATTTTTCAATTTAGGCAATTTTATACCCCTTCTTCCTGTCCTCCTGCCCCTTCTCTACCATAAAAAGGCTGTTTTGCTGGTAGTAGTGGTATTGCTAGCTGGCGACGAGCAGGAGAAAATAGTTAGCAGCTAGCAAGCTCCTCTTCCAATTTTCTTCAAAAAATTAGCTTGCTTGCTGGAAAATGTTATAAGGCAATTATTTTGTAAATTTAGAAAATTGTTTTTTTGGAAAATCGGGCAAATTAAAAATGGGGATTGGGCTTTTGGGGCGCTTCTGAGCGATGAGGCAATAAGTGGCTGGACTAGACACTCTTTGAAAAATAAGCGGGTGTAATATAAAAAGTTTATGTCTAAATCTTACTGGGTAAAATATTGATGGTTGGTCAGGACAATATTACCTGGATATCGTCCCAACCATCGATATTCACAATATCCACTGGATAGCGTCCAACGAGTACAATCCAAAGTTCGGGTCTAGTCCAATCAAAGAACACTTCGCGTTGTCTTTTCCGAAATTTTTTGCAGGTTTATATCAAAGTACACATTTTGTTGCCGATTTTTATTCTGAGATTTTTTTTAATTTTCGACTGCTGAGATGTGAGTATAAGTTGTGCTAACAACAATTTGAAAAAATTAGTGTAGAACTTGAGAAAATTCGCCCTACCTCGGCAACCAAGAATTCAAAAGAATTTTTTTTTGTATAGGATTCTTGAGAAAAATTCGTGTTCACGTAACTAACTGAGCGATTCCTATGTACTATACACTCTTTTTTTGTTGAGAATCCTGAGCTTTCATCAAATACGGCATAGTGGAGTTCCGATTGAACATACGGCGAACAAAATTCATTTAATTTGTCTAAAAGTAAATTAAGTCAAAATAAAATACCGATTTAAGACACACAAAAACTCCGTCCCCAGGTCGTATGTCAAATAGAAAGTCAATTGTACGAACTTTCATTTGGAGCCCATCGGTCAGTTTCTACGATTTTTTATAGAAAATATGTTAGCACGTTTTGTTGTTCTATTGTAGGAATTGCAAACAGGATTGGTTTAACATTTGTAACCACCGTCAAACGCAGCATATTTTGCTATAAGATTGACATAGAAGTAAAACATGGAAAATTCCGCTACGTCCAGGTCAATAATAATCTGAACTAAGTGAGGGGTAGCGCGGCAGCATCAAAATAGAGAAATGGGCGAAGGTATAAGTGTGAGAAAAAAATTGTGTCTAAAAAGTGTAGCGTATATATTGGGTTGTCCAGAAAGTCTTGTAATGACAAAACTTCGTGGTTTGACACTTTGATGGGTTTCAAAAAATTTTTGTTTATAAAAATAAAAATTATTATTGTTTGATGGGTTTCACAATACGAATATCACGAGAAAAATTTAGATTTGAAAACGCGTTGATTCTAAATTCTTTACTGCAACTTATTAAAAAGTTTTGCTTACTTCTTATATATTCAAACTTTGAAACCCATCAAAGTGTCAGACCACGCAGTCTTATTACAACAAGACTTTCTATAAAACCGAATGCTTTAACTCACAGTTGGCAACGTATGTCAAAATAAAGTAAAAACAGTTTATCAAAATCTTAGCCAGTATGGCTTGACCATTTTAATGAAAAATGAAAATGTGGATGGATTAACCTTTTGTGGGCAGATGATGTTGCAATAATAGTCTTGTCTTCTTTTCTGCTTCCTCTAGGAGAGAGAGATTTCCAAGCAGACAAACAGACAGATTTATTGTTAAGGGGTTGCTGATAAACTCCAATCCCCCTCCCATTTGAAAGGTGTGTCGCCGAGGGGGTGGGGTGTGTGTATTTATTTTTTTGCACTCTTCAATCGATTTTGCGGAAATAAACCAAAGAGAAAGAAACAAATGCCCGATTTTTTGTGGAATTTAGTACATAGGAAATGAATATTTTTTTCATTTTGATAAATGGATTTAATGTACTGTTTTGTATTTGGTTTTATTATTTTGTGGATTTTGATGTTTTACATAATTTTCGAGTGCGTGTGCAAATTGTTTTTCACGTTGCGTTACAGAGTGCGAGTATCTGTTATTGATAGAAGTATTCGAAACGAGAATACTTATAGGTATAAATACTTTCAGATTTGTAGAGTATTGAATTGCCAAATTAGTCTTGGCTGAGTGGTTCGACACTTTGACTGGTTTCAATTTTTCGGTTTAGTCGGCTCGCAGAACTTTTAATATGTTGCATAATAGAAATTTCTATTAAAGAAACGCAGCAAAATTGTTTTATGGGTTGTTGCAGGTTCAACGCAAACGTTGCAGCAGAACAAAAGTCTTTTTGAATCAAAAATATTTGCAGCAAAAAAAGCTTTGTCTATTAGAAAGAGCTAGTCACTTCGGAATTAACGCAAAATTTCTCTACAACCGTATATAGTTCTTCGTGGTCACCCAAACCCGATCACATAGCAATAGGGTTGTCAGGAGTAGTCTTATTTCGAACCGACGACTAGTTGCTGGTTAGAGACTTTTTCAAGAGGTTGTAGAATTCCATTTTGAGTTCAGACATTCTTTTGAACAGTTTTGTAGATTTTGCTTTTCTGTGCAAAACAGTTCAAAAAGAATGTCTGAAACGCTAAAAATGAAGATTTTGCAACCTCTTGAAAAGTGCTCACAAGCCTACCCACCCCACCCCTACCAACCCTAATTTTGTCACTTTTGAGTGATTTATTAGAACAAATGCGTTATTATGAAATTTTTAGGTGGGCAAGAAATTATTATTTTTATTGTTGGCTATATTACATGCGGGTGTGTATCGGTGGTGTAAGTGCCCTCTGCTGCTAGGCTGATCGCAAAGCCCTGGCTTTGCCCAGCTACTATGTGGCTGATTCCAATCCGTGCTGCTCCAACATGCAAACACTCCGGTATTCACACACTTTGAAATAAGATTAACTAAATGTTTGGGTGGTTTAGTTTCTACACAAAGCGCATATTCTCGGTGGTGTGTGTCTTTTTCTTTGCTTTTCTAATATTGCTAGCCACCAGGAATTCACATGATCTGGATAATTCAGCAGGTAAGTTGTTTTAATCAAGTCCACGCAATAACTTTTTCACTAAAATTAGTAATATTGTGAGCCATCAGTGATTTTTTTTAAATAATTTTTAAAATCGCTAATAGCACGCCTCATTATTTACTCAAGCATAATTTTTTATCTCTTACGGTTAAGCTGCAGCCATACCCCGGCGTAACAGGAGTCGCGTAACAAAATTTTAAAACTTTCCAGACAAACAATTTTCATTTTAATTTTTGAACATCTAATATTCAAAATAGCTGCTAGAATTTAGCCGTCATTCTGGTAGTAAAATATCTTCAAGTTTGTATAAAAATGGACTATACTAGCGAATACCTCCCCCCAACGATTTTGCTTTTTTAAACTTAAGTAAAGAGCAAGTCACGTAACAGCATGTTACGTGACTCGATCCGCATAACACGCTGATATGGGACATGTGACATAAACTTGAAGATGTTTAACAATCTAAATAACCGCTAGATTCTAGTGTAAGAAAGCGTGGAAAATTGTTTTAGGCTGAATTTTCGTCGGCATCGAAGAGTTGAAAAACACAAAACGCCCTCCAAGGTCATAATCTGGTAATATTACCGGTCATAATCTAGATTATGACCGGATAATGAAAAATCGGTCATATTCTTTTTCAACAAGCAGGAAATCATTGTGTCATTGTTTACGTTTACTTATTGTGGGCCACTAGTTTTGCTTGGTTAATTGCTTATAAATGAATTGATTTTAGTGCTCCAATGTCCAAGCAAACTAATCCTCTCTCATGGTGCTGGAATTACTTCAAACGATTGCAAGAGAAAGATGGTAAAGGAAATTTTGTCTTCGTCGGCTACTGTTCATTTTGCAATGAGAAATATCAAGCTCATGCGGGAAGAATGGAAAAGCATTTGAAGGTTAGTTGAAGTTATTTGAAGGTACTGATAAGATTTGTTCAGGAGTGCAAGAGAATCGGCGTTGAAGTAAAGAAACAGATTGATCGCCTGCTAAAAAATCAACTAGAGAGCCTCCCAAAAAGTTCGCCTATGAGTCGGATGAAAGCAGCTCGAGGACAAGCATACCGGGGATCAAGAGTTTCTGGCAAGAGCGTCAAATAGAGCTTCAAAGCAAATTTAAAAACAACAAGGGGGCCAAGGCGTATTTTGCAAAAAAACAACAAGGGGGACCAAGGCGAATTTTGGCAACCGCTTCTGCGATAGAACCGCTTCTTCGACAACGTAAGCAATGACGACCAGGAAGAGGCAGACATCCTCCTCACTAGGTTAGTCTTTGATAATTATTGCAAAATTCTTATGCTTTCAGGCTTTATAAAGCACAATCTTCAGCTCGAATAGATCTCTTCAAGAGCAAACTCATTGATGAGGAAATAACCGAAGAAGACTTGTCCGCAGAAATTCAGGAATTGTTTATGTATGATTAAGCTAAATAAAGCAATGTATTTAACGATGTATAAAATTTTCTTCAATAGTACAAAAAGATTATGACCGGAATATGACCGAAAACGAGTTTATGGCCGGTAATATTACCGCGAAAGATTATGACTGGTAATTTTCACAACTCTAGTTAAAACAGAGATAGTTCTGAAAACTTTTTGTTCCCACCTTTCAGCCCCTATGCTACAGCTTTTAAAAGTCAATTATTTACATAATTATTCATTTATTATACATTTTATAGACTACCTCCCTGGAGTTGGCAACAAAGGTGCCTATGAGGACAATCACCATCCTAGAGATTTTAAGATTCGCAGGCCTGGTGAACAGCTGGCCTTCCAACCTCAGGTTGCTCCGGTGCTACATGCCAGACCCATTGACTACTCTGATCTGAGTAATATTCTGTAGAAGACCCCAATGCTCCCACTTAACCAGCCCTAATTTAGATGTGGATCGCCAAGTGGACAAGGAAGTGGTCGAGCGAATCCAAATGCACCTCAAAAAAGTAGATCTGAAGTCTATGTTGGAGCATGAATGCAAAAAGAATGTGACTTTGGAAGAATTTTGGCTAGAAACACAAAGTCAAGTAGTGCCTAAACAGGACTCTTGGGAGAGGTTTTACGCTCAGATTGGCACTTGTGATTTGTACCATGATGTGGGTATTGATTCGATTTTGGATTTTAATAAATTTTTATTGTTGCAGGATCAGATCATCACAGATCTACTGTACGATCTTAGCAAAATGCCCATCAAACACACTGCTATCATGGAAGGGGGCACTCAGGTAATTTCTTGCAGCAAAAGTAGCGTGGATGAAATATGGAAAGCAATTGCATATACATTCTGTAACTGATTTTCCGGAGTATTCAAACGTGAATCAACCTGATACCTAAATAAAACTATCCTTAAAAAAAATTTAAAAATTAAACCTTGGGGTGCTTTTGAACAAAATCTTTGAAAGGTTTCAGAAACGTCGTCTTAATAAAAATGCGACAAAATTATTGGGTAAGTTTAAAATTTCTCATTCCGGCTTTGAAAATTTCATTTTGAAACCTGTCAAAGAATTTTTGTATCGTCCATTAATTTTTACATATATCGCATTGAAAAATCAGTCGCGGCCTTGAAAAATTGAATACAGTCAAATCGGATACAGTCAACGTCGAAAGAGATTTTCAACGAAATAAAAGATTTTGAAAAACGACCGGCAAAATCAGAATCCCTGCGATATTTTGGAATAGACTGGCTAATCACATTTGGCAAAAGACTTCAAAAATTCGACGCAAAAAAGTGTCGGACCCAAGGCGGGAACTAACTTAAGGGGGTGTCGGTTTATCCAGGTTCAACTGTATTGGGCTGTTCCATATTATAGTTGATATAGTTAAACGACCGAATCAGTTTTTTGGGTGGTTTTGACGCATCCTGTATGTGTTCCTTATCCCCCTTCAATTAAATCACTAATTTGCGTATAAGTTTTCTAATGCTCTAGTTATAAATTTAGGTCAAACTTATCCTGACTTTTGAGAACGATAAGCAGGCTGTGTTCAAGCCTATGAGGTGATCACTTCTTATCTTTTTTAAACCAATAGAAATGACTAAATTGACTTTTATAGGTACGGCAGAGACTACGAAACAGACCCCAACCATTTCTACTTTGGAGATTTTGAGCGCCACAACGCCGAGATCGCAACATTCCACATGGACAGGTAGTAGTGATCTAATAATGCAACATCATCTTTAATGCTCAAGGAAAAGAAGAAGATAAACTTATGAGGGTCATAAATATTACCCGATAAAAGAAAAAGATGGCTGTTAAAATTTTCTTCTCACATTGATTTATGTACTTTATAATCCTCGTTTGGATATGAAACTTAAGAGCGAAAATCTTAGATGTGCTTTTTAGAAGAATTTTTGGAACTTTGCAGGGGCATACCGTAAATCCTCTAATAAGTCCCCATGCTCTAATAAGGCCCACCCTCAACTTTGGGGACTTATATCTCAGCCAAGAGAAAATATTTTGCAAAGCTGTTTATTGCGTTTTCTTAATGGCCATGAGCTCTACCGATTCTACTCTTTAGGTCTTAGTTGAGCACCCGAAATATCGAGATCGAAAATATCGAGATCGAATTCAAATTTTTCTGATTTTTGGGGGTTTGAAAAAAAGGCCCTATGAGGCCTTATTAGAGGAAATATGGTAAGTAAAAAGGCTTGACCAGAATTTCTTTCCCACTCCACGACATTTAACCTGCTTATTTTAATTAAATTTTTGAAGGTTCTCTTTAGATGGGTTTTTAAATCAGGCCTGCGCTCACCTGTTGTCTAAATTTTTTTCTTGAAAAAAAAACTTACAAGGGAGGGACCCTGACTGTGACCTGGAGATTTTTCGATGAATTTTTTTATGCGCGTATTCTTGTACAACGTGCCCGAATCGCGTGTGAATTTGGCTCCCCGCCTCTGAAAGTCAACAAAAATTTTGAGAATGACCCATGGCCCATGGGTCAGTTATAAAAAACCATGATATGGGTATTGAGGTGTTTTTTGAAACTTTGAGTGACCCTTGTACCGCTCTTTGTGGACCTTCAGAGCTGGGGAGCCAAATTTGTCAGGAACTTGGGCACAAGAATACGCAGAGAAAATTTTTCATCGAAGTTCCCTGGTCACAGTCAGAGTCCCTACCTTGTTGGAGCCCATTTGCGAATAGCTTCCTAGATACATTTGATTTGCTTTGTAGGATATTGGGCTATAGAAGAGCAGTTCCAACAGTTGGCAGGGTTATGAACATAACTGAAGAGCTGAGGGACAAGGCTGAACGTCGTCTAAGAAAAACTTTCTTTGTCTCTCCAGGTAGCTTTTCCTATTTTCTTTTAGTGAAATTATGGCCAGTAATGATTCAGCCAAAAACCACTGTTTTGTGAGCAAGTGATTACTATTGTGGTAGGTGTTTTTAGTGAAATAATTGCCAGACAAAATTCTTTAGGTTCAATTGAATATTTTTTTATCAGATACTACCCATGCTATTTGGGCGCCAGACCTTAAAGGCAAGTTCATTTAAAAGTTAATTAATCTAAAATTACGGATGGGCGTTTGCTCTTTTTGTCTCATTTGAGACAAAAAGGAGCAAACAATTTAATCTTTGCCCCGAAATCGATTTTTTTAAATACAGTCAACCCCTGATTTAACGGCCCCATCTTGAAATCGTTCCCACCTAGGTCCCCCAAATTTAACTGTGTGTAATCCTATGATTTTGGACATAAACTAAACAAAAAATAGCACAGCTTAATTTTTAGAAGGGTCTGTCCAGGTATTCTTGCCAGATGACACTAGTGTGCCTAGGTAATCATTGCCATTACCACATTAAATCGTAACAAAACCTGAATTTATAGAAAACACAACAAATCTCCCTATCGCCGGTTTGGACTTCTCAAAACTTTAATCATTAAAATATTGAAATTTGTGTTTTAGAACCTATTCCAAAAAGACCCAAATAGCCCTTTGGTAAGTTGTAGTGATTTTTGTGTGAATTCTTGTGTGATACTTAGTCATTTTTGATTCAGGCAATCAGACATGAGGTATTGTGACTGGAAAGTTAAGACTAGGAAGCAGTACGCCCATGGCAGGAGACTTCTCGACCTAGTAGATCTGCACATCATGGACTACCTGATCATCAACCAAGACCGCCATCACTACGAAACCTTTTCTGCGTTTGGCGAAATACCCTCCTACGCCATACATCTAGATAATGGGAGATCGTAAGTGATTTTCAATAAAAAAGCAAGCGCATAGGCATTTAATGATTGCATTGTTCACTCAGTATCGATTAAAATCTGATTTATCGGGTTACGAAGTAATTCCTGCGGTAAAATCAATGTGATGAACGCTTTTCTAATAAGTTTCATAAACATAAATACCGTAAATGCTCTAATTATATGCCATGCTCTAATTATCCGCCACCCTAATTTCAAGTGGTCTGAAATTTCTGTTTTCATTTACTGTTTGAGGCCTACAAAAAGTGCCTGTTGAGGATTTGTGAATAGACACTCAAATGGTTTTAAAAAAATTTGATTAATAATTAATAATCTAAATTTTTTTGATAGGTTGTAAAATTCAAATTTCAGAAGAAAAATAAATTCAAAATTTGAAACCCATCAAGCATTTTAGCTGTCTTAATTCTTAGCAAATTCCAGTTCTGGAACTCACCAAACAATTTTTATCACATTTATTATAAATATAAATTGTGAAACACATCCAAGTGCAGCACCACGCATTCATGTTAAGCAAGACTATTAGACAACCCAGTATATTCTTTAATGTTTTTAAACAGAAGTTCTGTAATTTTGTAGGTTTTCGAAGGAGAACCTGACCTCCCAGAAAATGGAAAATTGAGTGTTTGGCTCAAACGAAAGCCTACGATGTGCTGAGTATGATAACACCAAATTTGGCCACTGTCCGGGCTGTGGCCTCCCGAAGTTTGGTACTCAGAAAAACCAGTACATTTCTTAGAACAGTTTATACTCAATGAAAATTTCATGAATTGTAGTCGTTTGATTGCTTATTCGACGCAGAATGACGTAATATTTCTAACAAGCACAAAAACGTTACAGTCTGTTGGGAATTTTGGCGAAAAAAGTGTGTTTTTAAAAAATCAGTATTTTTTGATTTATCGACATTTTGACGTTCTGTTATATAGCCCTTTTTCGTGTTTTCATTCAACTTTTTAGTTACCAAAAACCACATAAAGTCACCTCAGAAGTTCGAAAAAGACATTGTTTTTAAGTTCCGGTACTTTGATTTTTCGACCTTTCTAATACTTTATTAAAGTGGTGTTTAAAAAATACTGATTTTTTGAAGGAAAAAACACATTTTTGCTGAAATTTACAACAGACGATAAAGTGTTTGTACTCATTATAAAGAGGGCACAAAAAATTTAAAAAAGTCTTTCATCGTGAAAACGATTCCGAAATGTCTATTTCAGTTGTTTTTTTTTGGGGGACACATTGCACAGAAGTTCCTTATAAAGAGCAACTCCTTCTGCGTCGAATAAGCTTTTAAACGATGGTCCGTCATTCAATTTTGACTGAGTATGAATTGTTGTAAGAAATGTGCTGGTTTTTCTGAGTTCCAAACTTCGGGAGGCCACGGCTCGGCCAGTGGTCGAATTTGGTGCTATCGTACTCAGCACATCGTAAGCTTTCGTTTGAGCCCAAACACTCAATTTCCAATTTTCTGAGTGGTCCAGGTTGGCCTTGAAAAAACTACAAAATCACAGAACTTTCTTTGAAAATCACAATTTCGAAACTCATAAAATTTTTTATTGTGTTTTCATTGATAGAAAATTTTGCAAGTCATTTTGGTATTTTTACCAAAAATTTTTCTACAACCCAATGCTTAAAGGAAGAATGAAAAAATCCTGTAGTTGTGCACTCACTATACATAAAGAAATTTAATAAATTATTTTTGTAAAAAGTTAAGATGTACCGAAAAACGTCACTGGCTTCACATGCGAAAAACTAAGTACAGGTTAACTGTCTACCTGTGCTGTTCCGACGCCGATCTCTTTTGAAAAAGGGCCTCAGCGCCGGCGCTAAAAAATAGTAATCGGTTGAGCAGGTGGTAATTTTATAAAATGTATTCTCTAGGCTGAGAAGTGGGTCTATTCAAAGAAGAATTATTAGAGGGTGGAAAGTTTATGAAGTTTATACGGTAATCGATATTTGTTTTGTAAAAAAAGTTAGCTAAATCAATTTTTTTGATTGATGGCATATGAAGCCCTGATTATATTTAATAGTGAAACAGTGAACTAGAGAATCAAGAAAAAAGGAAAAAAACCACAAATAGAAATAAAATGCAACAGGAAAATTCAAACTCTTTAGCGTAAAATTGAGAAAAAATGTTTTTTTTTCAATATTGGGCAGTCGAATTTCGGAAACAGCGCCGGGACCAGCGTCGGTGCCCACCAAAATTTTTCATTGGCGCCATTACACAAATAATCCTTGCCAAAAATCTTTATAGAAGATTGATGGGCTAAACTTGCTTATAAGGGAACTACCCAAAATCATGTTTTGACCACTTTTTTAGATGTTTTAGAACTTGAATGCTACAGAAACGTGTTATTTTGATTGGGAAACACATTTACATAAAAAATTTGACAAAAATTCACTTTTTTGGGTTTTTTTTGGTTTTTTAACAAACATACCCAATAATAGGATACCTGGTTTAGGTACCAACCATGGTCCAGCCATGATTGGACTTGGGGAAAGGGTTGTATATGGGCCTACTTTATCATGTGCCTGCACTACTATGTGCACCCTTCGCCAATCCCTTGCAATGACGAGCATGTTGGGTATGTTTGGCTGCGAAGCGGCCAAACATACCCAATACTAGGATACCTGGTTTAGGTACCACCTTGGTCCAACCATCCAACCAATGTGTTTCCCAATCAAAATAACACGTTTTCTGTAGCATTCAGGGTCTGAAACATCTAAAAGTGGTCAAACATGATTTTGGGTAGTTCCCATATAAGGAATTCCTGCCGATTGATGGAGAATATGCAGTACTTCAATTATCAAAAGTCCTTGTTTTTTTTATTCTGTCTGTAATTTACTGGGTTAAATTCAAAACCAAAATTGTAACTCATTGTATGTGTTTCTTAATTTACCTTAGCGAAAAAATTTTAGGATATTTTTAAAAACCATTACAGGGTGTACTACATAAACTCTAGGCTTTTTTTAAATGTCTGTGCTTGCAACCATTTACTCGGTCTATTTTTGATCTTATACATAAATTTGTGCAAATCCAACTTGAATTGCAGGTTTGGAAGGACGGACATTGATGACGACGACATTCTGATGCCTTTGAGACAGTGCTGCGTTATAAGGCCTTCCACTTTGTAAGATTTATAAAAATATGGTAGTTCTTGGTCCAAAGCGGTCAGCTGACCGACAATAATTAGAAAGCTAAATCAATAACCGGGTAGGCTTAAAAACTGACCGTGAACTATCCTGATTAAAAGTTATTCAAAGGGGGAACTGTTTCATGTCCGAAAGGTCTTGAACGGAAAGTTGGAAATTTGAAAATAATTAAAAATAATTGTCGGAACTTTATCGGAAAAGAACCTTGAGAAAAGAAAAACAGTCTTTTAAACAAATAAATGTCAAAAAACTTGCCTAGTTGTGGGACCTCAAATATTTAGAAACAGTGGACTGTCTCCCTCCGGGCGCCCGCATTTGAAAGGCAAAGTTCAGTGTAGCAAAATACTACATACTAATCGGGCCGTAAAGGGAAACCCAAATTTATGGCAATCTTCAAAAAGTTTTGGGGCTTTTTGCTGGTCAATCAGTGACAAACTCGCCCATTAAAATATTTCAGAAAAAGATAAATTTCTCAAGGGGACCATTTATTAGCGTAACAAACCTCCCTGACGCAAACACTATATAAAGATTCAAGACCTCCTATCTCTTCATCGCTGCTTATATACCGTATTTCTTCTAATAAGCGGGCAGTCTCCAATAAACGGGCAGTCTCTAATAAACGGGCACTCCTACCATTTTCGCTGGAATATTTACGGACATTTTTCGCAGTTCGTTCACGGATAAATTTTTGGATGCTTCTTAGGTTCCAATAGCAGTCTAATAGTCGGGCAGTCTAATATTAGTCGGGCAGTCTCCAATAGTCGGGCAGTCTCAATAGTCGGGCAGTCTCCAATAGTCGGGCAGTCCTTAATAGTCGGGCAGTCTCCAATAGTCGGGCAGTTCCAATAGTCGGACAGTCTCCAATAGTCGGGCAGTCTCAATAGTCGGGCAGTTCTAATAAACGGGCAGTCTCCAATAGTCGGGCAGTCTCCAATAGTCGGGCAGTCTCCAATAGTCGGGCAATCTCCAATAGTCGGGCAGTCTCCATAGTCGGGCAGTCTCCAATAGTCGGGCAGTCTCCAGTCGGGCAGTCTCCAATAGTCGGGCAGTCTCCAATAGTCGGGCACCCCCAATAGTCGGACAGTCTCCATAGTCGGGCAGTCCCAATAGTCGGGCAGTCTCCATAGTCGGGCAGTCTCCAATAGTCGGGCAGTCTCCAATAGTCGGGCAGTCTCCATAGTCGGGCAGTCTCCAATAGTCGGGCAGTCTCCAATAAACGGGCTAGGAGGTTATTCCAATAAACGGCAGTCTCCAATAGTCGGGCAGTCTCTAATAAACGGGCAGTCCCAATAGCAGTCTCCAATAGTCGGGCAGTCTCCAATAGTCGGCAGTCTCCAATAGTCGGGCAGTTCCAAAAGTCGGGCAGTCTCCATAGTCGGGCAGTCTCCAAAAGGTCGGACAGTCTCCAATAGTCGGCAGTCTCCAATAGTCGGGCAGTCTCTCCAATAGTCGGACAGTCTCCAATAGTCGGGCAGTCTCTAATAGTCGGGCAATCTCCAATAGTCGGGCAGTCTCCATAGTCGGGCAGTCTCCAATAGTCGGGCAGTCTCCACATAGTCGGGCAATCTCCAATAGTCGGCAGTCTCCAATAGTCGGGCAGTCTCTAATAGTCGGGCAGTTAGTCGGGCAGTTCCAAAATGGGCAGTCTCCAATAGTCGGGCAGTCTCCAATAGTCGGGCAGTCTCCAATAGTCGGACAGTCTCCAATAGTCGGGCAGTCTCTAATAAACGGGCACCCTAGGAGGTTATTGGAAAATAAACAGGCATGCTCGTTTATTAGAAGAAATACAGTGAGTTATTTTGTCTGCTGATGCCCACTGAGTACAGCATGAAATCATAAAAAGCTTATAGCATGAACTTTAGCAAATGAAATGAAACACCAAGACAAAAAACGACTCAGCCCCTCTCTCCCCTTTATACAAACATTTTGGTCACTCATCAAAATTTAGATTCAAACTTGTATCCTTCTACTCAGGCAAAAAAAGCCTTACTCAAGCATTCCACGAGTGAGTTTGACCCTATATTTTGGCTGTCCAAAAAGTAGTTACATTATTGCAGGTCACTTTCCAAAGACCCTGCAGCTCCTATACTCGCTTTCAAACACTATAATGCTCTGGAAAGACGCCTCCATAAAATTGTAAGTTTTCGAAGGTGATAGCCAAAGTGTCGTAAAGCAGTGCATTTTTTTTCCAATCTCTCTTTATTCATTATCATCAACAAATCTTATTTTTAATAGTGACAGAAACGGGTCGGAGACCCGATCGTGGCCCCAACCGCCCGAACCGATTTTGGGACTAAACCCCGCATGAACTTGTCTCAAAACCCCGACCTTGAAAGTTATATATAGGACTCCAGGCCTTTCGGTGCCCCAATTTTACAAAGTAAAAGCTCAAAATGTCACTGTTTTTGTCATTTTTTTAAAATTTAACTCGGCAATCTGACCCCGAAATAAAGCTTAGAACCTCGCGCGACCCGCCCCGATCCACATTAAAAACCCCGACCCCGAATAGTACAAGAGAGTAAAATCCCGCTCGAAGGCATTTTTCTTTCACTTTATTCTCACTTTTTGTAGATGACCTTAAACATTTTATTACTAGGGTTGACGACGACCGGTTTTTTCAACCTTTTTTCTTCTCACCTTCTTTCACCAAAATTTTACAAGAAAAATTTAATTCTGGGAGACCCCAATAGTTAAAATTTCTTCTTCTTCAAAACGAAGTATTAAGCCTTCTAAAAAATAACCAAGAGTTGGCCTAAATGGTCATATTTTGGTTAGTTAGTTGGTTATTTGATATCTCGCTTTGAAGAGGAAGTAATTTTACTGTAAGAGCTAAATTAAATTTTTTCTGTAATATTACTTATAAAAAATGTGATAAGAAAAGAGGGTCGAAAAAATTGGTCTTGGTCAACCCTAGTTACCGTATTTACTCTAATAAGACCACATCGGGACTTGTTTTTCAACTCCTCTTGGAGGTGGGGCCTTATTAGAGATAATACGGTAGTACCCAAAATTTAGCCAGTGAAATAAGCTATAATTTGGATGATAACATGCCTGGGCGCCATTCACAAAATATGGATCAAGAACAAAATTCTTAGAACATGGTTTTGAATCAAGGCAAATGTTGCAGTCAAAAAAGTGCCGAACTCAAGACGGAATTGAACTTGAGCACATTTTTGTTGTAAAAGTTTTGACCCTACCGGAGTATACCCCAATTAAATTTTTTTAAGTGTTTCCAAACACCCTATATCAACCTAAAATCGACTTAGAAGCTCGAAAAGACATTATTTTTGTGTTCTGGTCTTACAATTGAGTTTTGGGGATTTTGAAATTTCGACCATTTGGCTGTTTTACCATGGTTTGGTCACTGGAGCTGGGCAAAAAGAGCCTCTAAATGCATTTTTGATCAAGAGTCTTGCTCGGAATTATGTCTAAGGTAAGAGAGTGCGCATCTCTAACTAACCAAGCCCCCAGGCTCACTCTTCAGCGCAGTAGTCCCCAGTTAACAAAACTATGTTCAAATTCCATCTTTTTATGAGGTCAAGGTACCCCTCAACGTCTGATTCGCCAAGTTATATAAACAGAAATCAGATTCAAAAATCAACTTTTTATAGAATAAAGTAGGTGAAAACACCTTTTGATCGTGTTCAACGTAGGAAATGCTTAAAATGGTTAAAATGGTGTTTTGAAAAAGTTCAAAAAATAATTTCCTGTTGGGGGTATATTCCAGAAGCTAAAGTTTTAAATATAGTTTGTTGATATTTTTTTTCTAATCGATACTATCCAAGCTATTCTTGACCGCTGCTCGAAATTTAAAGAATTTATCAAAGCTGAAAAACATTCTAATTTTTAATAAAATTTTAGATGCAATACATTCTGGAGTGCATGGACAAACAGCCAGGCGGCTTAGATGGCATGGTTATGACCGAGTTTCACAATAATAGAGTGGCTAATCCCATGCCTGGGGAGGACATTGATGCTACTGGTAAACCACCCCATAAACTTTTTAATAGCCGCTAAGCATGGTCCAACAGTTTTAGAAGACGAGACCGAGACAGCCGAACCAAGCCCCACCAGCAGACCCCAATAACAAAGGAGCCAATGCTGGTGTGGTCAATCCAAATGTTGCTGGTGCCCCACCTGCAGCTTGATCAATATTTTCCTGTAACTGCACTATTTACCAGATGCTCAGAGCAATAATACTGTGATACCTGGAAAATATTGATAATCTTCTTGTCAATTTTTTTAAAATTAATTCGTCCCTACCAATACTGCTGCTACTATTCGATGAAAATGATGATAATGATTTGTCAGTCGTTGGTCCATTCGGGTTTTTGTTGCTATTACTTTTTTTTAGTTGAGTGTTATATGGTCTTTTGAAGTTATTTTTTTGGGATTCGAGCTAGCACAAAATGTAGTTTTTAACAGTCTAGTTGTAGCTGCTGACCTTTGTTTATTAATCTTTTTGTGAGTCTAATTTTTTTGAAACAAGTCATTTGTGTACTGTATTTCCAATAACAAAGGGCCATCCATGTGGGGTCAATCCAATGTTACTAGTCTTCACTGCCCACGTATCCACGGTTTAGCCAGGCATTAGCCTATTACCAGGCACTCATCTATTTTTTAATCCCTCAAAAATCGGGCAACTTTAAGGTCGAGGTTCAATTTTTTTGGGTGCTCCAAATCCCCAAATGGCTTACCTTTTTTAGATTTTTAAGGCAATTCGGAAATGAGGTTTCAGATGCTGCTCACACCTCAAAATTATCGAAAAGTTGAAGTAGGTATTCAATTAATTTTGATGTGTGTGCTCTAAAATTTTTACACAAAGCAAAAAGTTTGTCTAAGAATTCAAGGGCCAATTCAAGGTGATAAGTATAAGTCAAAAATTCTTTTTCGCCTCCTTTCCGCAAAATTGGCCACTTGACCTCACAAAATCCAAAATTTTAACAATACAAGCCAAATAGAGTTAACGGCTCTAGTGGAGCATCCGTGTCCAAAATATTATGTTTACTCACCTTTTTTCGTGAAAAAGAGCTTGGTTAAGACACTCGGCCAATGAAAATATTTTGCGACAAAAATATCGTTGTAGGACAAGTAAGTTCAAACAAATTTTTAATTCAAAACAACAGGGGGCCAAGCTCTTTTTCACAAAAAAACAACAGGGGGACCAAGCTCTTTTCACGAAAAACAACAGGGGGACCAAGCTCTTTTCACGAAAATACAACAGGGGGACCAAGCTCTTTTCACGAAAAACAACAGGGGGACCAAGCTCTTTTTCACGAAAAACAACAGGGGGACCAAGCTCTTTTCACGAAAAACAAGGGGGACCAAGCTCTTTTTCACGAAAAACAACAGGGGGACCAAGCTCTTTTCACGAAAAACAACAGGGGGACCAAGCTCTTTTTCACGAAAAACAACAGGGGGACCAAGCTCTTTTTCACGAAAAACAACAGGGGGACCAAGCTTTTTCACGAAAAACAACAGGGGCACCAAGCTCTTTCACACGAAAACAACAGGGGGACCAAGCTCTTTTCACGAAAAACAACAGGGGGGACCCAAGCAAGCTCTTTTTCACAAAACAACAGGGGGACCAAGCTCTTTTCACGAAAAACAACAGGGGGACCAAGCTCTTTTCACGAAAAACAACAGGGGGACCCAAGCTCTTTTTCACGAAAAACAACAGGGGGACCAAGCTCTTTTTCACGAAAAACAACAGGGGGACCAAGCTCTTTTCACGAAAATACAACAGGGGGGACCAAGCTCTTTTTCACGAAAAACAACAGGGGGACCAAGCTCTTTTTCACAAACAACAACAACCAAGCTCTTTCACGAACAGAATAACTTTTCACTGAATACAACAGGGAGCTCTTTCACAAATACAACAAATTAGTTTTTTCACTGAACAACAAAACCAAGCTCTTTTCACGAAAATACAACAGGGGGGACCAAGCTCTTTTTCACGAAAAACAACAGGGGGACCAAGCTCTTTTTCACAAAAACAACAAAAGCTCTTTTCACAACAACAAAGAAGAACGGGCATATTTTGGGCAATGATTCTCCAAGCGCCGAGATTTCTAACAAAGGTTCACAAATTTTGTTACAATTAAGAAGAGCTTAGTCAGCTTCGATATTTGCAATTCGTTTGTATTCCTTTTTTCAAATGTTGTTTGTTATTCCGATGATGATCCAAAAATACCCGCTGTTGCTGCAATATTTTTTATAACAATATTTGTGTATTTTTTTCGTTTGTTGCTTGTTCGAAGCTACTGTAATGCTTTTTTGAGTCTAGCCAGTATTTATTTATAATATATAATGATTTTGAAATTGCTTATTTCGTGTCAAAGAGTAGTGCCTTGATAAAACTTTTGAATGTGCTTGTGCAGTGATTACACTTTTGCAAATATAAATATAAATTTTTTACTATTATCATTATTACAAACTAGAAATAGCAATGGGCTAAACTTCGTTTTATCGCGTAACTTAGAATCAAGTGTAAACACGTTTTTTAGACGTTTCAGAGTTTTTTAGAAGTTCGACGTTCTTTGATTTTTGAATTGGGAAAGCGGTTTTTAAAGAAAGAACTTTTTGCCTAAACTTGACCAAAATTTCCATTTTGTAGTTTTTGTGTTTTCTCGGTCGTGTACTTGTTTTTGCTCTTGCTTTTGTTTAATTCATCGCGTTGTTATAGTTCCTTATGGATCTGAATCTGATTCAATTTCAGGAAATCTGTAAAGATCCGATTCGAATAAAGATTGGTTATTGTTATAGTTTGGTTGTTTGGTTATGAGCGTATCGTTTAGTGGAAATAAAATAACCAAAATGTCTACAAATGAAAGTTTTGGTCAAATTTTGGCAAAAAAATTTCATCATCGGAATATACTGCAATAGATAGGATTGCTTTTGGGCCAAAAAAGCACTTTTTAAATCACAAGGGATGCTATCGAACTGTACGATTCAATTCGAAAATTCTGACAATGCTATCTTGCAGAGCATAGAAAGAGATTTTTGATGAGTTTTAGGTTGAGAATATGTTTCAGTTAATGACATTTGCAAGTGAAGCCTATAATAAAAAGTTCTTCATTTAATACCAAAAAAAAAGTTGTTTAACTGTTTTTGTCTTAAGTAGATACATATTGTAAACCTCTATTAAACGGCTCTCTACAGTTAACTATTAAATTCTTTATGGTTTAACCACAACATTGTTTATTTTTTAAGATGTAGACCACTCATTTTGTAGAGTTTGGAAAGATCTACAAAATGAGTGGTCGTAAGTTTCAAAATAAACAATGTTGTGGTTAAAACCCAAACAAATTTTAAAATAGTTAACTATATAGGGGGGGCGTTTAATAGAGGTTTTACGGTATACAATTTTGACTAAGTTTTATAAGTTACAGGGTGAAGAAAACTTATTATCATCCATCTCTTCCTAGAAAAATTAAAGATTTT
>JAMRYI010001747.1:0-12265 GCA_029231635.1 Ditylenchus weischeri
ATCCATAAATCCATTTCAAATTCTTGGCAAGCCTTTTCATGTGTATTTTTCCGTTTGACGCTAGACATATAAACCGATCATAAGCACATCATTTTCTCGTACTTGTCTTTTATAGTTGGGCAGTACTGATCAAAGCAAATGGGTTCAGAAAAGCAGCTGCTGAGTGCAGAGTCTGTCTGCCAAATCTCCAAATTCAGGTTTTTCATCACCCTCTTCAGCTACTCTTGGTCCTCTTGCGTCAAGCACATTGGATAGGCGCAGGGAGAAATGATGGTAGGAAATTTGGAAGTTTTGCACATCGGTAACCTCCCACAGCACCAGTCTTCTCCGCATTTTCGGATCTGCAGTGTGTAACGACTTTGGCGGACATGCTCTGTGAGCCAATGTTCTCCAGGAAGAGATGGCAATTCCGCGGCATCTTTTCGATGTACTGTGCAAAAACTTGGTGGCCATTGATTGTCTAGACGTATTTTCAAATATTCCAGGTTAAATTTTATACTAAAATTACCATTTCTCGACAAACGTCACAAAGTATTTCTGCCGCAGCTTTAAAGTTCTGCCTCTCTAATTCTCCATTAATGGTTTTGCCTGAAGAATCAAGGTGAGTCCCAAATGTGGCGACTGGTAGTACAGCACCGGATAGATGCTTTGAAAGCGGTGCCATTCTTCTTTCCACTGGAATGATCCACCAGTTAACTCCTCCTCCGCCCCCGTTCCTGCAGCCACACTTCTCCTCTCCTAAGCAATCTTTGATTGACGACAACATCACCATCGTAGATGCATTTTTATGGGCTTACTGTGATAGTGCTAATATCTGCAGTCTACTTTGAACCAATACCTGAAGCTCGAGTTGGATATCCTTTCAGCCAATGAAAATGGTCAAGCATAAAAAAACAAGGCCTTAGAAAAAGAAGAGGCGAATAAGTGAGTCAAGACCAAGCTAACACATATTTACGAAAAACTATTTTGTATGCTATTGAAATTTCAGTATGCAACTATAATATAAAAATACCTTTTGAACCAGTTAACCGGTTGAACTGGCAACCGGTATATAATATATACAATATAAAATTTGGAAGTCTAAAGTTGTCAGAAAACTGTCAGATTTTAATAAGGGGTTCCGCCCATTCGACATCTTCTGACAGGGGGTTGGCGGGTCGCAAAACCGGGCTGTCAGTCTGACATAATTTATAGACGTTCCTAATGGACCCACTTAAACTGTACAGCCACAGTCAACGGTAAGAATAGGTCGAGCATATGCTCGAATATGCTCGAAAAATAAGCATATGCTTTAAATCAATCTGCCACACCTCCTCAAAATTCAAAATCATAATCACTTTCTAAATTTGGCGCGTAAATCAAAATTCACGAAAATTGTGATTTCTAGCCATTACTTTTCTTTTACAGTTTTTGGTTGAATTTCTCGAACATTTCAGCAAGCTCTTAGGCCTATCAGATTCCCATTTTCATGAGCTTTCAGATGAGCCATCACTTTACAATACTCTATGAAAAACTAGATTTTCAAAACGATTTTAGTAAAAATAGGACAATTTTTTTCTGGGTAGTGCTTTAAAACAGGTTTCGCGTTCATTTCTCACTTATTTCCCCGAAATTTTTCGTTTAACAAATAGAGCGAAAAATTTTCTATATCTCTGTCGAAAAACTGTTAAAAATGCGCATTTTCGACAATTCATGCGAGGCCAATAAAAAAACTACCAAAAACGCCCATTTTTGACTAGAAAAAATGAGTTGTTGGCTATAAAGTAGTTCTAGTCGTAGATTTTGTGGTTTATCAAAAATCTGTCTGATGATCTTGTACTAGAGATTTTGGGATACATTTTGGTGTATCAAGTGTTGCCAAAAACTGTTGTTTTCGACTTTTCCTCTGTGCCACAAACTTTGACTAAATGTTATCTCGTATTCAGGTATATGAATATGGTCCGAGCAAAGCATCATGATGAAGCAGAAACAGTCAAAATCAAACTTCCAGGAAGCTGCTCACAAACTCATCAAGAATGAATTGAAGCCAAAGATGGAGGTGAGTGTTATAATCGCTGTTCTGCTTTTATCCTTTTATGTAATTCGGTTGGAGGAATCTTCATTGAGATCCTGTTTCAGGAGCTAGTCGAGATTATGGGCTCAGTCAAAATTTATGAGAGGGCTTGTGATGCGTATGGTTTTGAGTTTTGATTTTTTAGTTCACATGAAATGTTTCAGCACTCTACAAGAGGAGTATTTTCCGAGAGATCATCCAAGGAAAACTTGGTTTGCCATCAATTTCTTCTCGCTAATTGGGCTTGGAGGGCTTACGTACGTAAGTTTCTCTTTAGGCTTAAGTTACTGACTCGTGATGTCATTTTTCAGATTTGACTTTAGCTCATCGTGAAAGCTCATCGTCATCATCCAACCATATAGCAGCGCGCCGCTCGCCGCTTCATTTTCAGCCGTTCAGCCGCTCAATTTTCATCTCCGCCGCTGCCTCCGCCCTTTTCTTTTGGTTACTCTCTTTCGCCACTTGTTTGAACCTTTAAATAATTTTTATATTTTATTTTTCGTTACAAAACTGCATTACAAATGCATAATTACTAAACAGATTAAAATTTTCTATTAGTTTGAATTATAATTTACGTAATAAAGAACCAAATTTTAAATAAAATAGTAAATGAGATTTCACACGCCGCTAGCGTCGCCGCTCATTTTGACCCGCTGTCTGCCGCCGCTGTTATTTTTCCGCCGCTGCCGCTGCCGCCGCCAAAATTCCGTCGCCGCCGCCGCCGCTTTTCGCCGCTGCCGCTGTTTTTGGCAGCCGCCGCTCGCCGCCGCCGCTGCCGCTCCTTTGCGTGTCAAGTATGCATCCAACAGTAGCAATTCTTCATCTTCAAGTTCATCAAATATCATCAAATATCATTGTTGTCTCCTTTTTCAACTTCGTTCCTAACAAAACTATACCTAAATTAAATTCGTGGTCTTTAACAAGGTTATGCCATTAGAAATTTTAAAATTTTAAAATCAAGTCAAAATTACTTACTTAGGCCAAAAATTTAAAAGTGGTAGTATGGGAAAAAATGGATTTTTAACTTTATTAGTACCGAACAAAACAGATTTGCAGGTGGTTTTTGTTCCTATACTCGCAGTGGTGATTCTCAACATCTTGCTAGTTCGTCAACTACAGCTAAATGACCAGCTGGTCAATTGTCTGAACACTCCACTGTAAAGTCTACTGTCCACTCAGCATGTGGGTTGTTGTGGAATTGGAAAATAAGTAAAGTGGTACATAGTTTTAGAAGCAAAGAAGAAGGATTACCACCACCGTAATTGCCATCTCCTCTTGTTTTGCGCTCACAGGGACCATCCGCTGTGAGTTCAATTTGATTGCATAAATATCAAATAATTTATTGGCACTTTACTTCGGGAGGGGGTGTTTGGTTTTGTTTGGGTTCTGGTGAGTGTTTCGGGCCCTGCTACAAAAGCACGTTTTTTCAAAGTAATTGACTACTTGGATACCCACAGAAGGCCATACAGGCGCACATTTTGACACAAACGTTTAGGTCCGTCCTAATATTAGCTGGCCTAGTCCACGCTAAGGCTTTGTCTAAGAAAAATGCTGATTATACATAATGGGCCTCAGTTCAGTGCACTTCAGAAGCCTAAAGCCTAAATTTCACAAAGATCAACAGATGGGACCAAAGAAACCCCCCATTGTGGGATAGAGCCTTTTTCCGAACTATAATCACTCATAAGTTTTAAGTTGCAGGTAATGTCAGTGTGGGAGCTACTTATCGGATATTCAGCTGACAGTTCTACCATATTCGCAGCTATGAGCATAGCTAATGGGCTGGTTGTTACGGGCAAAACTGTGGTACCGTATTTACTCTAATAGTAGCCCCCTTCCCTAATTGTAGCCCTTCTAATAGTAGCTCCTCAAAGAGGGTGGTTGAAAATTAGTAGCCCCGGGGCTCTACTACTAGAGTAAATACGGTGTTCCCCTACTACGGACTAAAAATAAAAATATAATAAATTTCCAGAATTTTGTACTTTTCTGCCTCAGTTCAGTGCACTTCAGAAGGAAATGTGCTACTATTTGTATGCGCAAGTTTCACAAGTACGTTCAAGGAAATATTGGCGCAAATTCTATCCCGTCTTTACTTGAAAATGCTTAGAAATTAAAAAATAATAAGTAGGAGAATTTTGGGCGGCGGTAAAGTGCCCCTCTACAAATTGCACCTCGGAAGATTCCCCCTCCGGTCACAGCCCACTGAAATTCGAATTTCAGTGCAATTAAAAATCAACAAAACGCCAAGATTTTTAAAATTAATGTTTTAAATGCATTTAAAATGGTCAAAATTTTCAACAAATACCAAATTTCTACCAAATGCAGAGTTGAACACACAGTTTAGGTGTTAATGCACCATCTTTGCTCTAGAATATATACTTTAATCCCAATTTTATTCAGATTTAGCCTATCACCAAATTCCACTCACACAACAAATCAATTAGGTCCTGAAAAAGACCCTGCACGATATGAAGCGCAGGTATCACATTAGAGACTGGAATCTGGAACCTGCATTTTCGTAATTGAGAAGCATTGTCGATTGAGCTCCATTGACTGTTTCGCCGACAGATATTGGCCATTTTGGGTACAACAGAGATACCTTAAAATCAGGACTAAATTATCAGACAAGTAAATAGAAACCTTAAAAATCCTTGTTCTAACGAAAATTGAGTTTTTCTCCCTATGCTTGGTGTTCCCTTTGAACAATGATTTTGGTGTCTCACAGGCTGGGCAAGGATAGGAAGAGCTTGACCCAAGATGACCATAGACCGTATCGATGAATTTGAGATCTCCGGTCACGAACCTAGTGAAATGCATGGTTGTAGTTGAGGATACACGGATACACTGAGAAATATTAAAAAATTACTAAACTATTTCTTTTTCATCATTTCCGATCTTGATGGAGCCGAACTTTAGCTGATCAAAGACTGCAGGTAGGTTTGACAAATTTTCTTAGCCATCATCATCGTCAAGGAGAGAAACTAGAAGAAGAGAATCAGCGCTATTTGATTGCTCGATGTTTCCGATTCCTATTGCACATTTGGTCGATTTTCCACCCTTGTTTCCTACGAATACTAGGAAGAGCTTATTGCTAGAGATATATAAATTTAATAGAGAAGCAAACACGAAAAATGCAAACTTGTAATCGTGGCGGCTTTAACTCTCTGTTCCTTCCTTTCAGCTGCTCATTGCAAAAGTCCTCCGCTTGGCTGAAAGAGGAGTTCTTAATTACATATAAGAGAAAAAAGATCAATTTGAAAACATTTACTATGGAGAGAGTTAACTGCATTTTTCGCGTACGGGGCAACCAAATGGACCAAGAGGACACCCAAAAGATTCTGGACATCGAGGGTAAATCAAGACTACTGAGCATGAATCTGAATCATTGGGGTGGATCTGGACTATTAATAGTAGAGTTGGATTACTAAGGGTGGATCTGGACCATTGCGAGGGAATCAGATGGCATCAAGTGGCCTTTAATAGTCCTTTCCCTTCCTTATGCAGCCCCTACTAAATGTTGGCGGTGGGGATATATGACACCAGCGGCAAAACTCCTTTGAATAAAGAAAGTCCTCTCAAGACAAATTTTGAGGGGAAATTTACCGGAGGGGCAATTTACCGAGGGGCAATTTGTAGAGGAGAAATTGAAGAGAACAACTTACCTAGAGCCGAGAATTTTGAACAGATGGGTTCCCATGCAAAACCAATATATTAAACATTTCAATATATTAAACATCCTTATGTTTTGCAGCTGAGCCAAACATCTTTGGGTAAAAGATTGAGTGCTCGTGGCGAACTCGGCTACCGCCCTTCCGTAAATTCCGTTCAGATGCTTCAAAGAAATGGAACTATACAAAGGAGTATCAACTCAAAGAGGCCAAGGATCTTTGGACACTCTAAAGAAGTCTCCGCAGGATCTTCTTAGCTGTGAATGTGGGCTTATGAATAACTTGTTTATATATTTGTAGAATAAAAACATAACGCGATTAATATCTTGCATAAAAATTTTCACTTATGTGGAGTGCAGCATGGAGTTGCGAAATCTATGAGTACCTAGAGCTCGCTGATTTTGGCTCAAAATCACGTGCTTAAACCTTCCAACTTCCCCTTTTTGGGCCTTTTACACGATGAAAAGAAAGTATCGGTCATTTAAAATCTATAAAAAATCGCTAACTTCACACCCAACTTCACACAAATCGCTAACTTCACAGCCTTTATACGAAACTTTTAAGAAGGTTTGCTTAATTGCCATGGCCAATTGCCATAAAAAATGGCAGAATGCGCGTTTTCTCGTACCCGGTTTTTGGTTCCGGTTAATTGGGCGAAAACCGGTCCGGTCAAGGCTCTGGTGGGAGTTTTCCAAGGACCAAGTAATGTGAAAAACACGATTTTCGCTTGGTACGCCCTGTCGTTCCCTGATCAGTGGATTGCTTTTATATAGGCAAGGACAAAACCACAGAGGGACCAAGCAAAAATCATGTTTTTCATATTATACACCAAAAAAATATTGTCGGCGAAAAAAATCGATCTGTAAAAACAAAATTTTTGACAAAAGTCTTAGAAAAAAAATTATGACTAGGGTTGTGAAATAGAAAGTTTTCCGGAAAACTTTCCGGACAGAAAAAACGCGGAAAGTTTTCCAAAAATGGAAAAAAAAAACAGGAGGACAAAAACTTTCTGTGGGCCGAGCCCATGTTACACCTCATTTTTATGCGTTCCCACTAGAGTTAGGAGACGTTAAGTTACCGCGGTTAATTACCGATAACTTACTACAGCCTTTATAACTAGCCAGAATTCGGTAAGTTAAAAACAGTTAACTGCAGATAACCGCACAATTAACTCTATAGTTAACTGCACAGTTAACTGTATACCTGTTCAATCCCTTGTCATTTCTAATAATATGGAAGAAAACAACAAAAGAAATAAAACAATACAGTTTAGTTCTTTTATGAATTTGCGCGGCTTATTTTGGATCCTCCAGGGGCCATCTAATTAGAGGGCCGGCTAATTAGAGGGGGCTTTTTATATTTTGAACATCCTTTTATCAAATTTTATTAAATTCTCTAACAGGAAAGTTAAAACCAGGATGTGACAATAATACTAACATAAATGATAGACAAGGATGTGATAAATTCCAATCAGAAAGCATGAAAATCAGGATTTGGCGCATTCAGTTCACTCCAATCCAACTCTAAAGATTCGTCGCTCATGTAGCCATTCTCTTCATCTTGCTCAGCATCGACCTCTTCGACGACAGTCATTTCTTTGATCGAATAACGTGCATCCATCAGTACAGCTCGCGCCCTCAGAATTTGGACCATGTGGCTTGAAGCAGTGGACTTTGTCATCTTCACTTCCGTCATAGCAGATAGTGATCCCACAGTCTGAAAATCAGGAGTCTAGCTTAGTAAAAATAATAGCTTAGTAAAAATAAAACATCCATTGAAGAAGCTTTTGGATTGCCACCACTTGTAAACTCTTTTTGCGAATCGTTACTCATCCACCTATCATAGTCTTTTTCGAAATCGAGCTTTGAACGGTCCATTCCACGATACATCAGGCGCTAAAACCATTTTAACTTAAAATTACCATAAAATAATAAAGTCAAACTTGAATAAACTTTGACATCCACCTGGAATCACTGCCGTTTGCATATTCAGCTCCAGAAGCTTCTTTTTGAGTACAATGTTTTCTTTGCTGCTTCTGCTAACGAGGTGACAACGGAAGGAGTCCCATACTAGTAGTCGCTTTCCACCAAACAACGAGCGACCAAAGACACGATTCAAATAGTCGATAGTTAGTTCATCGTTCATCCACACGCAGCCCTCGCAGCAAAGTTCCAGCTTGCTTTTGTACTTTTCTTGAACTGCTGTGACATCCTTTCCCTTTTTTCTGTTGATCAGCACAAATGGTTTCAACTTTTTACCATCGGATCTAGCAGTTAGCATCACAGTGATTCTTGTCTTGTCATGCCACGTAGTCAGTATGGAAATCTAAATCGAGAGTATTTAAGACTCCAATTGAAATTCGGCTTGTTAAATACTTCTTTAGCTCCTCATCGATGCATTTTCCACCCAACGGATCCAAGAAGAGTGAAGTTTCATCGGCGGCAAGATTCCTGATAACTGAAAGAAAAGAGTTGAAAATTCACACCAAGTTTACAAAATCTTGTGCTTTTTCGAATTTCAGTCACGTAAAGCAAAAGTCCACGATTTGCTGCACGTAGTTATGGCGGTTTCTGACACACTGTCGTTGGAACTCGGAGGCGAAAGCTATGGCGTGATAAGAAATTTTCTAACCATCCTCTACTTGCCTAAAACCAACAAACTAGTCATAGCTTAAGGCACTTTAATACTCTTTGAATTCACCACAATCTTTTTCTGCATTGAAATTTTTTTTTGGCGCTGAATTATTTCACGAGAGATTCGGAGCTTTCTTGACCTCTTTTCTCTAACCCAGATTGCCAATTGTGTCGAGAATCCTTGAACTTGAGTGAACGACCACCTCCTTGCAGCTTCTTTTTCAGTTTTCCTCCGGGTGAAGAGTTACTGAAAAAATTTAATTGTTAAATAAACAAGGTGCTAAAACCAACTTGATGTGATGGAGCTTTGTTTCTTGCTTGACCCAATTTTGAACGCAGCTTCGACTCACTCCGAACTTGCTACTACTGTGGTTTGAGATTTCTTTGGCATGCTTGACGACCTTTAATTTGAATTCCATCGAATAAGACTTCAGTTTCTGAGGCTTGATTTCTTCATCATCGCTTTCGAATTCCATTATGCTAAAAATTAAATAAAAATGATCACACTAAAACTGAAAATGAACATGGACAAATAAACTGTCTGCAAATTTAAATGCATCTGTTTCATGGTTTCAAGACAAGTTGAAAATTAAATTTGAATTGGATTTTTGTTGTGGCTGCCTTATTAGAGGTAGCCGGCAAGATGTTAGGGGCAGGCTTATTTTTGGAGTGCCTCCTGGAGGCCGGCTAATTAGAGGGCCGGCTTATTAGGAGGGGCCGGCTAATTAGAGGAAATACGGTATTTATGCCTGACTTTGTGGATTATTATGTTTTTTGTATAGTTCGCAAAAACATCAAAATAGATGTACTACAGTAGCGAGCAAAAAAAATGCATCAAAGAAAAAATTAACGTTTTTTTTTGTTTAAAAGCAATTTTCTGGCGCAATTTCATGATTCTAACCAA
Source organism: Ditylenchus weischeri (assembly GCA_029231635.1). Classification (NCBI taxonomy): domain Eukaryota; kingdom Metazoa; phylum Nematoda; class Chromadorea; order Rhabditida; family Anguinidae; genus Ditylenchus; species Ditylenchus weischeri. Next base: position 9,259 of record JAMRYI010001747.1, read on the forward strand.
AAATGAACAACAGCATTTCTGTAGCATTTTAACTCTTTCGAATGGTATGTAGCTTTCATTGAAGACGTTTTAAATTTTATGGAAAAATAGGCGATTAATTCACAACACCACTTTTTCGACGTGCAAAAATGCATAAAACGTTTGTATTAATGTTGTCAAAGCATCGTTTACATTGGTGCTTAAAGTGTGTAATTAGTTTTAGAAATGCCGAAAAAACACCATTCAAGTGACTCAAAGAGCGATCGATCGTTAGCTAAAGAGCGAGGTGATACAGACAGGCTCGTGGCTACACAATTTGGCGTTAATCAAGCAACGGTCTCTCGGATTTTCGGGCGCAGTAAAGCAGGCAAAGGCGTGACAAGAAAGCTCGGAAAGCGCTCGTCAAAGAAAATCGACACAAGGCAAGATCGTGCTATGGTTCGAAAGGCTCGGGCAGATCAAAAAGAACTGCTGTCGATGTTATGAAAGAGGTTATTTCATGTTATACCTTTTACGCTTTGAAAATTTAGTGTTAGGTCAGCGAGGAAATGGGCCTGAAGTCAGCGAATGGACTGCCCGCCGTCGACTCATGAAGCAGGATTGCCTGAACGCCGTCTAGAAACCATAATCTCGGAGACAATAGGAAGGCTCGGGCAGAAGTTTGCAAGAGAGCATCTGCACTGGACAAAAGATGACTGGGCAAAGGTTCTTTGGAGCGACGAAAGCAAAATTCAATCTCTTCTCCTCTGATGGCGTCCAGTATGTCCGCAGACCGGTGGGAAAGCGCTACGATGTTCGTTATCATGTTCCGACAGTCAAACACGGTGGTGGGTCTGTTATGGTTTTGGGGTTAGATGCCTACATTTCAGTAGTAATCAATGGCACTATTGGTTAGTCATTTTCAGGATGCTTTTCGCGGGATGGTGTCGGTCCGTTGACTCTGGAAGGCAAAATGACGGCTGTCGACTACAGGACGATCCTTGAAGAACATATGCTGCCTCACGCTGAAGAAGAATGCCGGCCGGATGGATCTTCCAGCAGGACAACGACCCCAAACATGCTTCAATCCTGATGATGGGTAACGAAGTGGCGCGGGCGAAGAAGAAGACTAAGAAGGCTAAGGTGGCGCGGGCGACGAAGAAGGCTCAGGCGGCGGTGCCAGGATGGTTCGCGTGAATCTCATCAAGTGGCTATCTCAATCTCCAGACCTGAATCCAATCGAGCATCTCTGGGCTGAAGTGGAGCGCCGCATTCGAAAGAATAAACACAAGAACCTGGCGGCATTGAAGGAAGCGATCAAGAAAGAATGGCAGAATGGAAATTCCTATCAAAGTATTGATTAAACTTGTTCATTCTATGCCACGTCGTTGTCAAGCTGTTATTGATGCAAATGGTTATGCTACGAAGTACTAGTTGTTCAATAAACGTTTTGATGCATTTTTTTGCACGTTGAAAAAAGTGGTGTTTTGAATCAATCGCCTATTTTTCCATAAAATTTAAATCGTCTTCAATGAAAGCTACATACCATTCGAGAGAGAGAGAGAAAACGTTAAAATGCTACAGAAATGTTCTTGTTCATTTTGGTTAGAATCATTAAATTGCGCCAGAAAATTGCTTTTAAACAAAAAAAACGTTAATTTTTTCTTTGATGCATTTTTTTGCTCGCTACTGTACATCAAAATCATTTCAAATCCTATATACTAAAAGATTTTAAGGAAAATATCCCAAAATTGTTTTTTGAATTTTGATCTTCAGATGAAACAGAAAAAATATTTCTCAGAAACTCAGTCTTTGAGAGTCTCATTATTTTTTGGTTTTTGGAGTCAGTAGTTGATTCTCTCATTCTTCTTATCTTTGATTGTCAATTTTTTGTTTAGCCTCTCTTTCTTCTGGATTAATTCGGTAGTCTATTGATTGTGGTGGACTTTTCCAAAATTGTTAGCATCAAATGATTATTTGCGTTGATGATAAAGTATATCTATTTAGTCTCGCTTCTCTTCATGGATTCTCAAGTGGAATGCTCGGAGCATTAAGCAGCTCAACCCGCGTGGTGGACTTCTCCGATGTTGTTAGCGGAATCTCAAAAAGAAAAATTGGTTCAGAACGTAGTTTTTAAAGAGATATTGTAAAATTGTAAAAATAGACAAGAAGCGATATAAAGATTTCGAATAACGGACTGAAAAGTCACTGAATAATATTGTTTTTGAAAATAAAATTAAAGTAAAAAGGGAAATAAAACTGTGTTCTTCAGTAAATCTGGCTTATCCATTGCTTTCTCCCAACTCTACGTTGCCCTTTCAGTACGTTGCTCTCACAAATCTTATTTTGTGTTTTGTTCGCTTTTTAAAGGTTCAATAAGCGACTGAGTGAAGATGTTCAACTGAAGCAGTTCAAGCTGAACTCGAGCTGCTTAGGAGCTCAAAGAGGATGACCCGCGAGGTGGAAATATCTGTTGCAAAGGGTGAAGAATTTATAATTCTCCTGTGATTTGGTTGTATATTGATTGCGTTCAGTTGTTCGTGCTTTCCTAAGTCATTGGTGACTTTGCTGAAAGGCTCAAGAAGGATGACCCGCGTGGTGGAAACGTCTGTTGTAAAAGGTAAAAGATATATAATACTTCTGTAATTTAGTTGTGTATTGATTTCTTTTAGTCGCTCATGCTCTCATCAAGTATCGCTGACACTGCTGATATACTCAAGAAAAATGACCCGTGTGGTGGAATTATTTCTTTACAAGGTGAAAGAATCTATAATTCTCCTAATTTGGTTGTGTATTAATTGCTTTTAGTAGTTCGTGCTTTCTAAGTCATTGGTGACTCTGCTTAAAGGCTCAAGAAGGATGACCGCGTGGTGAGAATATCTGTTGCAAAAAGTGAGGAATCTGTAATTCCTCTGTGATTTCGTTGTGTATCGATTGCTTTTAGTGGCTCATGCTCTCATCAAGTATCGCTGACACTGCTGATATACTCAAGAAAAATGACTCGTGTGGTGGAACTTTCTCATGACAAGAAAAATAATCTATAAATTGT
>JAMRYI010000432.1:0-138824 GCA_029231635.1 Ditylenchus weischeri
CCCAAAGGAGAAGCAAGTGAAGTGCAAATTGCTGTTCAAAAGAGCCATCATACTGCTTCTCTACCTCACTACACACAACATTTTCTTCGATCAAATAGTCAACTTGTCAATGTAATTTTTTGCAAAATTTTAACTGTTTGTAATTGACACAGAGAACTGGACTATATGGGTGAAGTTTCAGACCGGGAGCTTTAGCCAAAAGTATTGGTTGGCAGGGTTTAAAGCTTACCCACACCCTGGTCCATGTCATTTTTGATTCGGCCCGTGGGCTCTATTCACCTTTAGCGGTCAACATTTTACCTAGGTCCCCTCTTAGTGTTTTTTATTTAAATTTTACTTACTTTTGGCAAACTTCACGGCATAAATTGAGCCAGTCACAAGCATGCTGCGAGCTTAGGCCAGTTTCCTTGACGATTTGCTGATTTGAGTAGTCGTTGGCCCACATGTAGAAGATAAGCATCCAATTTTCTAGACGAAGATGAGAATGAAAGAAAAATGAGCCCTTTCTTATTGACTTCTAGCTTTCTTTTCTTTATACAGCGCCACTAAAGTAGCAATAAAAACAGAATACAAAGGAACAAGATTCTCAAGACGTTAAAAGTTCATATAATGGTGATCACCTAATCAGTTGTATACAAGAACAATTCTCTGAGACGCAACGATTCAACATCAGGCCGTAAAATAGGATCGACGCTTCTGGAACGAACCATCTAAAAAGCAACAAAGCACCTAAACAGGGGGTAACATTAGAGTAACACAAAAATTTAAAAAAAACACAAAAGGGGGGACCAAGGTAAAATGTTGACCCCTAAAGGTGAATAGGGCCGTCTTGGTGAATAGGGTCGCGTCCACCCTTGAAAAATGTCAATTAGGAACGTCCATAAATTATGTCAGACTGACAGCCCGGTTTTGCGACCCCACCCCCCTGTCAGAAAATGTCAGAATGGGCCGGATCCCCCTTATTAAAATCTGACAGTTTTCTGACACAACTTTAGACTTCCAAATTTTACATTGTATATATATATACCGGGCTAGTTCAACCGGTTCAACCGGTTAACCGGTTCATAAGGTATTTTTATATTATAGTTGCACATTGAAATTTCAATAGCATACAAAATAGTTTTTCGTAAATATGTGTTAGCTTGGTCTTGACTCACTCATTCGCCTCTTCTTTTCTAAGGCCTTGTTTTTTTGATGCTTGAGACCATTTCATTGGCCGAAAGGATATCCAACTTTCGGAGCTTCAGGTATTGGTTCATAAAGTAGACTGCAGATATTAGCACTATCACAGTAAGCCCATAAAAATGCATCTACGATGGTGTGATGTTATCGTCAATCAAAGAGTTGCTGGCAGGAGTAGGAGGAAGTGTGGCTGCAGGAACGGGGGCGGAGGAGGAGTTAACTGCTGGATCATTCCAGTGGAAGAAGAATAGCACCGCTTTCAAAGCATCTATCCGGTGTTGTACTACCAGTCGCCACATTTGGGACTCACCTGATTCTTCAGGCAAAACCATTAATGGAGAATTAGAGAGGCAGAACTTTAAAGCTGGGCAGAAATACTTTGTGACGTTTGGTCAGAAATGGTAATTTTTAGTATAAAAATTTAACCTGGAATATTTGAAAATACGTCTAGACAATCAATGGCCACCAAGTTTTTACAGTACATCGAAAAAGATGCCGCGGAATTGCCATCTCTTCCTGGAGAACATTGGCTCACAGAGCATGTCCGCCAAAGTCGTTACAAACTGCAGATCCGAAAATGCGGAGAAGACTGGTGCTGTGGAGGTTACCGATGTGCAAAACTTCAAATTTCTTACCATCATTTCTCCCTGCGCCTATCCCATGTGTTTTTGACGCAAGAGGACCAAGAGTAGCTGAAGAGGGTGATGAAAAACCTGAATTTGGAGATTTGGCAGACAGACTCGCACTCAGCAGCTGCTTTTCTGAACCCATTTGCTTTGATCAGTACTGCCCAACTATGAAAGACAAGTACGAGAAAATGATGTGTAAGCATTGTCGGCTTTATATGTCTAGCGTCAAACGGAAAATGCACATGAAAAGGCTTGCCAAGAATTTGAAATGGACTTCATGGATTTCAGGATCTGAAGAAACCGTCATTGAAGACGAAGTAGATTTGGCTGAGGAAATGAGGCAGTGTGAGCCCTTCAAGAAAACTATCAAGAATTAGAAATGGAAAACTTAAAATATGATCCATAATAAAATATGGACCATATGTTTTAATCTTATTTTGCTATAAATACATTTATTTTTTATATAACGTGCAAAACAGATAAACAAATATACAAAAAATTAGGTCAAAATTTTCAAAACTGATTTAAACTATTCAAGAAAATTTTCTGTGAAATCTGACATTCCTGTCAGAAAAAAGACCATTTACCCCCACCCCCTCTGTCAGATTTTGTCAGATTGGGCTGGACCCCCACCCCCTGTCAGCGTGACATAATTTATGGACGTTCCCTTATAACAATTTTAATAAAACCCAAGACCAAGATTTCAACATTCTAAAACAAAAATTTCAGTACCAAGATTTTAGCGAAAAGTGACCCAGATTTTGGAATCAAAATTTTGTCTGTAAAAAATAAAATAAAAAAATTGGCCATTTTACACAAAATAAGAGGAAATTACTCTTTGGTGTTTCCACTAATTTTTAGATCAAATTTTTAGCGAAAAAAACTGCCGAGATTTCTTGAAAAGCTTTTAGTCCTAAATCGGCTCGGCTGAAATCAGGGTTTCGACTAGGGTTGGCAACAGTTAACTCGACGTTTTACAAAATTTTGAGCATGTGACCCGGAAATGAAAGCCTAGGATAGTGGCCACAGATTGGTATAAAATTTTTTAAATTTGGCTTACAAATTTGGATCTATTGTAATGAAAGCAACTTCGGGTCAGACTACCCGATTTCGGCATCGGATACCTGAGATCGGGTAGTGTGACCTGAGATTGTTTTCATTACAATATTTTTGTAAGCCAAATTAAAGGACCATGCAACTTGATAAACACAGCAATCTGCGAAATTTGAATTCGCGCGAGTCCATCCTAATTTGGTCAGTAATGTTTTCGAATTATTTTTTGTTTGCATTTAAAATTTGTTCAAAATTTTTAACCATCCACCGTAAAAGCCCAAGTGCACCCCCCCCCTCGAAAATTTTTTTGTACTTTTAAATAAAAGTACCCATTTTCAGCTGAAAATTTTTATTCTGAGGCACTTCAGTAGGCAAAAATTCCTCAGCAATCCGAATCATAAAGCACAATTTGAAAAAAATACTTAGTCGCTGAGATATGACCTTAAGTTGGAGTAAAGTTAAATGGTCATTTTTTAAAATATTGACACTCATATTGACACAGGAATTTTTGCCCACTTGGGTGCCTCAGAATAAAAATTTTCAGCTGAAAATGGGTACTTTTATTTAAAAGTAAAAAAAAAATTTCAGGGGGGCGTGCACTTGGGATACTGTCCCATCCACTAGTCGAGCCCAACGTTGCTTGACATTGCCAGATCGGACCATCTAGGCTACTTCTATTGCTCTGCAGTTATCTACACCGAGATATTGACCATTCTATATTGACCAATAAATAAGATTCAAAATTTAAATGCACACAAAAAATAATTCAAAAAAATTATTGACCAAATTATGATGGTCCCGCGCGAATCCATATTTCACAAATTGCTGTGCTTATCAAGTTTCATGGTCCTTTACCAATGTGTGTCCGCTATCCTAGGCTTTCAGTTGCGGGGTGTTGCCAACCCTAGTTCCGACGGTTTCCTGTCCATTTTCTGTCGCTATTTTTATGTTTTCAAAAATTGAACAAATTTACCGGTTTATTTAAACTTAAGCAAAAACTTGACTTTTAGATCACACCGAAAACCTGTTTTGCTACTTCCAGTGCTCAACAACCCAGAGCTGGAGATCCATCTGATGCAATTGCTTTGCAAGCTGTCCGAAAGTACAGTTCAGCTGGATGCTTGGACCAGAGACCAGCCAACTATCGATATATTCACCCAGTTCTGTTGCTCCACTGAGCCAACTGTGTCCACATATGCCAAACATATAATTACGAGGATGAAAGAGAACTATACCAAGCGAATATTCTAGTTTTATTTTTTATGTTGAATAAAAGCAATACACAAATTAATTATACAAAGAGTTATAACGGGTGGAACATAAGTTCGGAATGGATTTTCAAAGCTTTATATCTTATCAATTTTCCTATCACACATTAAAAATCTGAGTACCATTTTGTGGCCCTGTTCTTCCTCTTTCAGACGATATATCATCAATATACATTATTCAATAAAATGACCACCATTGGCATCAATAAATAATAAATAAACGGAGTCTTTTTGGAAAATTGTCAATGGCTTTCTGGATCATCTTCTGCGGAATTGCATCCCATTCTTTCACCAGTGAAGCTTTGAGTGCAGCTTGGGGTTCTTTTCGGTTATCCGGGGGACCTTTTAAAATTGCTTTTTTGATTTAATATTACATTTTTTGTCCATTTCTAGCCGCTATGAACTTTCGTGATCTGCCTAAAATCTCCGTTGAATAGTAACGAAAATCTCCGTTGAATAGTTATTTTGTCGTTGTTTGTTTACAATAAAATTTAAAGAATTCAGAAAATATGTAAAATTAAATCAAAAAATTTTAAAGGTCCCCGGATAACCGAAAGAACCCAGCTTGGAGCACACTTTGACTGCAGATATGGCCGAAATAATCATCATATTCAGGTCGGGAGAGTTTGAGATGCACAGCATTGTCCCACAGTGAGAGTCTTTGATTGATATTGAATAATGTCCAATAAGTTTTGAGAAAAAGCTCATGGATTCGCTTTAATTTTCAGAGTGCATCATTTGGCACATTTGACAATGATGTCTCGTATATATACATTTTGTAGCCCGTTCTCTTCTCTTTTGAATGTCGTATTAAACGGCTCTTTGTTATAACAAATTGGACCAAAAAAAAAAACAAATAATTTCTCAAGTTTGGTAAATTTATGCACATTTTTGTTTTCCTATTTTTGATCCTATTTTTAATAACAAAGAATTGTTCAATATCACATTTTAAAGAACAGAGAACGGGCTACAAATGGTATATGACACGTAGTGACATCATTGTCAAATGTGCCAAATGATGCGCTTTGAAAATTAAAGCGAATCCATGTGCTTTTTCTCAAAACTTATTGGACATTATTCAATATCAATCAAAGTTGACTCTCACTGGGGGGACAATGCTGCTATCAAAGGTGACTGGGCGCAAAACTCTCCCGACCTGAATATGATGGATTATTTCGTGTGGCCATATCTGCAGTCGAAAGCGTGCTCCAAGCTCCAAGCTGCACTCAAAGCTTCACTGGTGAAAGAATGGGATGCAATTCCGCAGAAGATGATCCAGAAAGCCATCGACAATTTTCCAAAAAGACTCCGTTTATTTATTATTTATTGATGCCAATGGTGGTCATTTTATTAAATAATGTATATTGATGATATATCGTCTGAAAGAGGAAGAACAGGGCCACAAAATGGTACTAAGATTTTTAATGTGTGATAGGAAAATTGATAAGATATAAAGCTTTGAAAATCCATTCCGAACTTACGTTCCACCCGTTACAAGAGATTTTTCCAACTGAGATTATGTCAAATTAAATTGCAGATGAATAGGAGATCTTTTTTGCTACACACATTTTCTACCAACAATGGTCATCGAAAAGGATTTCAGCAGCGCCACTAAATTTGTGTAAAATTCAATACTGAAATGCTGGGGTTTTGGCCAAGGAACCAAAAACCTTACATACTACCAATACTACTGTTCAACTTCTATAAATTGCGAAAAGTACAGTCGACCCTCGATTTTAACCAGGGCTTCCAATTGAACTTTTCGAAAATCAGACAAATCTTTAAAAATCAGATTTTTGAACTGAAAATCAGATTTTGGAACTGAAAATCATATTTTTGAGAATTTCTGGTGTCTGAAATCAACCTTTTTTCTGATTAATCAACCCAAATGGCACCCCTGATTTCACAGAGGTCACTAATCCACAGATGCCAATACTCGTGTTTTTCATTACTTATTGCCAAAAGAGTATTAAACAAGCAATTTTTTTTTGAATTGACCTGGTACCCAGTGCTCGGAAGTCGTACTCGTATCGTACTCGCACTACGAGTACGAAGTACGAGAGAAAAAAAGGTCAGTACGAGTACGAATACGAAATACGAAACCAAATAATAAGAGGTACGAGGTACGACTACGAGTACGAGCAAAAAAATTAAGGTGCGAAGTACGAGTACGACCAAATTCAAAAATTCCGAGCACTGCTGTTACCAGTGTTTTCATAACTGACACTGACATGTCAGTTATGAAACTGACATCTGAATTAACTGTGAAATGTCAACTGACATTTTACAGTTAATTCAGATGTCAGTTTAGATGTCAGTGTCAAATATGAAAACACTGCCTGGTACCCGTCTTTCAAAATATTCCCTTCGGCGGCGACCATTCCCCTTCTAAAGGTGCATGCCCGTGCGTTCAAATTTGGTGCCCACCAATTCAATTTTTTTCTAATCATTGAACTTCTGTACGGATTTTTTAACTTGGTTTCTAACAAAACATGGCCTAGAATTTAATTTTAGGTTTAGTTTTGTCAGAAACCCAATAAAAAAATTCTTATAGAAAGCCAATAATTAGGAACAAATTTTGATTTGGCGGGAACCATTTTTGGACGCACGGACATGCCCTTTAAACCAAGAGTCGACTGTAATAGATGTGGGTAGACAGGGTGTCCCAAGAAATTTGATACACTTTGAAGAGCCATAACTTTTTTTCTGGGTTGGATTCCGTAAACAGTAAACACAGATCGACTCAGAATCGCGTGACAATTGTTTTGGTACACACGCGAAAAAATCGACCAAAATTTCGAAAATTAGCCATGGTCCCCCTTATGGTGTGAAAAATGACCGACATTTTTCAAATTCCCGCCTTTCCGAAATTCGGTTATTTTATGTCGGTCATTTTTCACACCATGAGGGGGACCAAGGCTAATTTTTGAAATTTTGGTCGGATTTTTTTTTCGCGTGTGATACACCAAAAAAATTGTCACGCGATTCTGAGTCGATCTGTGTTTACAGATTTACGGAATCCGACCCAGAAAAAAGTTATGGCTCTTCAAAGTGTATCAAATTTCTTGGGACACCCTGTATTTTCGTTGCACACTTTGTTGGTTTTCAAGACTAGGACAGTAGTAATCATTAGTAACAATAGTAATCCAAACATTTAAAGCAGTGGACATTGGAATCGGGCTAAGCAAGAAATCAGCAAAACAAATAAAATAGGACGAGATCTTAGTAATGACATTTGGTTAGAGATTCCAGACTAGACAACAACAAGCAGCAGCACATAGGGAGCGGGACATATATCAGTATTCGACAAACATTTACTTGGATGTGGCCGACTTATTGGTGTGGGCAGTTGGCTGGAACATGGAGCTGGAGGCCATTAGGTTTTTGATGTACTGGGAAAGCACTAAAAATTGAATTTAAGTATAGTTTATTGATGGACTTGGCCGGACTCCCTTACATGTCCTCCTGCCACAAGCACACAAAAATTGTTTTTTTGGCGTTTTAGTACCTGCAAACGTGTAAAAACGGAGGAAGGACAACTCCTTACAAAACTCAACTCCTTACCCCAACTCCTTACAAAACCCAACTCCTTACTCCAACTCTTATATTTTTTTGAATCTGTTATTCGATACACTTGTTCCGATCCAGTTTTTTTTATTGAGAGTGGCGTTGAAGGCGTTGAAAGGCGTTGAGTGCGTACCACGTATTAATCTGAAAATTCTGTAGATTTTACTTGACCCATCTGGAGCCATCTTGACCCATAAAAGCTGGGTGAGCCCTTGGCCCGGACATGTCTACTCCCGGGCTTTCTTTTTTTTTAAGCAGCGTATAGCCGTTAGGCTTAGGCCCATATCATTCAAGATATGATATCATGGCTGATATCATCACTCAAAAATAGTATTTGAAGCAAGACTGTAAGGAGTGTAAGGATGTATAATATATATATAATGTAAGGAGTGTATAAAATGTAAGGAGTTGGGCTTGTAAGGAGTTGGGCTTGTAAGGAGTTGGGCTTGTAAGGAGTTGGGCTTGTAAGGAGTTGACCCTCATCCGTAAAAACATGTTTTACGTGGCGGCCGACTATTTTTCAGATTTTTTCGGCCAAAATTAGACTTTTTGGCTTGGGCAACCACAGTAAACCACATAGAGAAGGTACCTGGATACCATATTGTTCATTTTCACCTTATTTTTATCACTGGAACTGGGCAAAAAGAGTCTCTAGATGCATGAAAAATGTGTGCATACCAGAGTTTCTTTATGCGGTAGGCCGTAGTGAACAAAACTATGTTCAAATTCCATCTTTTCGAGGTATCTCGGTACCTTCTCCGTGTTGTTTGCCTTTCTCACCCAAGGCAAAACGTCGAATTTTGGCCGAAGAAAATATTTTCCGGAAAATGGTCGACCGTCACCTAAAAACATGTTCTTTACACGTTTCAGGTGCTAAAACACCGAAAAACAAGTTTTTGGGTGCTTTTGGAAAGAAAATATACAAGGGAGTTTAGCCTGGTTCTTTGGCAGGAACTTGTTTACTTGGGGGGGGGAGCCTTTTTGGTCAACTGTGAATAGTGTCAAGGAGGGAACTTTTTGCCCAGCTCCAGCAACCAAAACGTAGTGAAAATATTGTAAAATAAGTGTTTACAAGGATTTTGAGTGCGAATAAAATTGTTGTTGTCGAGAAGCATCTTTTGTAGTCTGACACCGCTCTCATTCGCTAAGCCTACCTTGGGGGACCAAGGTAGTTGGTCAATCTTTGATAACCAAATTTTTTTTCAAAACATCTTATATAGTATTTGGCACAAGGGACTACAGGCGCCTATCGGCGCCTCTATAGTATTTGGAAAATTTCAATGAGGGGCTATGACTTCATTCATAAAAATAGGTATATCCTATTAGAACTCATTTTTCGCCTGTTCTTTTTTAAAACGAAAGCTGACATTCTGGGAACACGATGGTATTAGCGACAAAGTGATTTCCCTATCTACGACCCGTTCTGGCCTTCAAGTAAAAAGCGTTACCCACCCACCCACACATGCCAAATACTATATAAGATGTGTGGGTTGGTGGGTAATGCTTTTTACTTCGAAGGCCAGAACGGGTCGTAGATAGCGAAATCACTTTGTCGCTAATACCATCGTGTTCCCAGAATGTCAGCTTTCGTTTTAAAAAGAACAGGCGAAAAATGAGTTCTAATAGGGATATACCTATTTTTATGGATGAAGTCATAGCCCCTCATTGAAATTTCGAAATACTATAGAGGCGTCGATAGGCGCCTGTGGTCCCTTGTGTCTTTTTAGTACGGAAATTGTTAGGAAAGAACTTTTTTATCGTTTTTAGCGTATAAAAATTACTTAGGAGACGGCTGAACACTATTCACAGTTGACCAAAAAAGGCCCCCCAAGTAAACAAGTGCCGTTTGGCAAACAGTGGTACCTTGGTTCTCGGATCTAAGCTTAAAACATTCATCTTTGACACTGTCAAATCGTTGGCTCAGATCTGCAACAGAGATTGGGGTAAGCGAAATTTTTTGGACTAGAGCTTGCCTTCCAAAGTGTTTTGTAGCTCAAGTATTTGGGAAATGAGTCTAGCCCTCTCCTCCAAGTCTTCAAACTCATCTTTGGGCAAGGGCTGCGCAGGTCTGGGACGTCTGCTGGAATTGTTCAAATCATTTGGAATGGAGTCTAAAACAACAAATTAATCAATTCTGACTGTTGTTTTTACTATACAGGCTTGGCTAACAAATTCGATAATTTTTTTTAGTTTTTTTCCTGACACGTTGTCGAAATTTTGTTTTTTTAAGATCGACTGACCCTGAGCCCCAAATTAATTTGGCATTTGATGTCAAAAACACGATTTTTTTGATCTCTCACGTGGTTTGGACCCTGATCTACGTAAAGATCCAATTGTTGACAGGTCAAATCCCAAATTCAACCAAGGAAAAATCATGCTAATTTAATAGTTGAAAAAAACTAATTCTCGAAAGTTGACAAAATGTCAAGCTTTTGGCAATCACAACCACTTTTGACCGAATTTTCGTGATAAAACCAACTATTTTAGTTTTCGGACCTAAAGTTTATTGGCAGAAATTGATTTGGTTTGCAAAAAAGAGGAAATGTGCCACGAAAAAACAAAATTGACATTTTCTCTAAATTTTTGCGTTAATTTTTTAATGGCTCAAATTGAAAAGACCCGTTAAAATAATTAAATCTCCCGTCAAAATAATTAAATCTCCCGTCAAAATCACTAAATCTCCCGTCAAATTTAAATTTTGCATTGTTAAGTTTCACTTTTACCTCATCAAGGTCATATTTTATGCAAGATGCGTCGATTTCTCATCTAATCTTGTCTTTACTATGTCAAATTTTCATTTTAGATGCCTCGAGGACCAGCTCTTATTTGGACGAATGTGAAATTATGCCGAAGTAAAGAAGAAATCGATACATGGTTAGAGAGGAATACTGAATGGCGCATTGATACTGCTCAAGATGGGGATCGATTTGCTACTGTCATATATGTCTGCTACTACTCAAATAGAAATCGCCAGGAAAAGTGCAATTGCAAGGCAAAGATGAGGATTCGCTACATGAAGGATCTCACAAAAGTATGCTTTTTCGGCTTGTTGCTCTACTCAAAGGTATTGACTCTATTTAGGCCTATATCCAAACTACAGTTATTGCTGATGGAGTCTGAGCAGATGATTAATCCACTGCCACAGCCGCTTGTGCCACGCAAGAAAAGAGGACGAAGAAAGAGAATTGGACGCGCGTTAGAATTTATTTAAAAATTGTTTATTGCTGTTATTTATTGTCGTTTAGCGAATAAAGATAATCTCGGGTTGGATAGTGTGCTCACCAAATTAAAGGGTTGGTTTCTGGACATCATTTACATGGGTCCTGAGATCTTCTCACTCATCTATCTAAAAAATAAAAAAAGACGTCAAGTGTGTGTATATTGCGTATATTACAAGGTAGTTGAGTCTACAAAAACAGCCAAAATCACTGAGAGAGCAGTGCACATTGGTGTATGAAACATCCCACTGCTGAAAATTTGACATAGTAAAGACAAGATTAGATGAGAAATCGACGCATCTTGCATAAAATATGACCTTGATGAGGTAAAAGTAAAACTTAACAATGCAAAATTTAAATTTGACGGGAGATTTAGTGAATTTGACGGGAGAAATAATAAATTTGACGGGAGATTTAATTATTTTGACGGGAGATTTAATTATTTTGACGGGTCTTTTCACCTACAGCCATTTTTTAATTGCTTTGTTAAGTGAATTGTAAGTGAATTGTAGTCCAGGATTTCAGCTTTCCAACAAGCTATCAAACTTCATTGAATGATTTCAAAAAGAAGATGTTTAGGGGCTTGAATTTTTTTGTTACCGTGTTTCCTCTAATAAGGCCACCCATCACCCAACCACCACCACCACCCCCTACCCCCCGGACTTTGAGAACCTATATCTCAGCCCAGAAAAAACATTTTGCAAATCTGTTAATTGCTTTTTCTTTCTTACCACGAGCTCTATCGATTCCGATTTTTGGATTTTGGTCGAGCACCTTAAAATTCAATGAAAATAAATTGTTAGAAGACAGAGATCCTGGTCTATACGATACTATGTGTTTTTAATTTTAACAAAAAATTTGGCATTTTTAAGGTTTTTGGGGCAAATTTCAGCTTATTCGTAGCATATTTCACTTTTTTCGCAAACCAAATCTATTGCTGCCAAGTTTATTATAGAAAATTAAAAAAAAAAAAGTTTATGCAAAAACGTACAAGTTTTCCCTCAAACATGGGTAAATGGAGCACTTAACCTTGACCCCCTTCACTCAATTCAGCTTGGGGGACCAAGGCAAAAAATTTTTTTACATTTGTCAATACCAATAACTTTTTGCACAAAAATGTAAAATAAGTTGTTTTTCAGTCTTTTTAATCATTTTTACGCAAAATAATTATTGGTATTTAAAAGTGTAAAAAAAATTGCCTTGGTCCCCCAAGGGGGTATACGTGAAGGGGGTATAGGTTAATTTAGCCGTGTAAATTTTACCATCATCTGCCAGTGGAAAGTCGGGGGAGTTAGCTGGACCAGAGTCTTCGGACATTTTCCAATAAGTTCCAAGCAAACAATCTTATATGGTCTATATTGTTGGACTAATCCACTCTGCCTTCAAATCAATCATCGAGTAAGCAGGGCCAACTTGTACACTACAGGCAATATGCCAACAATATTTAGTGCAGGTTGACTTGACCCATATGCTCTTTTTGAAATTATTTACGTGTCGTCGACAAAACTATTACTACCAAAAATTTATTTTACTGATATTTACAGATCCACTTATTAGATTTATCCACTTTCACTGCCGGATTTGTTGGTTAACTAAGGAAAAGAGGTAATAAATTGGATTTGGTCAAATTTCGACATGAGCACACCACTTCAGATGTGACCCCCAGCTGTATTCAGCCATGTTTTACCCGAATTTTCAAAGTCTTTTACACAATCTTGTTCGTCAGTGTAGCAACCAGACTCTGGTTACGAAAAAAATAAGGATTTCGGTTTCGCCGATCGTTTGGCTGAACAATAAAAATTTTTGCCATAAAGGCTGTTGGCTATGGGACTAATTTGGCTGGCCAACTGCAGTCAAAAAGTCCGTAAAAGCCCAAGTGCACCACTAATTTGGCTGGCCAACAAGGAAAGTCGATGAAATCCGCCCTCAACATAACGCGACTATAGGACTAATTTGGCTGGCCAACAAGGAAAGTCGATGAAATCCGCCCTCAACATAACGCGACTATAGGACTAATTTGGCTGGCCACAAGGAAAGTCGATGAAATCCGCCCTCAACATAACGCGACTATAGGACTAATTTGGCTGGCCAACAAGGAAAGTCAATTTAACGAAAATACCTTTTCCCGCTAAACTTTTTCTGAAATTTTCCTGCTATGTTTTTTGTTGCTAGAATTAGGCAAAAGCAGCACTCAAATGTATTTATGGTCAAAAACATTGCTTGAGAAGTCTCTCTGGTAAGTCTCTGAACGAATCACAAGGAATAAGCCTAAGATCCCGACACACGCACACCTGAGAGACCAAGTACTCAAGAATAACTGCACTTACAATTTTTTTAGGTCGTTTGGTTTTCTGTGAGCTTATTTACTCGTTAAACCTTATTGTAGTTTACTTATTTTATTGTTGAGATTTGTCTGAAATAGGAATAGTTTGAGATAAGAGAAAACCTCGGTATAACATGAGTCATGTTACATGACTTTCAATATAAAGCGACTTTTGACCGGTCCCGAGGGGTCATTTGCGTTATATGTAGAGTCGAGTGTGCTATAATTCGCTGTGTTGCATGGCGCATTGGGTAAGTGGTGGTGGTTCACAGTTGTGCGCAGGTTCGACCCCACCTGGTGGTGCGCTAGTTATTTTTTGGATTATTTGACCAATTATTAGGGGCAATTTGGGTCGTCGATCTCGAATCTGGAGTCAAAAGGTCCGTAAAAGCCCAAGTGCACCCCCTCGAAAAATTTTTTGTACTTTTAAATAAAAGTACCCATTTTCAGCTGAAAATTTTTATTCTGAGGCACCCCAGTAGGCGAAAATTCCTCTGCAATCCGAATCATAAAGCAGAATTTGAAAAAAATACTTAGTCGCATATGACCTTAAGGTGGAGTAAAGTTAAATGGCCATTTTTTCAAATATTGACACTCCAACTTTAGGTCATATCTCAGCGACTAAGTATTTTTTTCAAATTCTACTTCATGATTCGGATTGCGGAGGAATTTGCACCTATTGAGGTGCCTCAGAATAAAAATTTTCAGCTGAAAATGGGTACTTTTATTTAAAAGTACAAAAAATTTTTCGAGGGGGGGGGGTGCACTTGGGATACTGTCCAAAAAGTCAAGTAACCTCTGAAAATTGATCAAGGACGCCAAAATAACTCGAGTGAGTCCGAGCGGGGTCCAACCTGCACACTATCTTAGGCCAACAAACACTAACGCTTATCCACTGCGCAATCCATCAAAGAAAATTCTAGTCATAAAAGTTGCCCGCTCCCTTTAAGTCTGCTTGTATGGTGGTATTTAAACTTTTGTTCTTTTTTTAACGATCAGAGTACGAACACAAATTACGAAAAGATCGGGGAACACACTGAAAATTGTGATAAAAAAATAGCTGGGGGCTGAACGTGTGGATTGTCGGCTCATAGGGAATCGACTGTATAACAACACTTGCAGAGTTTTTACTAAATCAGCTCACAAATATTTAGAAAATGATCACCGACATGCAACTCGTATGTTTTCAGACTTATTTGTGGTGGTTTTTTAAGAATTTTATAATTTTTCAGGGAATTATGGGTGAGTTATTTAAAGATTCACTCACATTTTTTATCAAATTCAAACTTTGTTGAACAATGGGTATTGTTTGGACCCTAGTATAGAATACCCCCTCCCTAATAAATTTTTCCTTATAACATCGTAGTAAAAAGTACCCAAATATTAGTCCGAGACCCCAGAAAAAGTGCGTAAGACATTTTTTAGTCCCGACTAACATACGCTGGCCTACCCTAGGCCTAAAAAAGGGTAGTGACAGCGATTTGGGGGGAAGGGGCGGTTACCGTATTTCCTCTAATAAGCGCGCCGGCGCGCTTATTATTCAAACCTCCTTAGGGATGCGCGCTTATTAGAGCATGCACGCTTATATTTCGCTCCATCGGACCAAAGAAAATTTTCACCAAACAGAAGAATTTCAAAGCAAATTTTATTCGAATTCCATAACAGCAAAATATCAAACACACAATCAAGCAATACGGTATTTTGGGTTAATCAATGAAATCATTGGAGCCTTTTGCCAATTGTATATCGAGATCCTTGAATTTGAGTGGATGTTCTCCTCCTGTTAGTTTCTTCTTGAACTTTCCTGCTGGCGATGACTCCCTGAGAGCAAACAGTGAACAGACAAACACCAACAAAAGACTTACTTGATCTTGTGTAGTAGCGTTTCCTGTTTTACCCAATCCTGTACCTTTTTCGATGGACTCCGAACTTCTCGGCTGCCGCTGTATTTGAACGTTCTTTTGAGTACTTGGCAACCTTTAGCTTAAACTCCGCCGTATAGGACTTGAGCTTTCGCGGCGTCACGATTTTTTCATCCTCTGAGTTGCTCCCATAGTTTGCAGTAAACTCCATTAGCCTAAAATACCGTATTGATTTTTCTCATGAAAATGCGATTTTCGCCAAAGATGGGGGTAACCGCTTATTGGTGCGCTTATTAGAGCATGCGCGCTAATTAGAGGAAATACGGTATTCTATACTAGCGCCGACTAGCGCCGATTTTTGTATTAGTGCTTAGGTGCAAGGCATAAAAAAGGCTATGACGGGTTCAAATGTGTTATCAAATTACAAAAAAATGTGAGAAAAATGAGTTTGAGCCCGTCCACACCTCACCGCTGACCTACCCTCCCCCACCAATAAAAAACGACAGGGTTGACCAAGGCCTATTGACTACTTTGACCTACTTATGTACTTTGGGGTCCCTAGGTAAAATCTTAGGGTTAGGCAAGGGTGGGCCAGCGTATGTTAGGACGGACTCAAACATGTTTTTATCACTTTTCGTAGTCAGGAAGACACATTAGAGTCCGTCCTAACATACGCTGGCCTACATTTGCCTAAGCCTAAGACTTTACCTAGCCCCCCCCCCCGAAATACATAAGTGCCATCAAATTTTACTAGACTAAATTATCAAGAATATAAACTACCGTAAATGTTCTAATAGAGCCCCCATCTCGACTTCGAGGGTCTGAACCTCGGAGCAAAGTCAATATTTCGCAAAGCTGTTCATTGCATTTTCTCAACTCCCACGAGCTTTGCTGATTCTGCTCTTTAGATTTTGAATTTTCACCCAAAAATCTCGAGATCGACCCAAAATTTTCCCGATTTTCAGAGGGTTGAAAAATAGAGCCACCCCGGGGGCTCTACTCAAACATTTTCGGTAAGTACAAAAGGCTGATTGGATTTCAAAAAGTTATAGCCTCACCTAGTGAGTAAATAAATTTGCAGCAAATGTGCTGGGAGTGACCATCTTCATTCTTGTGATCATCTACCACTACATCATAGCCAATCAGAGAAAGCAATAAACCAGATTTTTGTTAATTTAATTTGCTGATGTGATCATAACGTTGAGTTAATAAATTATTTTTACTTACTTCGGCTTCAAAAGTAGTTTGGCAAGTATCCATTTGATGTTAATTTTGAATTTTTTGCATAAATTATTGTATAGCCTCTATTATTTTCCGGAACCAAAATGACAAAATGTACTTAAAATAATTTTTTATTTCCAACTTTCATTTATTCAAAATACCATAGGGTGTCCCGAAAAATTCGGCCCTATATGATAATCGGTCCCATTTTTTTAGAGATGATGACGGGACGGTACGGGACGGGACAATTCCGTCCCGTTAATTTTAGAGAATCGTCCCGTCCCGGAATCCCGCCCGGAAATTTTTTGGCACCTGTCCCGTCCCGGAGTCCCGTCCCGAAAAAAAATTATTTGAATTTCGTCTCGTCCCGTCCCGAAAAAATTCAATTTTTCAACAACTACCTTCAACTTGTAATTACAGTCAACCCTCGATATAACAGACCCTCGGTATAACGTCCCTACACGGCCGGTCACACTGCGGGCCGTTATATTGACGGTTGACTGTACCATGAATCAGATCTCACAGGAAGCCCAACAAACGTGAATCAATCGGAAGAATGTCAAACGTCTGGAAATTGAAGCATGAATAAAGCATATAGGATTGAAATTCCCGATCGAAAATTTTATGACCGTCGAAAATCTTCCCTGTCCGGGTCCCGTCCCGATATAACTTTTTGACCTGTCCGTCCCGTGTCCCGTCCCGAAATTTTTAAATTTGAATTCTGACCCGTCCCGTCCCGAAAAGGTCAAGCCATCATCTCTAATTTTTTTGCCTTGGTCGTCCCTGTTGATTTTTTGTGCGTTTTTTGCCAATTTTTTAATTTCTTTGTCGGACTTTGTTCAACAATTCTAACACAAAAGCTAGCAGTCATAAATTTTCACGAGCTGATCAACAAATTTTCTCAAATAATTCTGTTTCTTAGCGCGGCAATTTTGTAGAAAAACGGATTCTGCGATATAGGAGGAGAATAGCATGTCACTTGTGACCGTTTCATCAGTTGATAGTTTGAACAAATTTCGTAAACGAATGCTTTCTAAATCAACATATTCGAGATCGGTGGTGACTTCTCAATTTGATTTGGCTTTTTAACACCCCTTGGGAACCTGTGGCGACGAGATATTCCGGCAAGGCCAATGTTCTAGATCATTATTTGATAAGGTGCAAAATTAAAAATAAAATTAAACGATGCCCTATAGACCGCGTTTCCGCCCCAAAAACAAAATAGTATGTATTCCCTAAGCCGAAAGAGGCAAAACGCAAGCCAAAAACTCGAGTCACTTTTTATGGGGAGTCACGTTTCTGCCAAATGATGGTCTAGGATAATTTTGCCCTACCGGAATATCTCGTCGCCACAGGTTCCCGTTCCCGTGTTAACAAAATCTGCGTTCGATTCTTTCTCTTTTGGCTGACACTTTTCGTAAGCTTTCGAGGCTTTCTAAAAAAAGCAAATTTTGTCACTACCGTATTTTCTCTAATAAGGCGGCCCCTCTACTTGAGGACCTGTATCTTAGCCTAGTAGAAATATTTTGCAAAGCTGTTTTACGCGTTTTCTTAACTCTCGCGAGCTCTACCGATTGCGTTTTTCATATTTTGGTTGAGCACCCAAAAATCTCGAGATCAAATTCCAAATTTTCCGAATTTCGGGCATCCAAAAAAGGGGCCTTATTAAAGGAAATACGGTATTGATGATGGGTATAATATGGTACATACCAGTATGTCCCATAACTCTTCGCGTTTTTCATTTTCGCAAAATTTTGCTAAAATGGATTGTTGCAATTTTTTGTGTGCTTAGATGCCCCGAGGATGGGAATCAAGCCTGAAATCAGCAATCATCTTCGCCATACTATGCTCTTTCTCTATGACAAAGGACTGAATGCAGTGAAAGCAACAGAAGAGATCAACAATGAAAAGAGCCTGTCAATATTGGTTTGCTTTTGAATCGGCCAGTTCGCTTATCGTTTTCGCACGTCCTGTCCCCATTCTTGAACTTTGTAAACCTAAATGCAAAATCAAAACCAGCTGAATCAGATTCAAAAGCAAACCAATATTGACAGGCTCTTTTCTTCAGGGTCTCGTGGCCATAAACATTGTTGATCTCTTCTGCTGCTTTCACTGCATTCAGTCCTTTGTCATAGAGAAAGAGCATAGTATGGCGAAGATGATTGCTGTTTTCAGGCTTGATTCCTTATCCTCGGGGCATCTAAGCACACAAAAAACTGCAACAATCCATTTTAGCAAAATTTTGCGAAAAATGAAAAAAAAACGCGAAGAGTTATGGGACATACTGGTATGTACCATATTATACCCATCATCAATACCGTATTTCCTTTAATAAGGCCCCTTTTTTGGATGCCCGAAAATTGGAAAATTTGGAACTCGATCTCGAGATTCTTGGATGCTCAACCAAAAATTTCGAGATCGAATTCCAAATTTTCCGATTTTCGGCATCCAAAAAATAAGGCGGCCTTATTAAAGAAAATACGGTATTGATGATGGGTATAATATGGTACATACTTTTGGACTTTAGTTTACTGTCAATGGTAAAAAATTTTGGGCAGGGAGGATCGTCATCGAATTTGCGAGGTAAGCAACCCCTTATTTATTTTTTCTTATAAATAGTTACAAATTTTAGGAATCTCATCGCAATCTCCAACCACATCCACCCACTCTTTCACTCCATCTAAAAAAGATAATTACTTTAACAGAAGCGGCTTGTCAACACCTGCTTCCACCTACACCTCGTATATGTAAGTTTATGTCCAGGAGTCGAGTTTTGCAGGATGGATAGGATTGAGATTAAAGATTATCGGTTCTACCGGAGAACCCGGTCCAATTTTTGCCTTGGTCCGCCCTGTTGTTTTTATTTCCTTGGTCCCCCATTTTGCCTTGGTCCCCTGTTGTTTTTGCCTTGGTCCCCCCTGTTGTTTTTTTCCTTGGGTCCCCCCCTGTTGGTCGACTTCTTCGGGCCATTCATCGCGATTTTCGTAGGGATGATATCCAGCAGCCTACCTATGGAGGTGGTGAAGCAGAGATCGAGTCTGACGAATTTCATGGCAGCACACACCCACGAACAATTCAACACGGATAGAATTCCTACCGGCGGTGAAATTGGAGGTGGAGTCTCGGGCATGAACTTTCCGCAATTCAATTTGGACAGCCCGTATCTTATTACGGCTCCAGTAAGCGTACGCCAGTGGCCGCGTACGGCTTTTGTACAGGCCCAGGAAAAATGCGATCCCACGATATCCTCCTTGCAAGTCGGCGCTCTAACCATTTGAGCTATCGGGTCGAAAATTAAAATTAAAAATTCTCCGAGATTAAAGATAATCTTTGATTCTATCCAACCTGCGAAATTCGGATGCTCAGATTAAATATAATCTTTAATCTTAATCCTATCCATCCTGCAAAATTCAGCTTTTCGGCCTAGTATAGGGCGCTTACAATGGAGGTGCGAGGTCGAAGTCTTTAAGGTGCCGTAGCTCGGTCAGCTTTTGTCGTTTTACTGATTTTAAAACTTTGTTGACCTATTTTTTAAGGTCCGCTACTGAATCAAATAAACTTTCCCACTATCCAATATAAAAAATAAAATTTTAGAAACGGACCTCGCACCTCGACCTCACACCTCCATTGCAAGCGAGCCATTAATGCAGGCAATTCTTTCCGAAAAATTGAAGGATTCCAATTTCGCTGGTCGTTTTGGACAGCCATTTAGACCCGCAGAGATTATTTTACAGCGTTTAAATCAAGCATTGCTAGTCTAAATGGCTAAACTATCGGGTTTCTCAAAAACCACTACCAAAATCAAAACCCTTGCAATTTTTAAGGCTATATTGACGAGTCAGAACCAGTGCTGTATAGCTCGCCTTTTTTTCGATCCGACTCTGGCTCCAGCACCTCGGTATCAAAATTTCCGATCCGCCCTCATCTCTAACTCCGAGCTTAGAAAAAATTTGCTGCGGCTCTGACTCTTACTCGGAGCCAGAAGTGGAACCAGAGCCGGAGTGGGGTCGAAAATGACCCAAAGTCACCTTATAAAATAGTTTTTTTCTGTTCAAAAGAAACATTTCCAAATAAACAAATCTCCCACAGGGGTTTAATAAAGAAAATACGGTAATCGAAAAATGACCCTCAAGTGGCTGGCGGAGGTAATTTTTACTTTTTTGAAAATCATGTTTAAACGTCGTCGAAGTAATTTTTATATGCTTAAAACGATAAAAAGGATAATTTCTGACATTTTTCTACAAAAAAAATGATTTTTTTTTTAATTTTGGACCAAAATAGGAGGTTTTGCCTTGGGGGACCAAGGTAAACCACCTTATATAAAGGTATTCTACCTCGTTTTCTTAACCGGAGTTAGGCAAAAAGAGCCTCTATATGCATTTTATGATCAAGAGTCTTTATCGGAATTAAGTCTAAGGTAAGTGGGTGTGCGCATCTCAACTCCCAAGCCCCTTGCGCTTTTCGGGGGCGCAGGGGGCTTGGGAGTTGAGATCCCCCCTGCCCCGAAGGGCGCAGGGGGCTTGATGGGTTAGAGATGCGCACACCCACATACCTTAGACACAAATCACTCGGAAGTGACTCTGGATGCATAAAAAAACATGTATACCAGAGCTTTTTCATGCGGTAGGTCCCAGTTAACAAAACTATGTTCAAATTCTTACTTTAAATGCGAACAGTTTGGTGTTTTTCGACTACCTTGTCGTTGTTACGTTGAATAAAGAATTCCATCTTTCAATGGTATTCAGATACCTTGTGAGGTTAGTTCACCTTGATCCCCCAAGGCAAAACCTCCTATTTTGGTCAAAAAATTTTTTTTAGAAAAATCAACTTTTTTATGTAGAAAAATGTCAGAAATTATCTTTTTTTTATTGTTTTAAGCATATAAAAATTGTTTAGACGACGTTTAAACATGATTTTCAAAAAAGTAAAAAACCCTCCGCCCCCCCCCCAACCCAATAAGCGCCGAAATTCCGCATTTTCACCTATCCAATTACAGATCTGCAGACAAAGTTGGCTGCCTAACTGCCGTCCGAATGACCGCCATGGACAAGTTGGTCAGATTTTTGAATGTCACTCTTTCAATAATTGCTTATTCAAAAATTGGTTGTAGAGCCGCTACTTCCGCCGGCTCGTCCACATCAAACAGATGGACTTTGAGTTTGCGGCCTGGCAAATGCTTTGTAAGTTCACTATGGTTCATAAATTTGAACATTTACCTGTTTTAGACCTGCTTATCCACCCACAAAAAGTCTACAGAAATTTCATGTACAGGAAAAGTAAGTGAAGTGAATTCGGGAGCAGCTGGCTTAGTAGCTACATTTTGGGTTGCAGGAACAAAAGACCAGTGGGCAAGAGATGATCCAGCCTTTTTGTTGTTGCTGGCCGCCTCGCTGTCCGGCTCAAGTGTTCTGTTTGCATTGGCGCTCAACCTTTCCTTCCTTGGCTTTGTTGCCTTCTTCCTTTGGGCTGTTTTCGTAGGTAGAATTAGTCCTTGTTTTGGCAATAAAATTGTTTGACTTTTTTATTAGATTGCATTGGTGTTGGACTTGTGGTCGCCACTTCTCTATGGTATAACTTTTGAAAACGTTGAAAAGTGATGGTTTTACGGTTAACTCAGGGCTCTTACATTTTTTTCAGAAAAAGGACATCTGGGCAAAAAAGGACATTTGACCATTTTTTAAGGAAAAGGTCATTTTATCCAGCGTTTTTTGCAATTTTTAAGCAAAAAAAAAGAGGCCGGAGTATATTATAGCAAGTGTTCTCAAAAACGGATTTTAACTGCTTTTTTGTGTGTTTTAGGGCTTGAAACGTGTAGGAAACACGTTTTTAGGTGGGGGACGGCACTTTTTAGAAAAATATTTTTTAAAATACTCCCGCCTCGGGCTACTTGGGCGCTAGTGAAGAATTTTCCCGCACCATATCATGGTTGATCATGAGTGTGTGTGAGTCTTGTATATATTTTTTTATTTAGTTAGCAAAATGGAAAGCAAAGATGAAGTGCTGCAATTGGTGAGCGAAGAAGAAAGCGACGAAGAAAGCGTTGGAGAGGATGCTAATGCTTTCGACTACGTGCTCGTCCAAAGATCCCAGTTGGAAGCAATCCGCTCACCAATTGCAGCACTTCATCTTCACTTTCCATTTTCCTAACTAAATAAAAAAATCTATACAAGACTCACACATAAAAAATGTATTTTTTCAAAAAAAAAATGACAAAAATTTGACATTTTGCCTTGGGGGACCAAGGCAAAAAATCATGAAAAATACAAACAAATTCAAATTGAAAGCAACTTTTTATTTAACAACATGGTTGCACTATAGAATCCCCCCACGGGGAGTGATCAGGTGGAGGAAATAACCTCATATTCGTGTTTCTCGACCCCGATTTCATGAGAAAGCCGCGTGTTTTTTTAGTTCTGAGAAAAAAAAATTTTTCGAACCACAGGGGGGGTATCATGGATTTTTAGTCGAAATTTGAAAAATTTTGAATTCGCGCCTTTTCAATTTTCAAGGGATTTAGGGCTGTATTGAGAGGGGAAGGGAATAAAAAGGGGCCACTTTTATGGCAAAACATTAAAAAACTAAATATATGTATCACTAGACTGTCTTACCATGTTTTTCAACTGGTCCGTGGGCGCATATCTAACTCTCAAGCCCCGTGCCCCCTTCGGGGGCGCACCGGGCTTGAAACTGGGTTGAGATGCGCCTATAGTCATTCTATAGTCAAGCCAACAACATTTGAGGCAAAAGTTCTATTCGCACTTGTAATCTTTGTAGACACTAATTTGTTGCCAGAAGTGATAGAAAACATCATTTCCGTGAAAGTGACGTACTTAGTTGAATATCCTAAACAAGATCAAATTTGAACATAGTTTTGTTAACTGGGGCCTACCGCATTAATAAGCTCTGGTATGCATGCTTTTTTCATGCATCCGGACTCGGAAACCGCCTTTCGGAAACCGGAAACCGCCTTTACGGAAACCACCTTTCTTATCGTTTTTAGCATATAAAAGTTACTTGGGAGTCGTTTAAACATGATTTACAAATAAGTGAAAATGCAACCCACCCCTTCCCCTAAGTAAATTGAAGTAATTAAGTAATTAAGCCTAAGTAATTAAGGCACATTGTCCCGCAATTGATATAATGAATTCTAGTGCTCTGGGTTCTCTCATCAAAGTCAGAGATTTCTAAGAAAAATTCCATCACAATTCCTAGCACAACAAATTCAGCAAAAAAATGGATCAAATTTAATTTCAGCGCCAAATTTTTAAAATGCAGCGGGCAGGAGTAGTGTGGGGCAAATCACTTTGGAACAATTCAATTTGGGCCAGAGGTTCCCTGATAACGATTTTTGGGACTTGATATGATATGATAGTGATAGGGGAAACAATAATTCCCCGCCTGATATGACCTTGATATGATAAGGCCGTCAAAATTCTCGCCTGATATGACAGTGATATGATAAGGGTCCTGAATTTTTCGTTTGATGTGATATGATAGTGAGGTAGCTCAAGAATTTTAAAAAGGATTTTAACTGCTTTTTGTGTGTTTTAGGGCTTGAAACGTGTACAAAACATGTTTTTAGGTGGGGGACGGCACTTTTTGAAAAAAAAAATTTTTTTGACTAAATTTTGACTTTTTGCCTTGGGGGACCAAGGCAAACCACCTGGAGAGGGTACCTGGACACCTGGTTTTGTTCATTTTTACCTTGTTTTTCTCACTGGACTAAATTTGGCCAAAAAATATTTTTCCAAAAAGTGCCGTCCCCCACCTAAAAACGTGTTTTCTACACGTTTCAAGCCCTAAAACACACAAAAAAGCAGTTAAAATCCCTTTTTGAGAACACTTGCTATAATATACTTCAGCCAAAAAAAGATTTTGACCAAAAATTTCAAAAATAAAAAATATTTGGGGTCCTTAAAAGGACAATTTTTTTTAAAAGAACGTCTAAGAGCCCTGGGTTAACTAGAGTCCTAAGTTTGCTAGACTATAATTCCCTCCTCAAGTTCTGCAGGAGCGCATTGAAAAGTCCAAGTTTATTTTAGCCAAAAAATTTTAAATTCGCGCCTTTTTTACGAATTAATTTTTGGTCAAAACAGAAAAATGTCACCAGTTTGTAAAAAAAAGTGCCACCCTTTTGTGAGAATTTGTCCTATTTATATTCAAATTTATGGTTTAGATGACTCCTAACCAAAAATTTTGACTCAATGAAAAAATTTTCATTCGCTCGATTAAAATGAACAATTTCCTACGAAAAAAATTCATTTTAATCGAGAGAATTTTATTTTAATCGAGCTATTAAACTCCACTGAATAATTTAAAAAATGTAGAAATTAGAAAAATGGCACTTGTTTACTTGGGGAGCCCCTTTTTTGGTCAACTGTGAATAGTGTTCAGACGTCTCCTAAGTAATTTTTATACGCTAAAAACTATAAAAAAGTTCTTTCCCTTCGGGGGCGCAGGGGCTTGGTTGCTTGGCGTTGAGATGCGCACACCCACTTACATTTGACATGATTCCGAGCAATACTCTTGATCATACATGCATTAAAGACTCTTTTTGCCCAGCTCCAGTGATGAAAACATGGTAGGATACCTTAAAATAAGATATTTTACCTTGGGGGACCAAGGCAGTTGGTCAACCTTCGATAACCAAATTTTTTTTTAAACATGTCTTTTTAGTACGGGTTTGGAAAGAACTTTTTTATCGGTTTTAGCGTATAAAAATTACTTAGGAGTAGAGATGGAGGCGGGACGGGACAGGACATTCCCGTCCCGACCGGTGGAGTTTCATGCGATTGTCCCGTCCCGGTATCCCGACCGAAAAAAATTTGACCCTTGTCCCGTCCCGGGAAAATTTTTCGGTTTCCATATTTATTGTCCCGTCCCGGATTTTTAAAATGTGTCCCGGAACTGGCGCTAAAATTATGTTATCTAAAAACTCTATCTGTTGATGTTCTTGAACAAAGTGTTGATCTAGTACCCTTTTCTTGTACTTGTTATATGAGAATAAACGAGTGTATCAAATTCATTTCGCGACCGTGAAAACCCTTCCGTATCAACAACATTCCCTTCCGAGGAATTTCTCATTGTCATTTCATTAACTGATGTGTCAAATTCAAGCTTTTGCGTCCCGACCGGAAAAACAGTCCCCGTCCGGAATTTCACTTGGTCCCGGATTCCCGTCCCGGAACAGATTTGTAGGTTGTCCCGTCGGTGTCCGTCCCGAAAATTTTTGCTAAAAATTTTGTCCCGTCCCGTCCCGGAATAGGCCATCCTCCATCTCTACTTAGGAAACGGCTGAACACTATTCACAGTTGACCAAAAAGGGCCCCCAAGTAAACAAGTTCCAAAAATTAATCTATGGTCAAAAATGAGTATTCTATGGGCGAAAAGAATTACCACCCTTAGGTAACGCCGGATAACCAGATTCAAAAAAAGGAAAAAAATAGGCAGGCAAAAGAAAAATCGTCAAACAGAGAAAAAAATTGTGTAAAAAGAAAACATTTAAAAAAATATATATTTCAAAAGTCAATTCTTACCTTCCCTCTAGGGTTCTTGGACTGAACGTTGGCAAGAAATCCGGTTATATGGTAGACTAGTTCAATGTCTGTGGATCCTGAAAAATCGGCTTTTTAGTACTGAATGAAATTAAAATTTATGGAAAAATTCTGCTGCCGAAATGTGAAAAAGTCATCTGAGTTAACACGTTTTTATTTTTTGGAAAAAATTATGGTTTATTTGAATGAGTGAATTCCAAAAAGACAGTTTTTAATCCGGTCACCCGACTTTCAAAAAAAATATCTGAGAGAGAGACCCATGGCTGTGTTTTGGTACATCATTTTCTGTAAAAATGAGATCTCCCTGACAATGCGACATTTGCGGAAATAACATTATCGGAACGACATTTGCGGCAGGACATATACAGACCGACATTTTCAGTGCGACATTTGAGGAAATAACATTATCGGAACGACATTTGCGGCAGGACATATACAGACCGACATTTTCAGTGCGACATTTGAGGAAATAACATTATCGGAACGACATTTGCGGCAGGACATTTACAGACCGACATTTTCAGTACTGAGTACCCAGGTTTTTAGTTTATTTCTCTCATTCGCTCAGCCTACCTTAGGGGACCAAGGCAGTTGGTCAACCTTTGATAACCAAATTTTTTTTCAAAACATGTCTTTTTAGTACGGAAATTGTTTGGAAAGAACTTTTTTATCGTTTTTAGCGTATAAAAATTACTTAGGAGACGTCTGAACACTATTCACAGTTGACCAAAAAGGGCCCAAGTAAACAAGTTCCAGAAAAATTAGAAAAATAGAAAAAAATTAATTAATTTAACTAATTAGAAAAATTAGAAAAAAATAAAAGTTTCTTCATTCAAACCCCTAAATCTTCACATTTCTCAAATTATTCAATAGAGTTTGATAGCTCGTTAGAAAGCTGAGATCCGCTATGATCCACTATGATGCAAAAAATTATAAAGACTAAAAGCAAAAATTAAGAAAAAATTTCAATTCCAAATTAGGGGCATTTTTCAGTTATTAGGGGCAAAATTAAATACCACCCTTTATTCACATAAATATGGCAATTTTTCGACAAAAAGTGGTATTTTTACGCATCGTCCGATACTTTTATGGACAATATTTTTTTAGCGCAAATTCTGGTTTTGGCTATACTTTTCTGCATAAGTAAAGGTTGACGGCAGGGCGGCCAAAATGCCCCTTTTAGGGGGCATTTGCCCCCTAAAAGGGGCATTTGCCCTGTTTTTTTTGGGAAAAAGGGGGCATAAAACAATATATCTTTGAAATTTTGTTGGGCTTAACTGCCTTATATGGGGGTCGCCCAAAATCGGTTTAAAACACTTTTTTAAACACTTTTATCCGCTGAAACGTGTAGAAAACATGTTTTTTTGGCGCGGTCTACCATTTTCGGAAAAAAAAATGACCAAATTTTCACTTTTTTGCCTTGGGGGACCAAGGTAAAGGGTATTTGAAGGGTAGTTGAATGCCCATATTTATGAGTTAGAGAAAAAACCACATGCCTGCATTTTATGTACACCTTTCCCCAATCCCTAGCAATGAAGAGCAAGTTGGGTGTTTGGCCGCCAAGCGGCCAAACATAAAATGTAGTGCATGGGCAGAGTTAGAGATGCGCGCGCTCACTTACCTTAGAGATGAATCTGAAAAGAATCTTGACAATAAATGCATCCAGAGACTCTTTCTGCCCAGTTCCAGTGATAAAAATAAGGTAAAAAGTCAATAAAAAAGGGTATCCAGGTAGCTTTCAGGTACCCTCCTACCTTGATCCCTCAAGGCAAAAAGTGAAAATTTGGTAAAACAAAAATTTTCAAAAATGGTTGACCGCGCTCTAAAAACATGTTTTCTACACGTCTCAGCAGCTAAAACGCACGAAAAAGTAGTTTAAAGCGATTTTCGGACGACTCCCATATAAGGCATTCAAGACTTCTTCAAGCGAACAACGGAAAATTATAAAATGCCCCTTTTTTCCCCCAATTTTTTAATTATAAATGCCCCGGGGCAGGGGGGGCAGGTGGCCCCCTTTTCATGATCGAATGCCCCTTTTCTCAAAAAACGATGTGGCCATCCTGGTTGACGGTCAAATTTAACCAACAAGCCAACAGTTGTCAAATAAAAATTTTTATGGTTAACTTGCAGGCTCATATCCAATCGGTATTTGCGTCGTGTGCAAGACCAGGATGTGGAGTGGTGAGTTCCTTCTGCAACCCAAAATAAATTCTGATTAATATCCTCTTCTTATAGGGGCTATTGCTTTGACGTGCACTTAAACGCATTCTTCCCGATGCTTATTCTGCTACATGTACTTCTGCCCCTGCTCTTTTATGGTATAGTCAAATATTGATAATCAGTTAGCTTGGCTAGCCCTCCTAGGCATCGGAATTATATCAAACTGCCCCCTAACGAAATTTTGTTGAGAAAATCGAGTCCGCCGTATTCAATTTACTATGCAAAAGTGCTAAACACATGGCAAAAAACTGCAAAATGCATCCTCATAACCTCATTTAAAAGTCCAACATGATGTTTGATGTCACCAGGACTGTGTGCCCCCAAAAACATGCTAAACTACCAAGGCAGCTCAAAATTTTATCCCGAAATGCCTTGTTCACCCTGTGGTTCGCACTTTTTTAGTCGAGAGTGCCCTATGCATCAAATATTGAAGTGTATTGGTAGTGCTGGTGCTTCGGGGTGCCGGAGGGGTTCCGGACCGGATTTGTGATAATTTACCGGATTGGGATTCCAGTGGGTCACAAAACCTGAATCACGCCGGATTTCCAGATTTATAACTGTAGAAATTATCTTACAATATACGAGAAATTTCACAGTTATCAACGTACAGTTATTATAGGTGTTATCAAATAGTTTTTCAATCCGGAAATCCGACCGGATTCCGGTTTTATCGACCGGAGGGATTCCGGACCGGATTTGTAAAGTTGGGACCGAAATCCGAAACCGGATTTCGGTCAGGTCATTAGCACTAGGTATTGGATTATCAGAATTGGATTGTAATGCTTGTTCTTCTGATTGCAATACCTACTTAAAAAACTATTGAAGGGCTGATTGACTACCCCAACTTCCTTGCTCGTCTTCTGGGCAATTCAATCTGGTGTGTTGCGCTGGTCTACTATGTCTATATTACTTTTCTGGGATACACAGGTATTAGCAATAACTATGAGTGAATATTGAAAAATCTAAGAATTTTGTTCAGCCCTACCAATTCTGAAGAATACACATGTCTTTTTGTACCCAATCACCTTCATATTTATATTCTTTGTGGCTACAGTAAGTGGTGAGTCATTTGAGATAATTTATTTTTGGTATAATATTTTGCAAAATGAATTATTTTTAGCAGGATGGAATGTTTCGATTTCTGCCATGAACTTTTACCATTTCCGTGTAATGAATGAGCACCGCCGACCTTGAATTTACTATTTATATTGGCTAGGCGGACAAGTGACTTTGAGTGTCAAAACCATTGTTTATAATATTTGCTTAATAAAATGAGTGTAATGAATTTGGTGCAGAGTTTGGTTAATCACTTTTATAAAACCCAATACAATTAACTTCTTTAGCACTTGCAATAAAACTTTAATTAGAAAAAAGGCAGGACCGCAATTAATTATATAAAAAAACTTGGATAAATATCATGTTTTAAAATCTTAGGCTTGCAAAAAATTACGAAGATTGCCCGATTACGAAGATTACAAAATCACATTCTAGCGGAATTAAAGATAAACAATGGCATAATAAAATTAAGGGTGAACAAATGCTATAATACGACTACATTAAGGTATGCTTCTAGGCCCCTGCTGAAGCGTAGTAGACTACCGTATTTCCTCTAATAAGCGCGCACCCCCAGGGGGTGTTTGAAAAATAAGCGCGCATGCTCTAATAAGCGCACCAATAAGCGGTTACCCCCATCTTTGGCGAAAATCGCATTTTCATGAGAAAAATCAATACGGTATTTTAGGCTAATGGAGTTTATTGCAAACTATGGGAGCAACTCAGAGGATGAAAAAATCGTGACGCCGCGAAAGCTCAAGTCCTACACGGCGGAGTTTAAGCTAAAGGTTGCCAAGTACTCAAAAGAAGTTTCAAATACAGCGGCAGCCGAGAAGTTCGGAGTCCATCGAAAAAGGTACAGGATTGGGTAAAACAGGAAACGCTACTACACAAGATCAAGTAAGTCTTTTGTTGGTGTTTGTCTGTTCACTGTTTGCTCTCAGGGAGTCATCGCCAGCAGGAAAGTTCAAGAAGAAGCTAACAGGAGGAGGACATTCACTCAAATTCAAGGATCTCGATATACAATTGGCAGCCTGGCTTAGAGAGCGCCGGTCGAAAAAGCTCCAATGATTTCATTGATTAACCCAAAATACCGTATTGCTTGATTGTGTGTTTGATATTTTGCTGTTATGGAATTCGAATAAAATTTGCTTTGAAATTCTTCTGTTTGGTGAAAATTTTCTTTGGTCCGAGGGAGCGAAATATAAGCGCGCATGCTCTAATAAGCGCGCACCCCTAAGGAGGTTTGAATAATAAGCGCGCCGGCGCGCTTATTAGAGGAAATACGGTATCTAGAAATCCATGTAGCGTGAAACTAGGGATCGTAAATTAAAAGTTTTAAAACCATGACATTTTCTTGAAATAAGGACATTTAGGGTATTTTGACAAAATATGGAATTTTATCCAGCGCTTATAGCTCTTTTGCTGCTAAAAATAAGATTTTGACGTAAAATTCTAAAAAATATTTGGAATCCCGAGGACAAAGGACAAATCGTATACAAATCTAAGGACAAATCTTATTAATAAGGACGTTTACGTGCCTGCTTAAAGGCAAAGGGATATTAATCTTCACCCCTCGAAAATTTAAGACAACCCCGAGATTTTCAGGTACAAAATTTGAAAAGTGGAATCAGTAGCGATGTATAAAATTGTAACATTGATTGAGAACGGTTTTGTTTTCATTGAGTTGAGAAAAAGTAAGAATAAGCAAAGTCTTATCGATTGAGATTTCAATCAGATAGATATCAGCCCATCACTGAAAATATTTGATCTGTGCTGAAATATAGGTCCATAATGGGGAGTTATTAGAGGATGGGTAATTATTACAGGTTCACGATATTCTCATAAATTCGGCTTTTTGTTAGAAAAACCAAAAAATATATATTTAGCTGAGCACTATTTGTCTTAGCACCTCAAAAAACTTCATTATTTTTCTGTGATCAATAAGCCATCCATTCGTAGTGTCTCGTTCCAGACCATTTTTGTTGATGCCCATTGCCACATTTCCTGAAGTAGATAAGCTTGTTGGTTTATCCAAACTTTTGAGATTCCAAATAGTGGCAGTAGTGATCTCCAAATTATCCTCTGGAGATGTCGCACTTATTTCCGCACTTTCTCTTTGTTCAATAGATGGTGACACTTCCTCTTGTTTTGCCTGATTAGCTTGATTGTGCATCAAATCTCTGCCAATAAATCCGTATGTAGAAGTGTCTGGACCATATGGAGAACTTGGGAAAAGTTGTTGTTCACTAAATGTAGGCGGATAGGCGCTAGTATATTCCTTTTCCAGAGGGAATTGACCCTGAGCAGAGCTAGACAATCCTAGCCAGGACCAAAAGTCCTGACCAAAAACCAATTGGTTTGTAGAACAGAAGCTGAGAATATACAATACAAAAAGTTTCACTAGCATTCTTTTTGTAAAAACAAGTGAAATAATTCTAAAATAAGAGAGTAAATCAGCAACTCCTGAGGACCAGGTAAACAGCCATGTAAATTCTCTTTTGTCTGTCCAGATTGATGCTAATTACAGATGGTTTTCGACCTTTTATATAGTGTTACAGTTAATGTGTGTTTATAGTAACGCATTTGTTTGTGGAACACAATTAAGTCAACATGTTTACTTTAGCAAAATTATTGCAGCACTACTACATACACTTAAATATAAATTTTCTGAGGAACATATTAGATATCTGAGCTAGACAATTTGAAAAAAATTTTAGTCGACTAATCAAATTACTTTCCCAACCCTAATCCTAAGTTAGCACCCAATCCACTTTGTCCATAGCCCCCTTGGCTCCCTCCATATCCTCCCTGATTTCCATAGCCTTGACCACCGTAGCCTTGCTGACCGTATCCCTGGTTTCCATATCCTCCTTGATTTCCATATCCTTGACCACCGTAGCCTTGCTGACCGTATCCCTGATGTCCATATCCTCCTCCTTGGTTACCATATCCACCTAGCCGTGCGTTTTGATAACCATTGGCACCAATACCGGCTAAATTTTATGTCAGGCTAAAAAAGAAGAAATGAAAATTTACCGGCATTAAAACCTTGAGATCCTCCAAATCCGAACTGAGGAAATGCAGATGCGACGGAAATCAACAGCACAAGACAAAAGTAGGCAATCATGATTAAATTTGATGAACAAGTTTGACTTCAAACTCACAAGGACAGAGTATTTATAGTTGAACTTTCGATTTGTAACCACCTTCTTTTATTACCCTTGCAAGAAATAAAAAGGAAATTTGACCAACTATTTGACGTCCATCTCTCAATTTGTTTTTCCTACGTCACTTGTACTGTGAGACATTACCCAATCAGTGAACACCCTACCTACCATCCCTTCCCTTCTCTTCTTTTTACTTGATTTTTTTGTAGGTTAACTATTAATCAGTCCGCACTAAATAAATTTACCAAACAACGTTTGGAGCCGCTGATCTCATCTCCACCATTAAACCCTATCGCCAAACATCAAAGAGAAGAAAGACAAACTGCATCTTAAAAACCGAACAACAAAAATCATTTATTGTGGGACCATAAGCAAACAGCAAATTAAAATAAACTGGTTCAATGCTTTCTCTCGTAGTGCCATTGATAGGATGCGGCTTTGGTCGGACCACCTTTGGACACAAGCTTTGGTTTCATCTCAGTCCTTTTGGATAGTGCAAGGTTCTTCTTCAGCTCGATCTTGTTGAGGACCACTCGAAGCTCTTGAGCACGCTCCACTCTCCTTAAAAATATAGTTAGTAACCGGAAAAAGCCAAGTTGGAATCAATATTTACTTTGCTAACTCTGAATACTGCTTGCGTTTTTCCTTCTCTGCTCTCTAAATTGGGTTATAAATTATGTTACCGGCTAAAGCTTGAGAAACACAAAGAAAGTTACCTGAGCCAAATAGTCACCAGAGGCGCATTCTTCAGCATCCCCTTTCTCATCATTACTGTGTTGTGTATCGACGACAGACCTTGCTAAAATTTCCAGTAAAATTACAGCAAAAATTCATGAATAAAGGAATTTACCATCTGACTCGGAATCAACAAAGACTATGCGCGAATTCTTGGACGTACCCACTTCGGAAAAATGCAGAACACCTGAAATGCAAAAATCTTGTAAATATCAGAATTTAGTATAACACTGGTATTGCAAGAAACACTTTCAGTTTTCAAAAGTCATTATCAAAACTCTCTCTGTTGTTTCATGTAGTTTACAATAAAGTTTTCACACGGTCGGTTTTATTCAGGCGTTAGGGCGTTTGTCCCCTTTTTTCCTAAATGGGACAAAAAGGGAAAAACGCACTACCTAAGCCATTTGTACTATTTTGTCCCATTTTTGAATTTGTGCTTTATTTTTAAACATTATTCTTTTAATTGGTACGTACAGGTTCAAATTCTGGCGGTAGCAGCTATTGTTTTTTTTATAAACTAGTTTTTAAAGGACCACTAAGCCTCAGAGTGGATAGGCGGACTACCTGATACCTCCCCTTAATGGGTATTCACCTTCAGAATCTGAAACTTTGGACTTATCTTGAATTAATTAAAGATTAATATACCCTATCTAGAATCGTGTCCAGAATACGGTTTGATAATGCTAAAACAACGATTTGACTTGCAGAAAACCCAGTTTTAGAGTAGTTTTGTTTCCCGTAGGGTATCCAGGTGGTGTTAAGGTTGTTGTACCTAGGTAGAAGTACTCAGATGGTAGTGCCTAAGTAGTAGTACCCAGTTAGTTTTACCCGACGCTCAGGTGTCTTAGGTGGATGGATATATCTGAAGATGAGTCGATACTTTTCTTGATTGGATATCCAGTGGATAGGTTAAAATAAGGAAGCTAACTGTTTTTTGTCTACTCAATCCATATCCGGGTACAAGTGGTGGATCTGGATGTCCACCCGGGGGAAAATTTTTTTCTCTTAGGTTTTGGCTTCAAAAACCTTTTTCGTGCATTAATTTCGATAATCTGAAGATAGTTTGTAGAATAAGCTCTCATTTGAGCGAATTTACCAAAACTCAAACAATACTCTTTTGATAGTAGTAATGGCATTTTACTACTATCAAACCTTCTTTAGAATGTTGGAATCAGTGTAAAAACAGGGTTTGAAACCCGAAAAACATAAAAAATTTGCAACAAATGACCACTTGACTGGATGACCACTTGACTTGGTTGGTGAATGGATTACCCAGTAGAACAGAAGTGTTATTAGGCTGTATGTGAAGTTTCCGGCAAATCCGTGAATTTTCCCGGCAAGTTTGTGAAAGCTTTTATTCTTGGTCAACTTTTTTCTCAATTTTTAATTTTTTTGAATAGCTTGAAGCACAGGATCTCAGCTTTCTTACAAGCATCTGACTTATCATCTGACCAAATCAGGTTTCAAAAAGTTGGGTAAAAAGATCTTTACATGAAACAAACTTTTTCGAAAATTTGTTTCATGTAAAGACCTTTTTATCCAACTTTTTGAAACCTCATTAAGTCAGTTGATAGCTTGTAACAAAGCTGAGTTCCTGTGCTACAAGCCAGTCAAAAAAAATTAAAAATTGAGAAAAAAATTGACCAGGAATAAAAGCTTTCACAAATTTACCGGGAAAATTCCTTAGTTTGCCGGGAAAATTCACGGATGTTCCAGGAGTTTTCAATTTGATCCGTTTTATTATGATTTTAAAAAATTAACTACATGCTCACTTGATCACAACTCATTTGATCCCAATTTTTTTTGCCTAAAACTCGGGGTTTTAGGCTTAGGTTAGCCAGCATATGTTAGGACAGGCTTAAACGTATTTTCTGTTCAGCTGGATTTCAACTGGAACCCAAGGTTGAAGTTGGGATCAAATGAGGTATGATCAAATGAGGTGTGATCAAATGAGGTGTGATCAAATGAGTTTGTGATCAAATGAGTACGAACCGGACAAACGCATTATGTAACGCCTGTGCACCTTTATACAATCCAATGTTTTCTTCTCAGCCATATTTTTATTACTGGCTTGACAGAGATTTTAATATTCTATAAGCCTATCTACTCAAAATTTTTCTTGTTTAAATTGAGGCAATAAATTCTCACGATAATTCTTAAAGCAGCGAAAAATTTGTTCCATTAACACCGAGTTCACGTGAGAACAAGGACGATACCGAGAAATGGTGTTCACATTGACACCAAAAGGAGACAGAAAAATAACGAAAAATATCGTCTGCGATATTGTTCTCGTTCTCACATCATTGTGAACACAAAACTCGTCCTCGTTCTAGCGTCATTGTGAACACCATGTAACTTGGTAAACCGGACCAAAGTGAGTAAATCGATCCGGTTTTTTATTCTGTCCGGCTAACAGCGTTAATAAATAAATTTTCTTTATCTTTTAGGGTTTTTAGTATCCCGTAGGATTTTTAGTCTAGGGAATGACACAAAAACCCTGGCTAAAATTGATCGCGAATCAAAAACTAGCTCAGAAGTAAACCGGTCAGCCTTAGTTTCGTAATTTATTTGAACTAGGCTTAGCGTATATTAGGGTATATTAATTTTCCGCTTACCCTTCAACTTCTCGATCTTCTAAAATAAATAAATTTTTATTTGAATTTTAAACAAGAGCAAAAACTAGCCTTTAGCTCAACAGAAAGCTTGTGTCGCACATACTTCAGGTCGCGGACGTCTCCCAACAGCTTTTGCGTTTCCGTGTCTTCATCTGACAAGTCGACATCCCGGTGGATACCATCAAGCTAAAAAGTAACTTACAGACAGCGTCAAACAATCAAGCACAAAAAATTGCTCACAATCCAAAATAACTTACTCCAACTTGGCTGCGAGTCATATGAAAATGGAACTCATCCGGATTTCTTTCTTCAGCCTTTCTGCGGAGATGTCTTAGCTTATTGTTCTTCTCTTGGAAATCTCGAGCACGTGCAATCCAATGCTTTTTCTTTTCAATGCGCCCGTGAATTGTTTCGTTTCCTGGCTGAAAATATACGCGTCAGAGGTGCACTCATAAAATAATGCTGTAAAATACCATTTTGACTGACTAATTTATAATTTAACCTGAAAAGCAAAAATTGGGAAAAGTTAAAGGAGGGGGGGACGGCGGTTCACATCCAATAGCGAATATTTTGAAATCTCAGGCTCGACTCACAGTGGACGCATAACTTATTTTTTTACTTTACATTTTAGTAGGTTCACTGACTTCTAGGACCAAAAACTATCGATTGCAATCATTTGCAGCCGTGACTTACTGTCACTTACTGCCCCAATTTTGCGATTTCATGCAAATGACCATCAAAATAAAGGGAACCAGTTCAAATG
This sequence comes from Ditylenchus weischeri, assembly GCA_029231635.1. Classification (NCBI taxonomy): domain Eukaryota; kingdom Metazoa; phylum Nematoda; class Chromadorea; order Rhabditida; family Anguinidae; genus Ditylenchus; species Ditylenchus weischeri. The sequence continues at coordinate 36,434 of JAMRYI010000432.1, forward strand.
ATACGTACTTAATTTTTTATCGCCTAAACCTCTGCACATTTTTTTATTTTCCAGAGTCAAAATTTCACGATAAAAAAGTTTCCACAGCAAAATCACTTCAGAAAAATACATAACTTGCAAAGGTTTGACCAAGGAAGAAAGGAGTAGCGTTGAGGAGTACGATTTCAGTTTTATTTTGGAACTGACGCTTTTTCGCAATTTCAATTTAGATGATCATATTATAATATTATATTTATTTACAACAATATACTGAAAATGACGCCAAGAAGGTGAGCTACCTTTTGAGCATAAGGTTGTAAATGATCATGTAAATTAAAATTGCAAAAAACGTCAGTCCCAAAAATAATACTGAAGAGTTCTGAGACAGTCCTGGGCAGGATGTCAAGGAATTGGGCATTGTTGAATGTTTTTCGAATTTTTATCATGGCTCGAGTTTATTTTTTCTCTGAATGATAGTTCAAATAAAAGCCCAGAATCTTGGCTACATTTTAGTATATAAAACATAAAAGTCAGAAAACATCAATTAAACCAGTCAAAGAAAAACCCCCAAATCGATCGCTTTTCGTAAATTGAGCAGTTCTTAGTCTGTAAATAAGCTCTAGATGTTGTGAAATCATGCTCTGATAATTTTGTTGGATAGCCAAGAGTGTGAGGATCATTTAGACACCAAACTTGTAAATTAAAGAAAATAAAAAAAGGTGTGCACCCACTGGGAACCGAACCTGATTGTTCAAAATATTCGCTATTGGATGTGCACTACCTTTAAGCCACAGCTAATTATTTTCTGTACAAAAACAGGTGAATTTAAGAGTAATTTTTTTTATAACAAAATTAGCGCTGATTTTCCCGCGCATTCAAATTGACATTTTGTTTTTTGTGAACAGTCTATTTCTCTTCGGCTGTGCTTACATTTCACCGTCAAAAGGTTCAAAAAATCCCGTTAAATTAGTAATTTATCCCGTCAAATCTAAAAAATTTGTTTGCCTCAAAGAATTTTTAAATTTTTTGTTTTAATTTTCTGATTTTTTTACATCAACGCGTAGCCCTAAATCTCAGATTTTCAACAAGCTATTAACTGATCTAATAAAATTCAAAAAACTTGCAGAAAAAGGTTTTTAATGGATTGAATTTTCAGAAAAACTTATTGTATTCAAGCACTCTTTTACACAATTTTTTAAAATCATATTAGGTCAGTTGAGCTTATCAGAAAGCTGAGATTTAGGGCTACAAGTTGGTATAAAAAGTTTACAAAAAATAAATAATTTTTAATAAAATAACAAAATTTTCAAATTTGACGGGGTAAATTACTAATTTGACAGGATTTTTGAACCTTTTGACGGTGGAAAGTAATTTTAGCCATTTTCTTCCTGAAATTCATCAACGGCGTTGGTATTCAGAATTTCCTAATCAATGTCTAAGTATTTAAAACTAACTATCCAACGGTGTTACTTCAAGGTACCCAAGTTGTTTTTAATTACAGTAAATGTTGCTCATTTTAGCATTTTTCGGAAAAAATGCATTAATTAAAGCACTAAAAATATAGCTTTTGACGTAAAATATATAAAATTTGAAAGACTTAAGGTCCCAAAAAGTATAATTGACTCTCGATAGTAGCCGGGCGGAATGAGGGCCGACCCATCCCGTTCTATCTAGTACACAACCTTAAATAAAGTTTTACGAGGTACCTGTGCTATTTTTGTGATTTTCTGCCTTTTATGTTTTCTTAGTTTTATTTATTTTTTAATCTTTGTTAATTATATCCTTATCAATATTTGATCTAGATTAGCTGGCCAACAAAATAATACGCACACAAGAACAATTATTCCATCAAACATCTGCTTTATAAAACACGAATAATGTTTCTCTCAAATATGCTCCAACAATTGGTCCACATTTTCAGTTGTAAATAGGCAATTATTATTATTATTATTATTGTTTTGATAAATCTTATCTATATGGTATTTTTTATAAGATTATAAAGCAGATCCATAGTGTTCGTAACATCAGCCATTTAAAAAGTGTATCTGTTTCAAATGTGGCTCCCATTTCAAAATTTCTAAAATCTAACTTTGAACTAAAAATAAACCCTTTTTATATTTTGCATTAAGAAGGGTTGATTAGTTGAATTTCTTTTGAATATACAGTCTAGTCTCGTTTATCCGACACCCCCTCAAGTTCGTTCCCACCTAGGGTCCGACACTTTTTTAAAGCCAATTTTAAAATGCTTTTCAGTTGTCTTTGGTTGTTTTAGTCGAAATATCGCAAGGATTCTGATTTGCCGATCGTTTTCCCAAATCCTTTTACGGTGCCATGAAGACCCGCGTCTCTGGTTTATCCGACACCTCTTTTTAAAAATCAGGTGTCGGATAAACGAGAGCCGTGGGTCTTTATAGCAACGTAAAAGCATTTGGGAAAAACGATCGGCAAAATCAGAATACTTGCGATATTTCTGACTAAAACAACCAAAGACAAAAAACATTTTAAAAATTAGCTTAAAAAAAATGTCGGACCCTAGGTGGGAACGAACTTGAGGGGGTGTCGGATAAACGAGACTAGACTGCATTTGATTTACCAATGATTGCGGCTGATTCTAAATAATTTACCAGTTCATGATTTTTAAAACTACCGCTCTTTTCTATAAATGAGGGACATCCCCTTATTCGAAATCGTGTTTTTAGCCTATTTTTTTGTGAATGAGCCTTTCCAAAAAGCCAACAAATTAAATTACTACCAGTTGTATTAGCTGTAATTTTATATTTTATGCCTTTGATCATTTGCAAAAGGCAGGAAAAAACGCAATAACAAAAACACTATTTTAAATTTGAAAGGGGATATTTTTCTATTATGGGAAATATTTATCAGAAAGTCCTAGTTAAAAATGACATCATCATTGGTGTCATTCTTAACTCAGATTTCGTCAAAAATGTCTCTTCTCAAGTTTGATACCCCCAGTTTATTATTCCAAAAAAACTGCGAAAATTTAATTTCGTTAATTCATTAAAAAACAGCTATTTTAAATATAAAATCTTATATAGTATTTGGCATGTTTGGGTGGGTGGGTGACGCTTTTTTACTTCGAAGGCCAGAACGGGTCGTAGATAGCGAAATCACTTTTGTCGCTAATACCATCGTGTTCCCCAGAATGTCAGCTTTCGTTTAAAAAAAAGAACAGTCGAAAAAAAAGAGTTATAATAGGGGATATACCTATTTTTATGAATGAAGTCATAGCCCCTCATTGAAATTTCGAAATACTATAGAGGCGCCGATAGGCGCCTGTGGTCCCTTGTATAAAGTATTAGTGGTGTTGTGAAATTAAGCTTTGACTGTATTTTATATTTTATGTTTTCCAGCTCTACCACTAGAAACATGCAGGTTAAAATTGCTGATCTCCGTTGCGCCCTGGACAAGGCTGATGAAATTAAGGAGAAGGCCAATGAGGCTTACAAGCAGAAGGAGTTCAAGTTGGTTTTTTTATCAAGCCCTTTAATTTTATGCTGAATAATGGAAGATAATTTTCAGCACGGCCATGCGCCTCTACCACCAGGCTGTGTTGCAAATCAAAGGCTTTGTGTAAGACATCAGCTTTATTTTGTCTGAAAACTATTTCTCAATATCTTTTTAAGGAAAAGCCCAATATGGCTGCTATGCTTGGAAACCCTGAGGAGGAGAAGCCAGTTGTCAAGTCAGATGCCCCCCTCACTCCGGCTGAATTGTTGAAGAAGGAGGGCATTGAGCTGATAGCCAAGTGCTTCAACAACTTGGCTGCCTGCATCTTAAACGGACCAGTCCGCAAACAGGAGGACTACCTTCGAGCGGTCACCTACTGCGACAAGGTTGGTACTTTCGGTAACAGTTGTGTGAACTTGACTTAACAATTTTTTCACTAGGTGCTTGCGAGTGAGCCAGACAACCAAAAAGCTATATTCCGCAAGGGGTGTGCCTACAAACTGGCACAGAAGTACGAGAAGGCCATGGAGCAGTTCAAGCAGTGCCCTCAAAGTGAATTTTCTCGATTCAGAATTGTTTTACTGAGATTCAAAATTTGAATGAAGGTGACATGATAGACCTTCCCCTTCCATTTGCGTGAAAAAATCCAGGTATCCCATCTTTCCGCAAGCGGCCATATACCTTGCATATACCCTTAGGCATACTAAATCTAGGATACCTGGTTTAGGTGCCACCCATGGTCCAACCAGAGTTCAACTATGGTTGGACTATTTTTTTGTTATCTGGGGTATAAAATTCGGATGGTCCAAGTCAAAAAGTGAATTTTTTGTCAAAATTTTTTTTTTGCAAATGTGTTTCCCAATTAAAATAACACGTTTTCTGTAGCATTTAGGGTCTAAAACGTGGTCAAAACATGATTTTGGGTAGTTCCCATATAAGGAATTCCTGTCTAACTCCGTATTACCTACGGTTAGTGTACATTTTTTCATGCCGTAAATGCTCTCAGCTCTAATATCCGGACCCTCCTTAATTCAAAAAATGCGTTTGTGGCATTGAGTTTTGGCTAACTTTTTACAGACCACAAGCTACCACCAATTGTATTCCTCAACTCACTGGCAACAAATTTCCTGGTGACTTACCTAAGAGTAGACTGCAAAAGTGGGTCAAACAAGTTTAGACAGGAGGGGGTCGGACTATTAGAAAATTTGCAGCAGTCCTGCTGTCTCAAAAATAAAAAAATAGGTCATTTGGGCAAGAAAGACCTTTTGACCATTTTAGAAAGAAAATAGTATTTTCTTTAGCTCTTTTTTCCATTTCAAAGCGAAAAAAAGATTTCGACTGAAATTTTAAAAATATAAAAGATCTGAGGTGTCGAAGGACAGATAGCAGCCCTGATTTACGGTATGTGAATGGCACGGGTTAGCGAAAATCAGATCACCATCAGGCCAGGGGGAATGACCGTAAGATTTTTAAAATATTTTTTTTTTCACAAACAGCTAGAGAGACCCCTACGTGGCTTGTTTTTCAACCGGTAAGCGCCGCTAAAATTTACGCCACTTTTCTCGAAAACTGGCGCCGGCGAAAATTCGGCCATGAAGCACCATACGATTATCCATAATATATTTATTCAATCTTAAATAATCAAAATGAGCGGGTAGCATACAAACCAAACAAAGTTAGATTTCGATATAGGGATTCATGACTGAGGTAGCCGCAAGGTGTAGCTAAAATGGCCCTCTAGGGGGGCGGCTTATTAGGAGAGGGCGGCCTATTAGAAGAAATACGGTAATATAACTTACAAGGGTAAACTTGTATAAACTTCTTTCATAAACAAAAACTATTAGTTTTTACACACTTTGAGTGTGTCTTAGAAACTGTTGGTTAAAAACTTACAGGTGAATAAAATATTTTTATTAAAGACATGCAAGCCTCAACCTTATTGGAGGAGTGCCGTTTGAAGGAAAAGGAGGACGGTGAGTCTTTTTCACAGCCTTTTATAACGACTAACCTTGGAAATCTTAGACAAGAAGAGGGACGCCCAACTGCGAGCCAGCTTTGCTAAGAAAGGTCTTTTCTGTAAGTTCTTTTTATTAGGCTTACTTTGGAAAAATAATATCAATCAAAATTTTCAGAATTTGACACTGGATGAGCTTGACCAGAATGAAGAATTTTTTATCTTAGTCCTATTTGAACAGATCCCTTAGTCTCTTTTGAACTGTGATTGTCTCACTACTTCGTGCCTCATATAAAAATTTACATGTGTATGCGTGTTATATCATATAACTTACTACTGTATTTCTTCTAATAAGCGCCCACCCCACAATCCGGAATTTCTTAAATTCATTCTCCGCCTTTTATACCAAGTTTTTGTTTTCGAATGCAGCGTATGTTAAATACCAAAATGCTGCTGGGAATCTGCGCCACATCTTTTGGTATACAGTCGAGTCTCGATATAAAGAACCCCTGGGGACCGGCCCAAGAGGTTCGTTATATCGAGAGTTCTTTATATCGAGAGTTCGTTACATCGAAAGTTCTGTACCAAAAATTCCTTGGAGTTCGTTATATCAAGTGTATTCACAAAAAACATTTTTATTCAACATAAAATTCAAACAAACAAGTACAGTCAAACCTCTAAATAACGAATTTCAAGAGACCAGCTGAAACCGTTCGTTATGTAGAGGGTTCGTTATGAAAAGGTTCGTTACACAGATGGTTTTTTTCACATTGCAATTTTATATGCGTTATGTAGAGGTTTTTCGACGGACACTTTATTAAGCAAGGATGTTGGAAAAACAGCAACATAGTAACGAAAACAAGGATGTTGAAATAACAATTCAATATGGTAACGAGAACAAGGATGTTGGGACTGTAAAACATCAATCAGCTGGACAAAAATAGTTTGTTATTCGATTCTTCTTCATTCTCTTTACGCGCTCTTTGGCCAAAAACTCATCAAGTTCATCGCACTTCCGAAGCATTGTTGGATCCACATCGTGCGTTTCCATGTATTGCTGAAAGACTTTGAAACCATTAAATGCATACAGAGCAGTGATCGGCTGTTCTTCGACGATTTCCACTTCCATTGCTTCGGCATCAGCTTCTTCCATTTCCGGCTCTTCCACTTGAGAGTTGGCTTCGGCGATTTCCTCCAAAGTCAGGGGTTGATTTGTAGCCAGGTCATTGTCGACGTAGAGCAAGACCTTTCTTCCTTCTTTTTTCACCTTGCGATCCCATTCTTTGAGACAATCTTCGAAAAACGCAGCTAAACAACAACATAGGCAAATATCATGAAACTGTAATTTACCTGTCTTCCATGCCTTGCTGTTGGCCTTGTACTTCAGCGGTATCTTTTCGTTTTTGAAACATCTTGGCTTGTTTGATTTCCCGATGACCAGCAAAGGCAGCTTTTCGGTTTCACTCATGTTTGACTCAACCAGCACCGTGATTCGTTCTTTGCTTTTCTTGCCCGATGTGCATCTTTCACCTAAAATAAAAATGAGAAAAGCATTGAATGAATTTTGAACGAGTAAATATTTGAAAATTTTGGCGGAAATTTATAACAAAAACAATTTTTTAATTTATTTTATGAGAGTTCGTTATATCGAGAGTTGTTTTATAGAGATGGGACCGACATCAGTGGTTCGTTATATCGAGAGTTTGTTATATCAAGAGGTCAATTTGCCTTATTCTAGGTTAATCCAACCAAACTGAAAAAAGTGTTCTTTATATCGAGGGTTCGTTATATCGAGACTCAACTGTATAACATATTTTGCGCACAGTCGATGTCGAAGTTGACCCAAACTTGGAGAAGAGCCCTGACCGTTTCCACCTTAAAGAGATTCCTCGCGTCTGTCCACTGCGCCTTGCACAAAGTAAAGACTCAATCAACGAACGCGTTGGCCAGTTGGATGGAAAGGATAGTGCTGACGAGTCATTAAAGGCATAGAAGCGAGTCGTTGTCCTAAAGAAAAAGTTAAGAAATCCATCTCGAAATTCTCGCTTACCTTGAACATCTTCTGCCACTTCGCTTCTGCTGAATCAAAGACTTCATCCGGGATTTGGCGCAGCATTCTGTTGGCTTCGGCGACTTCGTTGAAGAGCTCATCCCTCTCTGCGATTTCAGGCGCCACATGCTTCACGAGCTCCACTGCCTCTCGAGTCCTCTCCTGGCAGATCCTCAATGTAGAGCAGTCGGATTTGCACGCCTTTGGCAGCGTTGAAGAAACTGAAACAATTCCAAATAACAAAGATCAAACAAAGAAAACTGAACCTGATAACGAGCAGGAATAACTTGATTTCCTTGTGATTCGAGGCGTCTGTTGAAATCGAGAACGGCTGGCTGCCCAATTCTTTCAGCACACATTCCACTGAGTAAGGAGCAAGAACGCCTAAAGAACAGAAAGTAACAAGGAAATCAAAAGAAGATAGAAACCTGTTAGAATTGCATTGGTTTTGTCCTGACCACATCCGAACTTCTTTGCCACGTCTGAGTCGGAGAACATCGTGCAAAAAAGAGCATCAGACGAGCAACAGTCAGACGAAGAGAAGGCTTGATTGTGAGTTGCAACGTGGAATACCCAGGCTCCCTCAGCGGCGGCAGTCTTGTCATCGATGAAAGTTGGCGCAGATCGGCTTGGCATGAAGTTTGATAGAGCTCTAAACACAGCACTATTGAAAAAACAGAATATTGGACAAATAAATTTGAAAGAAACTGCGCCGTAGACGAGAATTTTAAGCAAAATGTTGGCGGGAATTTTAAAATTTGACAAGTTTTTATTTCTTTTTGCAGAAATCGGACAAATCAACCTTCCTTTTTGAAAATCAACCCTTTTCTGATTAATCAACCTTTTTGAAAATCATCAGATTTGACCTGCTAAAATCTAACCTTCTCTGATTAATCAACCCAGTTCGGAACCCTGCCGTTAATGTAAAGTCATTGATACGTAATCTAGTTTTGAAGGAAATCTTGCGGTGGATCTGAAAAAATTGTCAAACAAACTGAAGACACATAAAACAAAATTTTGGCACAAAGTCATTTTTTAAGGTTCTTACTGCTCTATAGTGCTGACTAGGCAATCGAATAACATTGATCAATTGTCAATTGACCGGTAAACTAATATTATTTGGCCGGTTAATGAAAAATCGGTCAATTGTTCCCTGCTATTTTAAGGCATATTCGAACTCTTATTTCATTTTTATTCAGTTATCATCACAGAAAATGCATGAGTACCTTATTTTCTCTAATAAAGCGGCATGCCACCTTATTTTTCAAACCTTTAAAAATCTGAAAAGTGTCAATCAAAAATGGCCTTAATTGTGAAATCCCATAAGGGATCCTTCCGGTGTGTCATGTTTTGGAGCCTATCGTGCAATTTTTTTATTGCATATTCTTGTAGAGCATCCATGACTTCCTAGTAAAACCGTGCCATTGAGATGGCATGTCCAGGTATGTGCAAGGATCGGGCCGAAAAAGCCGTGATAAATAATTTATAAAGGTTAGAACTCCCACCTTTTCTTAAATCTATTTTCATGAAAATTGTTTCAACTGTGCCCAATTCATCTCTCATTATCTCTCCCTTTTTTACAACCCGATTACCATATTTCAATGAATATTTCTATCCCGGTGGCTACAGCCGAAGATGAGACGATGTTCAGCATTCTACGCTTTCTGGTCGGTGAGAATAGAGAGCGTTTGTCCGCTGAATCAATTTCTCCTATTTGTGTCGGAAAATCTCTAATGTAAAATGTTATTTTATTTGAGTGATTTTGCTAAATAAATGTTATTACGGGAAAAATGGTTGTGTGATTTCACTGTTAACTATTTGGTAGCCGGGCCGGCCCGAAATTTTTTTGACTAGGCCCGGGCCGGGCCGCCAAAAGTACGGCCTGTGCACATGCCTGGGCATGTCCACAGAAAGTGGTATGACAATTAAATAAAAGTTATGAAAATTATCCGCGTCCGTAGTACGTACCGTGTTTTCGCCCACAATAAGTCGTATCCATGTCCTTAAACTGCGCCGTAAAACGGTCCGTAAACCAGAGATTTCCTGATATCAGAAAATCTGATATGATAGTGAAATGATATGATATGCCCCATCATATCATTTGGCATCATATCATATCACCATCATATCAGACGAAAATTGCAGGACTCATATCATATCACTATCATATCAGACGGAAATTTCGGCCACCCATATCATATCACTATCATATCAGACAAAAATTCGGGGAGTCATATCATATCACTATCATATCAAATTCGCGCAATTTCCCGTCCTCCATTTTTTTCCTTCTTCAAACCAATTCGACCCTCTTTTAGTTTCAGTTTAATTTTAGTTTTACAAATTATGGAAGCCACTACTGAAGAGCCAATAACAACAAGAGGGGTGTGGAAGGGCAAAGGAAAAACCGTGATTCTCGTTCTAATCAACCCCCGAGATGCTGACAGGAAGCATTGTCTTTGGAAAGGAGTCAAGTTGTACACCGAAGAAGGAGACAAGACGAAAAAGTGGTTCAAGTGCAGCCTTTGCTCGGCTTGTTTTGGATTTGACTCTTGTTCCACCACTGTGATCGGGCTGCATTACAAGGTAGAAATCTCATGGAAATCATAAAAATGCATTGGGAAATTTTATTTTTTTCCAGAATCATCCAGGCGAGCAGAAAAAACTAGAGGATGCTCAGGCGCAAGGCATTGATGTTCTTCAGAAGAAGTCGGCGAAGAAGATGAAGATCAAGGAGACTCCCAATCCAATCAGCTTCCTTTCTCACTACCATCCTTTGTCGGAAAGGTCAGTTCATTTATTTTATCTATATAGGGAATAAATGGAAAATAAATTTAGGCAGAATAAATTGGAGACTCTACTTGCCAACGTAGCTGCCGAAACAAGCGTTCCAATTAATTTCTTCCTCAACACCAAGGTCCGCGCCTTTCTGCAGAGCTTGGATCCAAAGTTCAATGTGAGTGCACCTTTTCTTTTTTTCTCTGGCTTCTTTGGAATAAAAGTCCTTGGAATTTCAGCTACCCTCCAGTTTCCATGGAGTTCAGGCATTGCTCACCCGCCGGTATATTCAAGTAGAGGAAGTCATCAAGAAGAAGCTCAGTACCCGAAGCCGGAAAATCGTGTTGACAGCCGATATCTGGACGGACAAAGGAGGCAAGAAAAGCACCTTGGGAATTACTGCTCACTACATTGACAATGAGGGAAAGTTGGTAACTATTTGTGATGGGAAATTCTGGTGGAATCAATTTATGATATTTTAGGTACGCATCTTTCTTGGCTTGGTCGAACTCACTGGATCCCATACAGGAGCAAAGATAAGAAGTGAGCTTCGACGTCATCTACAATATTGGGGGCTAAGTCTTGAGGATACCACTCGTGTAGTGACAGACAACGGCTCAAATATGGTCGCAGCTTTGCCGGACGTCGAAATAGGTTAGTCTTCTTTGACTTTTGCAAAAATGAATTCAATAAGCAAGTTCAATTTCAGTGATGGCCAGCCAGGAAGGTCTTCCGGATGATCAACAAGTAGACTGGGACGTGTTCTTGGAAGGTAGCGAGGATGATGAGACGATTGAGTAGGTCATTTTTACTTTTTACCGAAATGATCATTCAATTCTCGGTTTTTTAGGCTGGATATCCCAAAAAGACTCCCATGCTTTGCCCACCAATTGTCTACAGCCATGTGCAAAGGATCAAACTCGCTCATCCAATCGTCCGCATTCCAGAACCTTCGCTCGATGATACGCAGTTTTAACCACTCCTCTTCGGCTACTCAAGAGCTTGTTGCCTCTACCGGCAAGAGTCTGATCTCGATTTGCGCTACAAGATGGGGCTACATAACAAAGGTGAATCTTTAGATTTTTAGACTCATAAACCGGGACTTCAAAAGTTTTCAGACCATCGAACGATTTTTGGACATCAAGGACGAAGCTACTAAGATTGCGGAGGACAAGAGCTTTCTATATCCCACCGACGATGAGACCAAGGAATTGGCTGCCGCTCTGGAGATACTACTGCCTTTCTCTGAGATCCTCACTGCTGTGCAATCGGAGAAGAAAGTTTCCATTTCAAAGTGTCACGGCTACCTACATGCGCTACTGCTACTTCTTAGAGAAAACTCAATGGTATAATCAATGGACTGTGCTATCGACCTTGATTTCTATTCTTAAATAATATTTTTCAGAACGAAATGGCCCAGGCTCTACTCAGCGAACTCAAGCGTGTATTTTCCCATATGCTCAATCATTCCTCTGACAAATTCCTCTGAACTCATGCTTTCCAAGGATATCAACCTCTACCATCACTTCTATGGTAGGTTTACAGGGTGCAAGCTCTGGACCAAACTCAATTTCGCATGCTTTCCACCGAGGATATCAACCTTGCTACAAAATACATCACTTCTATGGTAGGACATTTATTTACTTTAGACCAGATTTCCAAATAATTCTTTATTCAGACTCCCTCGCTTGAAGCTGATGCAAAAAATACCTCTCCTATCCGCTTGGCAGCATCAAAGGGACTTGGTAGCCTTCTACAGAAGCTCGAAGAGAAAACAAAGTTTATCCGGTGGAGACAAGTGCAGTCCATAGAACGAAAGAGTGTCTTGACTACGTGAGATCTAGCGCTCTGCCGGCTGATGTCATTGAATTCTGGATGGCGCTCAGCCAATCGGTACGTCAATTATTGAATCAGTTATTTCCAGTTTCCCAGTTATCACTTTCAGCAATGGAAGGATGTTGCGAGTCTGGCTCTTGAATTGTTCGGGATTCCTGCTACTTCGGCGCCCATTGAGAGAGTGTTCAGCTACGCATCAATGGCAACTAGCTACAAACGATCTCGAACTTCATTCACCTACCTCAATAAGCAACTCATCATTTCACTGAACAGCGATCTTTGTTGTTATTGTTATTAATTGTTATCATATCATTTGAACAGCACATCACACGTTATTATATCACTATCATATGAGACAAAAATCCGGGGAGTCATATCATATCACCCGGACATCAAATCACATGTTATCATATCACTATTATATCAGACGAAAAATCCGGCAACCATATCATATCACTATCATATCAGACGAAAATCTGGGAAGTGATATCACATCATTGGAACATCATATCATAAGTTATCATATCACTATCATATCAGACGAAAATTTTAGGCGTCCATATCATATCACTATCATATCAGATGCTAAAAATCGATATCAGGAAATCTCTGCCGTAAACACGGTCCGTCAATTTTTTTGGGCCGATTTTTTTAGTCAGCAGGTAATTTTTTTTGAGTACCGCTTTCAATTAAGTTCCCGCCCAAATTTATGGGCAGGAATTTATTTAAAAACATTGGAGAGAATATTGTAGTACCTTGTAATCAGTGCTGTGCACTCGTCCTCGTCGACGTCCTCGTCCGACTAGGACAAGTACTCCTCATGAGTACTCCTCAGCTGAGTACCACTACCTGGGTACTCAGTACATGAGTACTTTTCAGCTGAGTACCACTACCTGGGTACTCAGTACATGAGTACTCCTTAGCTGAGTACCACTACCTGAGTACTCAGTACATGAGTACTCCTCAGCTGAGTACCACTACCTGGGTACTCAGTACATGAGTACTCCTCAGCTGAGTACCACTACCTGAGTACTCAGTACATGAGTACTCCTCAGCTGAGTACCACTACCTGGGTACTCAGTACATGAGCTCCTTAGCTGAGTACCACTACCTGAGTACTCAGTACATGAGTACTCCTCAGCTGAGTACCACTACCTGGGTACTCAGTACATGAGTACTCCTACGGTAACCTACCACGACCAAAACACTTAATCTCATAATTTATTCCATCAGAAACAACAATCAACGTTTTACAACAAAGGTATTTCAATGATAGATATTCCTATATATTGGCTGCATCCAAGCGCGTTATAATTCCTGCCACATTTGTCGTCAGAGTCGCCACAGTAGCAGTCAAGGCTCCCAAATCTGTCTGCATTGCTCCTATTACACCTTGCACCTAAAATAGATTAAGTCAATATTTTTTGAGCATCATGAAAGTAATCAAACACTCTCACACGGTGAGTATTCTGAAGTTTAGCCATCTTGAAAAATCTCGATGATGTGACTCGCAACCGTACATTTTCCTTTGGGGTTAAAAATGATACAATGTCAAAAATAATTTCATTCTGCAAAGGGACTGCATTGTGCTGACAGAGATCATTTTGGCTTGGGCAGAAAATAGTGTGTTTCAGCCATGTAAACCAAGTTAATATAAAATCGGTCGCTAATTCAGACATGTCTAAGCAAAAAATGCAATAGAATTTGGTATGAGTCCCAACCTCACAAATATTTTCGATTGCAGAAATAAAAAAAGATGTCACTCTATAAAACTTTTATCAGCGCGAAAGAAGACTATAATGTCCACGTTGAATTGTTTCTATTTAAGAAATTTGTTGAAGAAGTTTCGATGATACGAGGACATAATCTGACAAACGTCAATCAAAAACGGGATGTGATGAGCAAAGTACAAGAAAAAGGACCACTAAAAGCACAACGCATCATCCCCCATGTTTCCGATAATATCTCTCATATGCGAAGGTTTAAATAGATACCTGATTGCCTTCAGCAGCTCGTCTCTGCAGTCGAATTTCCACCAATACGTTAAGCTGAAACGAGAATAATACACAAGAGATCTTCAAAACTTCAGTTTTGTAAAAAATTACGACGTAATTTCCAAGTAATTTAATTATTAGACCGATAGCTGCCAAGATCACTAACACATCAGCAACTGACTTCACGGAATGGGACCACGACCAGATCAGCGAAGAATCCTTTGCGGAAAACCAAAGACTGAGAAAGTAGAAGCTGGCACTGACAGAGCAAACTAGGCATGTAAACACGACGAAGAGCATAGGCAGAAGAACGACGAAGGCAAATTCATTCTTGGTTTCTGGAAGAAGAGCTAGAATCCCATCAACGAATATTCCGATATCGCCACCACTGGCTTTGCAACAGACGATGACCAGCAACGAAAAAGCTAGCAGTACTGCAGATTTCATAACTTGAGTTGATTTCATAACTTGAGTTGCCTATAAATAATAAGATAACTGTTGTATAATAGATGGGCAAGAAGTATGAGCGCAAGAATAAACAGCAGAACTTTATAACAGAACACAATACAACAATACAACAATTATCTAATTAACTTCCTAACAACCGAATATACGAGACAATGACACGCAATTCGTGTCAGGACAAACTGTAGTTCAAAATACACATATCACCACAACAATAACTCAAACAAGTAATTGGGTAAAAAGGGAACGAGCGATATAAACAAGTTTTGATGTCAAAAAAAATTGGATATAATCGACTGAAAATGCATATTCCCACTCGCAAGATTGCCGAAAAATTGTATCATCCTGAAGTAAATTTCACTTTTAGAAAGGTTTTTATATCCCTCACTGGCGTCAAACTTTTGATTTTGCGGAAATAACACAATATTGCCAGTCTAAGATCCCAGTTAGCCTGAAATTCCACCTAAAACGAAAATACGGCACGGGGAGAATTCTGCGGGAGACAATTCCGCGAGAGACAATTCCGCGACGGATAATTCCGCGACAGATAATTCCGCGACGGAGAATTCCGCGGAATTTCAATTTTTGACGTCCCTGCTATGCAAAAACCAAATTCTGACACCGGATTCGTAGGCTCCAAAACATGACACCCCGGAAGATCCCTTGTAGGATTTCACAATTAAGGCCATTTTTGATTTTTAGAGGTTTGAAAAATAAGGTGGCATGCCGCTTTATTAGAGAAAATAAGGTACTCATGCATTCTCTGTGATGCATGAGTAGGCGCTTATTAGAGGAAATACGGTATTTGATTCCGTAGAGTCGAAAATATCTGGCTCTAGTCAACAATGTGTACCATGTTCATAAAAAGAAGATCCTAAGGAAAATCCTAATCCTAAGTTAGCACCCAATCCACTTGTCCTTAGCCCCTTGGCTCCCTCCATATCCTCCCTGATTTCCATAGCCTTGACCACCGTAGCCTTGCTGACCGTATCCCTGCTGTCCATATCCTCCTCCCTGGTTACCTCCCTAGCCGTGCGTTTTGATAACCATTGGCACCAATACCAGCTAAATTTTATGTCAGGCTAAAAAGAAGAAATGAAAATCTACCGGCATTAGAACCTTGAGATCCTCCAAATCCGAACTGAGGAAATGCAGATGCGACAGAAATCAACAGCACAAGACAAAAGTAGGCAATCATGATTAAATTTGATGAACAAGTTTGACTTCAAACTCCCAAGGACTAGCTGAACTTTCAATTTGCAACCACCTTCTTCTATTACCCTTGCAAGACCCTTGCAAAAAGTTTGACCAACTATTTGACGTCCATCTCTCAATTTGTTGTTCCTACGTCACTTGTACTGTGAGACATTACCCAGTCAGTGAATACACTACCTACCATCCCTTCTCTTCTTTTTTACTTGATTTTTTTGTAGGTTAACTATTAATCAGTCCGCACTAAATAAATTTACCAAACAACGTTTGAAACCGCTGACCTCATCATCACCATTAAACCCTATTGCCAAACATCAAAAAGAAAAAAGACAAACTGCATATTAAAAACCGAACAACAAAAATCGTTTATTGTGGGATTATAAGCAAACAGCAAATTAAAATAAACTGGTACAATGCTTTCTCTCGTAGTGCCATTGATAGGATGCGGCTTTGGTCGGACCACCTTTGGACACAAGCTTTGGTTTCATCTCAGTCCTCTTGGATAGTGCAAGGTTCTTCTCCAGCTCGATCTTGTTGAGGACCACTCGAAGCTCTTGAGCACGCTCCACTCGCCTAGAAAAATATCGGAAAAAGCCAAGTTGGAAACAATATTTTCTTTGCTAACTCTGGATACTGCTTGCGCTTTTCCTTCTCTGCTCTCTAAATTAGTTTATAAATTATGTTACTGGCCAAAGCTTAAGAAACACAAAGAAAGTTACCTGAGCGAAATAGTCACCAGAGGCGCATTCTTCAGCATCCACATTCTCATCAGTACTGTGTTGTGTATCGACGACAGACCTTGCTAAAATTTCCAGTAAAATTACAGCAAAAATTCATGAATTAAGGAATTTACCATCTGACTCGGAATCAACAAAGACTATGCGCGAATTCTTGGACGTACCCACTTCGGAAAAATGCAGGACACCTGAAATGCAAAAATCCTGAAAACATCAGAATTTAGCATAACACTGGTATCGCAAGAAACACTTTCAGTTTTCAAAAGTCATTATCAAAACTCTCTCTGTTGTTTCATGTAGTTTACAATAAAGTTTGCGCACGGTCGGTTTTATTCAGGCGTTAGGGCGTTTGTCCCCTTTTTTTCCCAAATGGGACAAAAAAGGGACCAACGCATTAAGTAAGCTCTTTGTCCCCTTTTGTCCCATTTTTGAATTTGTGCTTTATTTTTAAATATTATTCTTTTAATTAGTACGTACAGGTTCAGGGAATTTAGAGGGCCCGCTGGCAAAAATGAAGATGTTGAAAATGGTTTTGAATACTGGGGCACACCGTGTAAAAAAACTCTGGTATGCATGCTTTCACTCACTTACTTCAGACATGATTTCGAGAAGTACCCTTGATCATAAATGCAAATAAAGTCTCCTCTTATCACAGCTCATGTTGAAAAACATAGTAAAACATGAATTTAGATATTTGAGGTCCTTATTATACCAAGCATAAATTGGGACTAAAAAGTAGATACACAGAGTACTTTTCTTTATTTATACAATCATATTGAAGAATACAAGCCTTTACAAAGGAGAAGCAAAAGCATACCACGAATAAATGTTCACTCAATATCAACTCAATTACTTTTTCTATTCCAATCCTGAGCGATTCTGCTCTTTCTTTTGTCCTGGTTGACCTTTCGCTTCAATTTGCGCACCTCTTCTTTCAAATCAAGCACCTCCTTCTTCAGCAGCTCAAGCTCGGTCGGAATGGGAAATGAAATCTGAAAAGATTCTGTTTGAAACGGTCTTTCTCAACAAATGATTAAAATTAATACAGCTTCCCAAACTAATTACTCTTGCTTCGACCCACTCTTGCCATAGTGGTAACTTGCATTTTCACATAAAGTGGTCATTATGGAAAAAGTAAAATGTGACTCCAATATTTTATACTATAAACCTCCAGATTATAAACCCTAATATTATTTTCAAATGTGCAAAATAAATCATTCTATTTCTAAAGAATGTAAATCTGATGCCGGCGAAATTGCTTGAAATACAAAATTCTTACATGTATGCATTGTCGGTTGGCTCTATGCTTCATTAGGTTCCAGAATAAATTTGAAGTTACGGACAATTTGAAAAAACGGCGCATTACTCTTGCTCGATTATAAAAAAAACATCGTCTAGAAATTTTAACTACTGGAATAAAGTCAAGCACTTCGCGGAAAATATCTTCAGAAAGCTGACCCTTCATCATGCAATTTGCTAACATAAAAAATATGAAGCAAAAGGTCCTGATATCCCTTTACGAGAAGTGTCATAAGAGACGCGCTAAATTTAAAGGAGCTAGAATATGATTCCAGTAAATTCAAAGGCAACCGAAAGTTTGTCAAAGAGGCATGCCCGTGCGTTACACCGCGAAAATAGCAGAGACCAACTGATCTTTTGAACCGTTCCGTTTTTTGGCACCTTTCGCGTTAAATCTAATAGTGATGACCTTATACTATTTTAGAAAGTAGGCAGAAAAAATCAAAAGCTAGGTTAGAACGCATATTGAAAATGTTCGAGAAAGAAAAATACTGCCGGTCCCCGCCTAAATTTTTTTGTAAAGCATCGGCATGACTCTTTAACCTGATTTTCAACATCGGATCGAGATGATTTTTTCAGAACCAGTTAGAGTAGCCGAAAGAGATCGGTCCTCAAAAAATTGACCGGCGATCCGTCTTCAGAAATCAAGTTGAAAAATTGTCTCCGCGTGATTATTCTCCGCCCCATTATTGATAATATCGAAAATATCCGGTTGCCAAATCCAAGTGGGAGTTACCAAATCTGTTTCGTCAATTGGAATCAGTCCAAGGGCGACGAATAAACATTAGCTGCGAAACCGTGCAAAATTTTTCAGAATTAGTGGAACAAATCGTAACCACAAATTTGTTTGCACGCATCCAGCACGACGAATCCAAAAGAAGGTGCACAATCTAACAACCCTAAGTGCAAAATTGCTTTTTAGAAGAGTGGTGATCACTCTGTAAAAATGACTAATTTTTCCACCAAGAGGGAAGTAATTTTTTCAAAAACATTTCACTGCTTTGAGGCCAGAGTTTTCCTGATAACGATTTTCGGCGCTTGATTTGATAGTTGATTTGATAAGACCCCTTATTTCACGCTTGATTTGATAGGTGATTTGATCTACAAATCACGTGAACATGCCCAACAATTGCTTGATTTGATACGTGATTTGATAAGAATTTTCGATTGATTTGATACTTGATTTTTGATAGGCTTGATATCAAACAAAATTTTGCTTGATAGCATGATTTGATAACAAGCAAGTTTCTTCAGGCAAACAACATTTTCTTATAAACAACAACAAGAAGGGCAAATTTGTTGAACAAATACGACCAAACAATTAGCAAACAATTAAATGATTAGTTCACAGCAAGACTTAGTTCACAGCAAGACCAAGCTGATGCCGAAGAGTTCAAAGCGAGGATTGCCACATCTTTCCATGAAAAATGTACTATACACATACTTGATTTGATGAGCTCAAATCACGTGATTTGATAAGGAAGCATGTCAAAAATTTGATTTGATAGGTGATTTGATAAGACCCTCATTTCATGCTGATTTGATAGGTGATTTGATAAGCGTCAAATCACGATTTGATAGGCCTATAAATCACATGATAACATATCAAATCACGATGTTTTGATATCAGGAAAACTCTGTTTGAGGCACTACGTAACTAACTTCTTGAAAAACGGTTTAACCTGTCTCTAATTTTTATAAAAAAACAAAGTGAACCAACCTCCATTTCAGTGAAGAGCAGCGCATGATTGGCTAGAGCACCACCGAAGGCTGGAAGGGCGACAAATTTGCATTCGGCCAGAAATGTAGTCAGGTAGGGCTGCGCGCAAAGATGATCGAGCTTGGAAGTTTCTTCTGACCCATCATTGTCATCGGAATCTTCAGGCTCATCGCTGTCTTCACGAACGACGTAATTATGAGCCACAAAGAATGCATTCTGAAGCGAACCACCCTTGTTGACCTTCTTGATGATGTCATTGAAGAGCGAGTGATTCACTAAAAATATATATTTAAGGTTGTAAAAGTTTGCGGAATTGTGCCTTTGTCCCCCATATTAAGCTTTATCGCATTTTTTAGATTTCTTGTTGTCTTCGTTTTGGATATTATATTTCTGAGCTGGCTAGGTTCTTTTGGAACATACCGTTTACAAGAAAATAAAGCCATAAAAAGTCAGTAATACATTCAAAATTTCGACAAAACATAAGATGGTAGACCAAGGCAAAATTCTGCGAAGGTGTGGGAGAACCTGACACACCATAAACACGTTGAGACTTTTGATAGACGCAAAACCAACACCGAACTTTTTAAGATAATTGAAAATTATTCGCTACTTACCAAATGGCATGAAGTATAGCACTGTCTTGTCACCGACGATCCCTTTCGAACAGAAGACATTCTCTTGAAGCACGTCTTCCCCTTTGGTAGTCCAATACATTGATTCGAAGTACTTGAGCTCTTCTTGACTTGCCGAGGTTCATGCCAATGATTTCTGTGGGCTGATTGCAGCTTCTCTTCGAAATTGAGAAGAATGGCAGCTTGGCGAACAGTGTTTTCGGTAGAAGAGGGGCCCTTTAGCGTACCAATACCAAGCGCAGCGATTTCGTCCAACGATCGGCCCCGCAATACTTGATAGATTGAAGACGACAAATTCTTCCTGAAAATTGTTTGAAAATACGAAAACAACACATCAAAAAACTAACATTTGCTTCTTGTACTTCGTATCTATTACGCCACGCTCTTTTTCGAGGATAGTAGCCACACTTTCTACCATTAGATCGAGCTAGAAAATATAAAAAATAACGCTCTTCAATATTTTAAGGTAACTAAGAGAACTGCGAGAATTACGAAAAACAATTACGATATTGCTCACAATTTTTGCAAAATAAATTCTTAAACTGAATTCTTTCGCGATTTTTAGAAATCTCATCTTGTTTTTTTAAGGCGGCGGTAAATTGAACCTCTACAAATTGAACATCCAAATTTGTCTTGAGAGGATTTTTTTATTCAATTGAGTTTTAACGATGGTGTCATATGCATCCTTCCCACCAACCTTTAGTAGGGGCTGTATAGGAAAGGAAAAAGAATATTAAAGGCCGCTTGATGCCACCTGATTCACCATTAATGGTCCAGATTCACCCTCAGTGGTCCAAATCCACTATTAATAGTCCAGATCCATCTACAGTGATCGTAATCCACTTTCAATAGTCCATATCCCCCTCAATGGTTCAAATTCATTTTTCAGATTCATCTACCGGCCGTCCGGCCGCCGCCAGCCGGCCGTCCACTTTTTCGGTGCCGTCCAGGACGGGGCGGGAATAGGATGGGCCCAAATTGTTCAAATTACCGACAACAAGGTACTTACGTCGTGGTACCCAATTGCTAGTCCTCAGGTGGTGGTACTTAGGTATTACAGTCGAACCTGGATATAAAAGCACTTTCGAGATCGGCCAAAGGTCCACGGTCAATTCGTCCACAAAATTTTTATTATTTCTCAAGAACAAACAAACCCTGCTATCCAACTTAAAATTGTGTGCTGTAAATGGTTTGTTAAGACCAAAATGCTGTTTTTATTATCCAAAATCTCAATACCTAATTGGTACCTGGATAGGTACTCACTCCGAGGTGTTCGACCACAAATTTTAGGGAATTTTTTCTGAATGAGCATACAAATCATGCGATTTCACTTAGGGTGCTGTGTAACGGTCGTGAAAAATAGTAAATACACCTGAAAAAGATCCTCATGCTAGTTCCGGAAATCAACGAGGCAAACGGTTACATAGAAAAAATTTTTAATTTTAATTAAATTAAATTTTAATTAAAAAAATTTTAATTAATTAACCCATTGTTGCCGGCTAGTAACAAAACTTACCAAAAATTTCTTTACTCCCCTTGTCGATATTTTTGAATTTGACGAAATTTTTAGCTAAAAACACATCTTTAGTCTTTTTTGGCTAAAGTGGGTTATACCACATATCCCAAAAAGTGGTTCTGACCACTTTTTTGAACTTATTAGGCCCTAATTAGTACAAAAAACATGTTTTTAGGGCGCGGACGACATTTTTTGGAAAAATATTTTTTGACCAAAATTTAGTCATTTTTCAGTCACCCCATTCACCCCAAGCATTACCTTAGGCTTCCCCCAATCACCTTTGAGACTATTCCGAACAATGTGCTAAAGTATAACACACTCATTCCCCATTTTTACATACAGCAGACATGTGAATTGGTGGATGTGTAACTATATTTATGATCATTTATCATCATTTATAGTCATTTTCTGGTCAAAAAAGTGTTTTTTCAGAAAAATCGTCCGCGCCCTAAAAACATGTTTTTCGTACTGATTAGGGCCTAATAAGTTCAAAGCAGTGGTCAAAACGCACTTTTGGGAGATGTGGTTTAACCCATTCCGGCCCTTTTTTTTAACTGAAAAAAATGATTTAGTGCTTTTTCAGGAATCAGTAAAATTGGCTCACTGTCTTTATAACTGATAAGACAAACGAAATACTCGAATCATTTGGTTAGGCCTAAAAGTTGAAAAACACTTCTTGGTTTTACTTCATTCCCTTTGCTTCTCCTTCGTTCTTGATTCTTGCATCCACAATGCCTGGCAGTTGCATCGTAAGTTCGGTAGGACCTATTTCCCCTTAATGCTGTTCCTCCATCACCAATATTTCCGCAAATATAATAGATATATTCCGTCCGGCCGTCCCATTTTTTAAAATTTCCCCGCCCGTCCTGCCGGCTGTCCATAACACGGAATGTTTTGTTTATTATAATAAAATGGTAGCATACAATAATGGGCATTATAATTATTATATTTTTATTTGTTATGACTTATAATTGAACGAGCTTTCAATAAGGCTTCTCTAATGCCCACCCTTTTCCAACAGCGTGCATTGTAAGAATGGAGAATAGTCGCTTAATTGCCCATGATGAAGCAAATGGCGCGGGACTATCTTCAGTGCATATAATATAAAACTTTGACTCAAAATATATAACCCCTACTTTACAGGCCTTCCACACCCACCACGCGCCCACTATTAGCACCCTGCATTGGGAGATTCCCAAGAGCAACTTTTCTTGGGGGAGATTGTTCCACAAGGCGCAAGCTATAGCTGACAAATACCCAGCTGGTCTGGTCAGTTGCCTGTCTTCGGGCAGTGAAACACCCCTGATCAAAGATTTCTCGGTCACTCAGAACTCTTTGGAGCAAGTTTTCCTCAGGATAAAAATTTGGGGTTACAAAAACGGGTTACAAGAACGTGTAATTTTCTAAAATTTTCTGTAATTCGCCAGGCGCTGGCGGCGTTTTTGGTGGCGCTACAAGTATGCCTCTCAAGCTATTTTGGATGTAGCAAAAGCTGGGCTTAGTGATCTAGAAATTCGAGCATTCCCAAAATATGTGGATATCAAGTCACTGCCCAAAATGCCCGAAAACACAGAAGTAGGGTTGAATGTGGAATGAAATTTTGGGTGAATTTTGTGCTTATTTTGCTGATTATTTTAGAGATTTAGGAGGTGCTTTAAAATAATTTAATTGTTGAATTTTTTTGATTGAATTGGTTTATTAAAAAAACAGTCTTTTTATTACAATAAATAAAATCTTCAGGTCTGGCCAGAGAAAAGCATTTACTGGCTACAATTAGGGAAAGGAGAAGCAATATTTTTTTTTTCAGCTTCAGCTGAAAATTAAAAATGTATTTTTACGGCAAGAAGATGGTCAGCCCTCTTTTTGGCCTGCTCGAGTCATTTAATGCAAAGAACAAATTGCGGACAAAACAACAGTATTCTGTTTTCTTTATATATGCTGCTTCGTAAGAAAAAAGCCAATATATTAGAAGAAATCGATAAACTCAGCTATCAGCATATTTTCCGTTGCTTATAACGCTAGAAAGAAATTTGTTTGTCTTTTAGTCCTTTGCATTCTTGTGCTGAAATACAGGCTAAACCAATCTTTTTCACTTATATCTGTTTTTTTATCATAACCCCTGCACGATTATTCATTTGATAGCCAGGTCCTTGCTATTTGATTTTGAAAATTCTCAGTTTTTAATTTATTAACTTTTGACCTGAATTCCTGGAAGGTTTGTGAACCTGAAAATTCCGATATTTATGATGTCAATCCAAGTTTGTCTGATATTGCAGGTAAAACATCGATGGGATACATATCTTTTTCGAATTCGCGCGTTTTGTAAATTTTGGTTTTTTGCATATTTAAAAAAAAATAAACTTAGGCTAAGCCGTAGGCGCAGGGTAAGCTAGCAGCCGTTAGGACGGACTTAAACGTGTGAAACCTAAAAACCAAAAGGCGCAAATTTAACAAAAAGTGTATCCGATCACAATTTGTATCCGATCGCAGGGGTAGTCGACATTGAAAACCGGGTTGACACTACAGTATAAGAATATAAATATCCTCCGCAGGATATCTGAGAATAAATACGGTAGCTGGATTGAAGAATCCTTTGCCAATTTAAGGGGCACCTCCATCGCCTGAATTAGCTTATATGTACTTCTTCTGTTGGTGTTACGTAAAAAGTTTGGTGTGCACGGGACAGCCTGTAGCCTGGCTGCACTGCTTGAAATAATGGGACTTATGCCTAGAAAAAGCAATGGACAATATTCGCCGCCCATATGTTTGTGTTTAAATATGTTTGTGGTTTTAAGCTTTTGAGCGTGCAAAAAATTTGAACGAATGACTAAGATGCAGTCGAGTCCATCTAAAAATGTTTTGCCAACAAGATCCGCGGTTCCCGCTATAATGGCAACCTAATTTCAAAAAGAGGTGGCGTTATAGCGGGAACCGCGGATCTTGTTGGCAAGCAATTTTCATTTTAGAAACAACCAATAAAATTGGAATCCTCACGATATTTTGGACTAGACTGGTGGATCAGTTTTGGCAAAAGTCTTCAAAAATCAAGGCAAAAAATGTCGGACCTTGAGGGGGTGGTGTTATATATGGACTCGACTGTATATGATTTGTTGCCGTGTTACCGTATTTCCTCTAATAGAGCCCCTCCCTCTAATAGAGCCCCCCCCTAACTTTGAGGACCTATATCTCAGCCCAGAGTCAATTTTTTGCAAAGCTGTTTTACGCGTTTTCTTAACTCCCACGAGCTCTACCGATTGCACTTTTCAGATTTTAGTTGAGCACCCAAAAATCTCGAGATCGAATTCCAAATTTTCCGATTTTCGGGCATCCAAAAAATAAAGACCCGGGGCTCTATTAGAGGAAATACGGTATATGTAGTTGCCATGTTACAAAAAATTTGACACTACTATGATATACCCCTTCCCACGCTCGAAATCATGTCTAAGGTAAGTGAGTGCGCACGTCAAACACTCTCAAGCCCCTTGCGCCCCTCCCAATGGGCTTGGAGTTGGGACGCACACCCACATACCTTAGACACAAATCACTCGCAAGTGACTCTGGATGGATGAAAAAGCATGCATACCAGAGTTTCTATATGCGGTAGGCTCCAGTATTCAAAACTATGTTCAACATCTTCTTTGTTTTTTAATATTTTTTATTCCAAATAAGTGCATAGGCCAAATAAACTTTAAAAATTGGCCCCTGTATTATTTTCTTCCCCTCCCAATACAGCCCATAATCCCTTTACAATCACTTTTCTGTGCCTTTTATGGCAAAATTATTACATAAAAATGGTTTTTAGACAGTCCAATTTTGATTTTGGGAGAGGGGGGTGGTGGTGGGGTTGGTTGTTATATCGAAGTAGCGCCAAAAAATTTTAGAAAAAACAAGGGGGACCAAATTCAAAAATCGGTAACCAATGGCCAGAAGCGTCATGGTTGATTTTTGTTGGTATTTTTTCCTTCAATACCAATACCACCTTTATTCAATAAATTCAGTTGTTCTTGAAGGATTTCATTAAAATGCGTGTAACTACATAGAACAAATAAAAAAGCTATGACCAAAAAAATATATATAAAAATGTGGATGCGATTTAGATGTATTCCTTTTCTTGTGATCCGAAATTCTATTGTCCAAATTTTAACTGGCGTATAAAAAGTTCGCATTTTACTCAAATAAAACAAATTGGCGAATTTTCCACGGATGAAAACAAGAAAATGAGTTTAGACAGGTCTGAGGCACGCTTTCTTCAACCGAATGTAATAGCAGAGGATGTGAATTTTGATTTGCACGATGGATACGAAAGTTTTACTCATTTGCAGTGGGATAAATTTGAAACCATTCATCAAGTTCTCCAATGGATTTTGGAAGTAGCAAGAAGCACAAATACAAAAGACTTAAACAAGGTTGGATTTGTAATGAACGTAACTTTTTATCTTAACTTGAAAATTGCATCAAAGATTTTTAAAAGGGTTGTATTTAAGTCTGCCCGCTTATTCCTGAAAATGCCCTTTTTGAGAAAATGCCCGCTGAATGGATGTGCATTTTTCAAAAATTAGCGGGCAGAATTAAATACCACCCTTTTTAAAAAACTGACCCTAAGTTGTGCAATTGTTCTGCAACCGCTTTGAATTGAGCAATCATGAACATTTTCACGTGTCTTTACCATGTTTTCCGACTGTTCACAGAATACATAGTGAAGTTGGAGATTTCCAACGGCTAGGGCAGAAAATTTGAAAGCGACTACAGGGTGAAGATTGCACCATTTTTTGAATTCCCGCCTTTTTACTTTTATTCAGTTGCTACAATCGAAATTCAAATTTACAAGTGGTTGGGTTAATATATTCTCTTTGTAAATAAACTTTTTTGGAAATTCATTCATATTGTTGGCTGAAAATTCTTTTTAGTATTTCACCTGTCCACGGAAGCCCGTGACAAAAATATTTTCAAAAATGCTGCAATTTTTAAAATACACTCTGTATAAAGACAAATTCTTCAAACATTGCCGTATAATTCTCGAAAAAGCAGATTTTAAGCAAATTTTGAGATATAATTGAGAAATATAAAAAGTCTTTAACTGAAAACTGTAATTTGGGTACTCACTTGGGGCACTTGTTGGGGCCCCCACCTTTAGGGTTGGGGCCCATACCCTAATTTTTTCCAACCTTCTCGAAACACAGATTTTTTATTTATTTTTCATTCACAAACATGCATCTCTGATATTTGACACCACAAGTGAAAAAATATGTCTGGACCATTGAATTTTGTTCTCCACACAAAATGAGACACGTATGACAAAAACAGAGTTCTGGCTGTTCCGAATTCATTCCTATGTCGAACCTTATATTTCTGCCAGACTCACTCAATTGCTTGTGTATGAGCACCTGTTACCGGATCGACGAAATTCTCTGAATGATTGACTGTCAGATGTTGATACTCTTCGTGAACCAGACAGACGGGGAACGAGAAATTTAGGGTGGGGGCCTAATCCAACAAGTGCCCTCACTTGGTTCGGGGGTCTCTCTACATTCGTTTGTTTCAACTCAGAACAGTATAATATTCTGGCGCTCAGCTATAATGTGATTTAGAAGAAGCTTAACTGTCGTAAAACCAAAATTACAAAAAAAACTAAGCAAAAAAGAGCTTTGTGTAGACGAGCCCCCGAATGCAATAAGTACTACAATTTTTCAAAATATAAAATATCGATACTTTAGATTGTCCAGAATGCTAAAGTAGTAGCTAGCAGAGGCGCTTTGGAGCACATTGGCTACACAATTTATGAGTGCACTAGAAGGAACGACAAAGGCCTCACTATTTTATTTTGCACTTACAAAGGAATAACTTTTGTGTCTGAGATTAAAGCAGAATATTTTAATAAAAATGGAAATCTGGCGGATGATATTTATGAACTGAATGCCTACAAAGGCCATAACTTTGAGACTTTTGTGAGCCGCAAGGAAAACAGTCAGGTAATCAATTGTAAACAGCTTTTAACAAATCATTCTAAACACTTTGTAAATTTTAGAAATCGAAATCTAGCTTACGGCGTTAGAAAGTATAATTCCAGAATTCAAGATTCTTTCTCTTATTTCAAGCATACTAACATTTAGAGATGTGCACGGTATCGGGATCCCTACCGATCGGGATCCCGATCCTGAATATTTTGGCGGTGAATCTTGATCCCGAATCCCTCCCGATCAATTTTGGAAATCCCGATCCCAAAAATCGCCAAATCCCGAACACAGTTAAAGGAGGGGGAAAGCTACTTAGACCGAAAAATTCGGCCTCGGTGGCGCAGTGGACAAACGTACGTGTTTTACGACCCAAGATGGTGCGCAGGTTCGACCCCACGTGGTGTCACGCTATTTATTTTGGCTTGTTCGACCAATATATAAAGGTAATGGGGGTCGCTGATTCCGAATCTAAGAGCTGTTAATATTAATAATACTTTATGATACTATACTTTATGATTTCGTACTGTCAATATAGTTCTTTATCAACTTGCCGGATGTCTAAGAGCTGTTAACGGTCTGTCTTCAGGTAGTTTGAGGCCCTGCAAGAGATGTCTACAGATTGATCACCGGTTTCCGCAGGTTTCCTACAGACAATTTTCACGGGTTGTCCGCGGTTTTCTTACAGTTGTCGGCAATTCATCTTTACACAGGTAGTTCTCGGGTGAGGGTATCCGAACGGTAGTACCCACGTTGGGTACCAAGACGGTGGTACCCAGATAGGGATACTAAGCAAGGAGTAAGGATACCCAGGTGGGGTAATTTTTTGCATTACATCCAATTCTTTTTACATTAAATATGGTTTTTATATCTTTGTTTTTCTTTACTCATAATTAATGTTTTAAAGTGTCAATGTGAATTTTTCTACCCAAAGTGAGCTATCCGAAGCGGTATACAAATTATTTGTGGACCGAAATAGAAATGTTACATGCCTCACCAAAAAGTTAAACACTAGTGAAACAAAAAAAAACACTTAGTCAAGCAAACTTAAAGAGTTTCACGACGTAAAGTTTAAAGTCAAACAATGATAGGGACATCAGATTCATTGGGCGTAGTCCTGGCCATAACCAGATAATGGCGACTTTGCTACAAAATTAACATACATGAAGTTACAACAAACACGAACAACCAAACACCGCAAATAAATAAAGACGGAAATTTATTGCTAACAAAACCAACAATAACAACGGAAACAAAAGGTTATACATGCCTAAATATGACTAGACATATTTCAAAAAAGGGCAACCATGAGTAGCAGGCGAGTTTCTCATCACACAGATTTGATCGACGACTCTGCAACATCTGCCATTCGAGACGTCTCCTTTGGAGATGACAGCAGACTCGAATTTAATACTAAAATTAATTCTGGAACTAAAAAATCCCGGTTGCAAGAATCTTAAAAACCTAGTGCTCTTTCCTAGTGGAAGACGACGACTTGTATGGCAAAGATTTCAGATCCTCCAGAGGTGCAATTTGCTGCGTCACTTCATACTGCTGGCTCACCATTCTGCCCGTCAGTACCTAAAACATAAATTCGCCTTTGCGATAAAAGTTTATTCGAAAAGAGAGCTAGCAGTTACCTGAAGCCTTTCAATCATGGCTTGAATTGTTCATCTGACACGGGAAAGGCACGACCCGGGTGTGGCCTATTAAAAAACGTTATATACCAAAATGTAGCCCTAATTGAGCTAGTTAAGGAACCGTTCGCAGAAATCTGCTATAGATCAATCTACGCTGAAAATAATCTTTTTAAAATTACAAAAAAATTGTGTTGACATATAAGTCAAGAACAACGCCTTTTCAAACATGTGAGTTGGTGGCCGAGTGGATGAGTGGTGCGGCGCGAACCTATTTCTTTTTCAGGAAAGGTTCGACTCAGTCGCGTGCACGTCTTTTTTATTTTCGGTTTTTTTAAAGCTTCACTTTCCTACACAAAATGACACGGGGAGAACAATAAAAATATTTTTAACGTCGTCGGATTTGTAATACACATTGTGAACGGTATATATTTCATTGAGCTTCGATACAGTCACTGAATGAATAATCATAATAATAATAAAGTAAACAATACACTAACTTTGTTGTATACCCATCATCAGCTTCCAAATAATCAGTGCTGTCTGCATTCATTTCCATATCGTCATCTTCCTCCACATCGACTTCTTCATTAGCAAGACAGCGTTCAATCATTCCGCAAACAATAGACGCTAACTTCTTCTCTTGCCGACCAGCGGCTCTTGTATCGCCAAGCATTGGATATTTTCCGACCACAATAGACATAAAATTTGCAACGGAAAACCATGATAATATCTGCAATTAAAAAAATCATCTGCTGCTCCTATTGTCCAACAGTATCTTTGCTTTGATCATTTCGTTGTAAATAATCATTGTCATTAATTGTTCGTTGTTCGTAAATGAAATATATACCGTTCACAATGTGTATTACAAATCCGACGACGTTAAAAATATTTTTATTGTTCTCCCGTGTCATTTGTGTAGGAAAGTGAAGCTTTAAAAAACCGAAAATAAAAAAGACGTGCACGCATTGAGTCGAACCTTTCCCGAAATAAAGAAATAGGTTCGGCGCCGCACCTAATCCACTCGGCCACCAACTCACATGTTTGAAAAGGGTTGTTCTTGACTTATATGTCAACACAATTTTTTGTAATTTTAAAGATTATTTCTCAGCGTAGATTGATCCATAGCAGATTCTGCGGTTCCTTAACTAATTCGGGCTACTTTTGGTATTAACGTTTTACCAGGTCGTGCCTTTCCCGTAATGACAAAGCAACCATCACTCATGGACCAGAGCTCACTTTAATTATCAGACGATAGAAACCGAATAAAAATAATGTTAAAAATCCTTTATCGGCAATCCAACACCCTTTCTCGAACAGCCATCTGTAGGGTTGTCGAGGCCTCGGATTTTTCGAGGCGAGACCTCGATACCTCGAACGCACCTCGAAATTTTCGAGGCCTCGCCTCGCCTCGAAAATTTCGAAACCTCGCCTCGAAAACTCGAAAATTTTGCATACACAACCGAAATGAATTTATTAGGCCCGAAAATACATTAAATCTTCTAACACATCGTATCATTAGGGCTGTGCAGCTGCGGTCGACCGCGACCGCAAAGACCATAAGACCGCACCAATTTTCGAGTCCAGAACCGCGACCGCACGACCGCACCAGAGGTCTACCAAAGACCGCGTGACCGCAGCGCGGTCTTTGCGGTCTTTTCAAAAGACCGCGTGCAACCTTTCATTCAATTTAATTTCGAATACCCGCCATATTTTTTTTATTTTTTTTATCCGATGTCTTTGCCTGCTTTCCCTTTCTCGAAATTGTTTTTTTCTGTTTACTTGACCAATATCTCAGCGAAAGTACCTTTTCGAAGGCTCGTGACGTCTTTGACTACAAGCGCTCAAGCCTAACCCCGGAACACGCCGAGATGCTCATTTTTCTTAACAGGAATCTCAAGAAGCTGAATTTTGACTATTGATATTGTTGGGGTTGGTGAATAAAGTTGATCTGGGATTATTTTTGGTTGAAACCTAAGGCTCATCTCCTAAAGACCGCAAGACCGCGCGGTCAACCGCATTTCATTTTTTCAAAAGACCGCAACCGCGACCGCAATTTTATTTTGCGAAAAGACCGCGACCGCACGACCGCACTTTGGCAAATGCTCACCCCTACATATCATCCTCTTTTAATAAGATATCAACTTTTTCTTTTTGTTCATCTTGATTTGTTTCACTTGCTTTCTTCAAGATTTCATCCGCTAGATTAGCTTTGATGATTAGTAGATTAGAGGCAGCCTGTTTTGCTAGACGACCTGAGCGAATTGGCAAAGAGAAAACTAGCCTTATAAAAACACCTATCAGAAGTAGGGTTGCCCTACCTCCCCCCGCTCTCAGCCGAATTTTCCTTATACCTCCCCGTTTCTCCTCAATTTTAAACTTCAATTTTCTCTTCAATTTTAAAAATTTTCAAAGCGAGGCTTTGCCTCAAAACTCGATCCTCGAAATTTTCGAGGCCTCGCTTCGCCTCAAAACTCGATCCTCGAAATTTTCGAGGCCTCGCTTCGCCTCAAACCTCGATCCTCGAAATTTTTCGAGGATTCGAGGGGAATCCTCGAAATCGAGGCCTCGCCTCGACAACCCTAGCCATCTGACTTGGACCAAAGTATCCAGTGCCTAGGAAAACAACTATAGCACAGTATCCTATATATCCTATTACACTTGCCTTTTTGGAGTCGTCAAATAGACTTTAGATAGACCGCCCTCTGCTGCGGCTGCTTCTTTGTCATTGCTTATTTGAGGGGTTGGAAAGACTCTTTGGCAATCGCGAAGACTGGGAAATCTAGATGAAGGCTACAACAAGGGGTACACATTACTATGACTGTAAAATCCTAGAAAAAAATTGACTAGCCTCAATTATGAATGAACACTCACATGCCCGATTTGATCCAAATGAAATCCAACTGAATTGCTTTTGCTTACAGAAGAACAGCGCTTGTCAATTGACCGAGTCTACACGAAAGCCTTCAAAATAAGGTCGTTATTAGACCATCCCTACACATCAGCATATCTGATGCAAAAAAGAAGTGAATGTGATGAAAAAAGAAGTATTTCTGATGCAAAAAAGTAAATCTGATGCAAGGATATGCGAAAAAAAGGATTTGCGCAATAAATTGGTTAAACAAGCCAAAATAACCACCACGTGGGATCGAACCTGCGCATGATTTTGGGCCTAAAACACAAACGCTCATCCACGGCGCCACAAAGCTAAATAGCTTGTTGCCTTCCTTTTATCCTCACTATCTAGTTGGCTCTCCCTTGTTCTGGCCTAAATCCTTATAGCCAAAACGATTATATCCCTAATTTCTTTGTGGCAGCCTGAGAAATTGTTCTGGCTTTCACTGCTACTTAAATAATCAGTTAAATACATGCAGATTCGTATTGTTACTATCACAAAAAATTAGAGATATAACCTCTTTGGCTATAAGGATTTTCGGCTATAGCAATTTAGGCTAGAACAAGATCCATACAGTTAACTCTTGCTGTATAGTATTCTCGCTATACAGTCAACACTCGCTTAACAGTCAACTCTCGCGGTACAGTAAAATCTCGATATGGTGCAACTCTCGGTATAGTGAGGTTTTTTGGGACTTCTAACCACCGTACTATATCTAAAGTTGACCGTAGTAAACTGTTTTAATATGTCTTCTTAGTATCCCGAGATTTTGATCGGGACTCCGAATTTTTTTTTAAGTAATCCCGACCCCGAAGCTATTTTCGGTCTCAATCCCGATCCTGAAATTCCTCCCGATACCGAATGCACATCTCTACTAACATTCATATTCACTCCATTAATTCCTCCATCTTCTAATAATCCTTCAACCCTGACTTTGAGAACTTATATCTCAGTTCAGAGGAAAGATTTTACATCATATTTTTCTTAATCCCGGGAGTTCTACCGAATTTGGTTGAGCAGCCGAAAATTTCGAGATTTCGACTTTTAAATTTTACAGATTTTTTAAAGGTTCCCCTTGAAATATTAATAGAGTGAATACAAAAAAATTAGGTCTTTATAAAGCTTCGCGATCTGGTTAGATCAAAAAAACTAGGACCATATTTCAAAAATACTCTAATTAATTTCTCTTTCATAATCTTCTTTTTTTCTTTTTTTATAACCGTGAACCAGTTAGTTATGAATCAGGCTACAATGCCATATTTGCGTCTACTCTAAGTGCGGGACAAAAAGACGCAATTACATTAGCTTACAAAGCAGAAATCGACTGTTTTGATCCAGGTTAGATTTTTCCTGTTTAAAAAAGCAGTGCAAAAAGCGCAAGTTGGCAAAAATGTACTATCGAAAATATTTTTTACAAAGTTCATGGACATTAAAATTTATGTATCTTTAGACTATAGTTGCCACTCTATTTAACATCGCCAAAAAGAAGGCTAAAATGGTTAAATTGAAAGATGAATTTATTTTCAAAATTTAAAGAGGGGTGGCACATCGAGTTTCGAATATTTTGAACTCTCAAGTTAGATTAGCACATCAGGGTTGCAGCTGACATTTGATATCTGATTACTAGGGTTGGCTTCCCCGTTCCCCCGTTTTTGGGGTGCTAGGAGGCCTTCGCATTATAATCGTCGAAAACTCATGTTTAAACGTACTCCGCAGTAATTTTTATGTGCTAAAAACGATAAAAAGGTTGTTTTACTTTCCGTAAAAATTGATTTTTGGAAGTTTTTTAACGAAATGTGACTTCTTGCCTTGGGGACCAAGGTAAGCCAGTACCCAACTTATGATTAATGAAAGGCAGTTCCTCCATTTATTACTCTGAAAAATTAAGACTAGACCAAGGCTGGATCCTCGAAAGGTATGATTTGAACATAGTTTCGTTAACTGGGGCCTACCGCATAAAAAAACTCTGGTATGCATACATCTTTCATGCATCCAGAGTCACTTTCCAGTGATTTGTGTCTAAGGTATGTGGGTGTGCGCATCTCAACCCCAAGCAACCAAGCCCCCTGCCAAGCCCCCTGCGACCCCCTACCCCTTCGGGGGCGCAGGGGGCTCGCAGGGGGCTTGGATGGTTAGAGATGCGCGCACTCACTTACCTTAGACATAATTCCGAGCAAGCCTCTTGAAAAAAATGCATAAAGAGACTCTTTTTGCCAAGCTCCAGTGACCGATATGGGGTATAATACCCTAATATAAGATGTTTTACCTTGGTCCCCCAAGGAAAAAAGTCACATTTCGGTCAAAAAAATATTTCCCCAAAAAATCAATTTTACGTAGGAAAGTGTAAAAAAACAACCTTTTTTTATCGTTTTCGGAGACGTTTAAACATGAGTTTTCGACGATTATAAAATGCGTCCCCCCAAGTGAACAAGTACCCATTATCTGGTATTTTATATTTTTCAAAATGTATCTTTTCCCTTTCACCACAATGCACATTTCACAACGTACTATATCTTGCTCTGATGGAAATGATTTGCTCTGATGGAAATGATTTGCTCTGATGGAAATGATTTGCTCTGATGGAAATGATTTGCTCTGAGGGAAATGATTTGCTCTGATGGAAATGATTTGCTCTGATGGAAATGATTTGCTCTGACGCTACCTCTTTCTATCGTTGAAAAGTCTGGCTTTCGGCGTCTTTTGGAATATTTGCCACCAAAATATCAAATAAAGTAAGATGTGCCTTGTTTGAATAGTTGTTAAATTTTGGAATAAAAAATTTGCGTGTATCCAATATGTGATATCTGATTACCTGACTTTTTTCGACATCTGATATCTGGTTCTGATTTTTTTAAAGTCAGCTGCAACCCTGGTGCACACCCTATTTTTTAAGCCATTTTTAGAGGTTTAACTCACTTGTAGGGCAGAAAAGTGTCGAGCGATCGGTTGCAAACATTTCCAGCACTGTTTTACCGTCAGCAAATGTCCTAATTTTTGATGATATTTCATGCACATGACCATCTAAATAAGGAAACTAAGCCAGGATAATTGTTCAACCGTGCGCTGATGGTGTTGTTGGATAGCTAAGAGCTTGAGAATCATTTTGATACCAAAGTTGTAACAATGCAGAAATAAATAGGGTGTGCACCAGGGTTGTAGCCGATATCTGATATCTGATTTCTGATATATGATTATCTGACTTTTTTCGACATCTGATATCTGATTCTGAATTTATTGAAAAAAATCAGCTGCATGATACATTATTTGCCTCTATTTATTATATTTCATAAATATATTGTTTTTAAAATTTATCCTTTTCCTTCTATCACAATGTATATTTTACAGTGTATTATATCGTCTGTCATCAGTTTAATCAGATTTTTGGATTTTACTATGCTATTCTTTTAGGAGCGATGAAACGCAAGACTGACGATAAAACTAGCTGGTGGTATTACTTCGAACAAGTGGACAATAAAGCAAAAGCCCAATGCAATGCATGCAGCGAATTATTGGTGGGGACGAACATGCCTCCACCACTGCTCTCAAACATCACCTCCAGCGGAAGCATCCGAATCTTTTTAGCAAAAAATTGGAAGCAGAAGAAGCGAAAGCAGAATGATTTTAGAATCCCTTTGCTTATTGGAGAGATCATGGCACTAAATGGAGCATTTTGAAACCGATGGCGAAGAAGTTCCATTCTGCTCCTGCAGGATCTATGGAAAGCGAACGGCTTTTTTTAGTTGTTTTTTATTCATAATAACTTGCCGTGTTTGAATAATTGTTAAATTTTCGAATAAAAAATTTGCCTATTTCTGATATCTGATATCTGATTATCTGACTTTTTTCGACATCTGATATCTGATTCTGAATTTTTTGGAAAAAGTCGGCTGCAACCCTGGTGTGCACCCACTGGGAATCGAACTTGATAGTTCAAAATATTCGCAACTGTGCCCACCTCCCCCTCTATCCTAAAACATGAATAAAAACGATTTTTGTAGAAAAAATTTACAAAAATCACAGTTTTTTATTTTTATAATGCGTGAAATTTAAAATGAATCTCTATACAGTCAAACCCTGGAGTTTCAAACACCCCAGTTAACCGACACCCTCTTTTATCCGACACCATGAGCCCGATTTGGTTGGCCTGGTAAACCTACACCCCAGTCATCCGACACCTCGTTTAACCGACACCTCGTTTATCCGACACCATAAGGGCGGTCCCTTTGGGTGTCGGATAACCCAGGTTTGACTGTAGATGTAATCCATTAATGCACATTTTAATTTTTTTGTTAAATAAATAATTTTTCTGGATTCCTTGTGCATTTGTGAGTCTAGAATTGACTCAAGAAAAGTTATAGCAAAAATATCTTCGATAATTTATCGCCCCTTTTGATGAATGAAGCGTCTTGCACTGCAACACTTAATTATTCATACAATACCGTAAAACCTCTAATAATAGACCCGGGTCTATTATTAGAGGTCACAACTCCCCAAGTCGTTTGTGGCATTGTGTTTTTAACTATGAAAAATCTCACATTTTTAAGCACACCACCACTCAAAATGTAGCTAAGAAACAGGGCTATTTTTCGAGTGGTCGTGTGCATAAAAATGTTGGATTTTTCATAGCTAAAAACACAATGCCACAAGTGACTTAGGAGTTGGGACATAGGACAGTTCGCATCGATGCGAACTGTCCATTAAGTTATGTTTTGATGACAATACCCATTTTTGACTAATTTTTTTATTCTTAGCCCTAGTAGCAAAATTTTATCGGGAATCTGAATCACCAGCGGAATTTCAAAGCTCGGTTGTTGAAATAAGCTAAAGTTGGAAAAAGACAGTATTCACCTGTATTTTCCAACTTTAGCCTATATCTCATCAACCGAGCTTTTTTTTGAAATTCCGCTTGGTGATTCAGATTCCCGATAAAATTTTGGTTACTAGGATGGCTAAGAATAAAAAAAATTAGTCAAAAATGGGTATTGTCATCAAAACATAACTAAGTGGACAGTTCGCATCGATGCGAACTGTCCTTTTACCAGGGAGTTGTGACCTCTAATAATAGACCCGGGTCTATTAATAGAGGTTTTACGGTATGTGAAATCTTCGAATGTTTTAGCTGACGGAAAGATGATCGAAGTGAAAACTAATCAAACTGAACACATCAGCCCCAAATGGGCCTTACAAGCTTGGCTTCAATCTCATCTTGTAAATGTCCAGACCCTTGCGGTCGGGACATGTGACCTTAACAGTACCGTGCAAAAAGTGGAGAAGATACCTACTGAGAATCT
This sequence comes from Ditylenchus weischeri, assembly GCA_029231635.1. Lineage (NCBI taxonomy): Eukaryota > Metazoa > Nematoda > Chromadorea > Rhabditida > Anguinidae > Ditylenchus > Ditylenchus weischeri. The sequence goes on from JAMRYI010000432.1 coordinate 73,849, forward strand.
GTTGGAGCATGTGAAAAACAATAGACCAGAAGCATGCATAAATTTTATTCATGCTTTTTTGAACAATGCTCTCAGACAATTGACTAAATTCGAACAAGGAACTATTATAATAGCCAAAAGATTGCCCCACCGAAGCTGGTTTGATTTTGCAAAAATTGATTCTGGAGCTAATAATTATATTGAATATGATTTCTTATTGTCCGACTTTAAGAAATATTTTGCATAACTTCACTTATAAAAGCACGATAAATAAAGGAAAATACTCTGTGTGTCTCCTTTTTGGTACCAATTTATGCTTGGCATAATAAGGACCTCAAATATCTAAATTCATGTTTTACTATGTTTTTCAACATGAGCAGTGATAAGAAGAGACTTTATTTGCATTTATGATCAAGGGTACTTCTCGAAATCATAAATTATTGGGGTACTCTGTTACCCCATAAACTTTAGTTATTCAGCATATTAGCATTTATTTAGCATCTTGAATATGACCTTATTTTTCTGCTGTTTTTTTAAATGACAGAAAGTTTTATTCAATCGATAAAGCAATTCCTGGGCAATCTCCTTATTTAAAAATTTCGGCGCTACCGGAGTATACCCCCCCAAATGAAATTTTTTTTGAACTTTTTCAAAACACCATTTTAACCATTTTTAAGCATTTCTTACACGTTGAACACGATAAAAAAGGTGTTTTCACCTACTTTTTTCTATAAAAAGTCGATTTTTTTTAATCTTGAATTTTGGTATTTTTAGTTGATTTCTGTTTATCATAACTTAGTAAATCAGATGTTGAAGGTACCTTGACCCCAAAAAGATGGAATTTGAACATAGTTTTGTTAACTGAGGCCTACCGCATAAAGAAACTCTGGTATGCATACATTTTTTATGCATCCAGAGTCACTTTCGAGTGATTTGTGTCTAAGGTATGGGTGTGCGCATCTCAACCCCAAGCAGAACGGAAATCCAAAAAAGTGCGGGAATTCAATTTTTTGCTGATTTTTACTCTCTCATGTTATAGCCAAAAATGGTTCTGGCTTTATCCGTTCTAGCCAAAAATTTTAGCTCGGTTTTAGCCTTTCATTTTCAATCTTTTATTTCCTATATAGTACTAGAGGGAGAACCCAAGGTATTGTACCATAAACAAATTGAAAATGAAAGGCTGGAACCGTGCTAGAATTTTTGGCTAGAACCGGATAAAGCTGGAATTATTTTTGGCTATAACGATTTTGGCTCTAACGTGGGAGAGCCGTTTTTTATGTTTTCGCTGTTTTTGTGGTGCGTAAGACATATTTTAGTCCCGGCTAACATACGCTGGCCTACCCTGCGCCTAAGACTTCGCCTTATGTGCATAAACAAAAAAAACCAAAAATTGAATTCTCGCACTTTTTTGTTGTTGGCAAAATTGTCTTGGAGAAATTACGTACGACCCTTTAACCAGTGTTTTCAAAAGTCATGGTCAAGGTAAAACTTGACTTTAAAACATCAAGGTCGTTTTTCTCGATTTTTTGTAAGGAAAATGGGTCTGAATTTTCCCCATCCCCTAAAGTCAAGATTTTGCGCTGAACAAAACGTACTTTTCAGAATAACGATATCATTTTCATACGATGAGATATAGCCTAAAGTCAAGGTAAAATCACCTTGATTTTACCGAGGGTCAAGGTCAAGGTAAAATCAAGGTGATTTTACCTTGACTTTAGGCTATATTTCATCGTACAAAAATGATATTGTTATTCTGAAAAGTACGTTTTGTTCAGCGCAAAATCTTGACTTTTGGGAATAGGGAAAAAAATTCAGACCCGTTCCTACAAAAATCGAGAAAAACGACGTTGATGTTTTAAAGTCAAGTTTTACCTTGACCTTGACTTTTGAAAACACTGCCTTTAACCTGCAACTTTTTTCATTTACTGCAAACCTTCTGTTACACATCAATTATACTTTTTCGAAAAAATTCTGTTTTATTCCAATGCCACAAAGGTTTGTGTCTTCCATTCAGTGTTTGACTTGTTTTTTCGAGACATTTAGATTTTCCCCGAAACAAATAAGAAAAAGTTTAAAAAAAGAGCAGCATTCACAGGAAGTAGAAATGACGTAACTTGTCCATCTTGCCCCAGTCATGAGCATTCTTAAAGCATCTTTTCTCAGATTTTTGCTAAATAAACTGCTCCCTAGAGACAGCTTAAGCGGCGAACACTCCACTCTAATCACACAAACACACTAAACCCTCTTAAATCACACAGGAGAACAACTTTTGCCCTCAAAAAATGCCAAAAAACACTATTTTAAGCTTTTTTTAAACTTATCTCAAAAATCAAACATCACAACTGTGGTGCTTGCCATACATGCGCAACGTAAATGAATGATTTTATAACTTTATTTTCAAAGATTTTGACTGAGACTTTAAGGCTGAATAGATGAGAAAGCGATGATACCAAACATGCTTATTTTTGTTGCTGAGATCGTTTTTAAATGTTTTTATTAAAATGTTAATTTTCCTTCTTAGCCATGGTTAGTCTATACAAAGTTAGGTCTATCTATACAACGCCGATCAGCATAGCCGAGCTTAGAACAAGAATTGAGCTTCTAAAGTCTTAGGAAATGGTCAATAAAGCAATCAGCGCCTACCAAACACGTCTCGAATACTGCCTGAAGTGAATGGAAAGTCTGTCGAAGAAGAATATTAAGTGAAATGTCTGATGTTGTTGAGTGTGTTCATTTTACCGCAAGTTTGGTATCATTCGCTTTCATCTATTCAGCTTTAAAGATCTCGTCAAAATCTTTGAAAATATTATGGCAAAATCATTCACCAGTTTACGTTGCTGTATTTTAAATAGTTTGCTGAGACTTTAAGGCAAATTTTCAGTAGTAATTTAATTGTGCTAGAAATATCAACAGTTGGTGTAATTCTCTGTCGGTCTGAGCATATTTACCGTAGTTTCTCTATTAATCGGCCCCTCTATAATATTAGGTCGTCCAGTAAGTTTTGAGAAAAAGCACGTGGATTCGCTTTAATTTATCAAAGCATCATTACACATTTGACAATGATGTCTCTACGTGTCATATACAATTGTAGCCTGTTCTCTGTTCTTTAAAATGTGATATTGAACAATTGTTTGTTATTAAAAATAGGATCAAAAATAGGAAAACAAAAATGTGCATAAATTTACCAAACTTGAGAAATATTTGTTTTTATTTTTGGTCCAATTTTTTATAACAAAGAATTGCAATACAACATTCAAAGAGGAGAGAACGGGCTACAAAATGGTATATGACACGTAGAGACATCATTGTCAAATAAGCCAAATGATGCACTTTGAAAATTAAAGCGAATCCACGTACTTTTTCTCAAAACTTATTGGACAACCTAATACTAATCCCGCCCCCAAATTAAAAGTCAAATTTTGACTACGATCAAAAACATTAGTTTTTCTCTATAACTAAGCTCTTCACTGATGGTAAGCACCCTCACCCCTATCCCCTATGAGAAGGTTAAAAAAATAATCAGCCTGAGCTCATTAATAGAGATGATACGGTAATCGAACATCAAAGTATCGATCAAAAAGTGGTGAATAGGCGTTTTGTGTTTTCTGTATGATGTTGAAATTAAAAAAAGATGCAATGTTTGGAGTTTGAAGCACACATTTAATCACCTAACATACGCTGGCCTACCTAAAATTATATTTTAATTTCCGAAAAGTCTTAAAGTTAAAAAAAGGAACTACAGTCAAACCTCGTTATAAGGACACTCGATGTAAGGACACCTCGTTATAAGGACAGCGTTTAGTCGGTCCCTTGAGTGTCCTTATAACGAGGTTTGACTGTAGTTAGTTACCCGAAAACCGGTCTTACCGGTCAATAAAACGAAAATTGGATTAGAGCTAACCGAAAATGAGCTGGACGACCGATTTTAGCTAAATTACAGTTAATTTTTTTCTACCAATATTAAACCGAAAACCGATATCAGGCTGATTAACCGATAAAACAAAGACTTTGATCTTGCTTGGTTCTAACCTCCAAATACAATGGACTTGAAACACGTGAAAAATTCCACCGGCTATTTATTGGCGACAAAAAATTTGGTGCAACATTATGAACACAGTCTGTAATACAATTTCTTCTCAATTTTTTTCTCATCTCCTATTGTAATTAGGAGTGGACAGGAATGCAGTAGTAGCAGCAGTGAATCCAAGCAAAGGCAAAACAATCGCATCAGTACCTGAAATAAAAATTGCAAAATTGTATAAAAATGTGTTGGGGCCCTGGAATGGGTTAAATTTGTTGTGCTAAGCCGTCAAAATTAAATTACAGCTGGAACAGAAAAAGAGGAAATGAGACTAGTCTTAAGGAATGATGAATTCTCTGAATTAAGTCGGCGGGCATTGTTCCAGCACATCATTGCCTGATGTGAAAATGACTATTTTGAGCCAGACCTACAAGCTAATCTTTGACGAATGCCAACAAAATTTTGTTGTTTGACATATTTTTAGAATCAAGGAAGCAGAAAGGATCAACAACTTCACTTCTTTACGTATTCCAATTTTGAACGAGCATAACCTTTGAGTCGTGACATTTTAACAATAATGGTCAGCGAATATTTATCACTGACAGAGACACTTACAAGTTTCATGCGGTTGAAAAAATATTTTTAACTGCAACTTGTTACCGTAAAAACTTTTAATAATTTCCCTCCTCGAAACCTTCCTAATTTGGATGCTTCGAAAGCTTACAAAAGTGCCATTTTAAAGAGAAAGTATAAAGTTATCTGCGAAATCGAATAAGCCAAGGATCTTCCAGAGAGCATCATGCAAACAATGGTCGAAGGTCTTTATCAAACCGGCTAGGATGCTAAGAAGATAATAAAAGAAACTGGAATTCCTATAAAGACTGCAGACTAGAGAAACATGAAAAAGTTCAAAGAGCAAGAAAAAGGTCAGTGGCATTTTACTCAAAATTTGGCACTTATTTACCTGACGCATTTTCATTTAATTACAACTGGTATGCATACATATGCATCCAGAGTCACTGAGTGATCTAAGTCATAAAAAAATGCACATTGACTTTAGATGATTAGACTAAAAATACATTTAAAAAGTCTAGCTGTGACCAAAATATAATACCTTCAAGGAATTTTTGTCAAAAATTAAAAAATTGAAAAAATTACGAAACCACTTTTCTTAAGCATATAAAAGTTAAGTCGTTTAAACATGATTTACAAATTAAAATGCGTCCTAAATAAGTTCCCAAATTTTATTTAAAATAAAAATTAAAGCTGTCAATTTATGTTTAGTTAACGCTGTAATTAAAAAAACCTGCATGGTTTTAATGAGTCTAAAAGTTTAATTAAAAGAAGCTTAGGGAAAAAATCTATCGACTACGAATTAAAAAAAATTTAAATCAGAAAAGACTGAAAAATACTCACAAGACTACGTACTCTTAACTGCTATTATAAAATTCTGATTTTATTTGACGAGTGTTTTTGCGAAACTTTAGTGACAGAATGAATTATATGTAAAAATTTATGCATGCATATATTTGCAATACCTTTTCATAATAGTTTTTTGCCTGCTTTTCTTGGTAAAAGCTATTTTTTATTATGCTGTTGACAAAAAAATATGCCACACTACTGATGGAGTCATCATAAATATATATATAAAATACAAACTACCTTGAAATTTCAACAAGCATTCTTTTTTCCATAGAGTCGTCTTCGTCGATCGGGAAGGTCCTTCCACCAGCTCTTTTCTCTTGCTCACTCCAATACGCGGGCTGCTCTTGGGTGCGCTTCAGCTCACTCAAAAAACTGTTGTTTTGAATTCGAGAGCTGATGCCAACTTTGTCGCTACTGTCGTCATCAAATAGATAGGGTGCTTTCTTCATGTACTGTAAATATATCAAAAATTTATTTCTTTTAGAAAAGAAAACAAAAATTACCTCAGGATAGAAGCTTCTGGAGTAGTAAGGTGCATCTCCAAAGGCGCCACCAAAGAATGCCCGTCCACCAGCCCTTTTGTACATGGGTCTTGCATCGCCTCTTTTATGAAAACCAAAACCGCCATCATCCATCCCATTGTAGAAGTGTCGCGAGAAGTAGCGTCCACCAGCCCTTTTCCAGCCAGAATCACCAAAGAATGGTCTGGCACCTGCTCTTTTGTCGCCACCAAAGTAGTCTACGTCGACTGCGTAGGGGGTGAAGCTTCTGCCGCCTGCCCGCTTCTCAGTAGAGGATTCATCAGCGAACTGAAAAGCACGACCACCTGCCCGCTTGTCTTCAGCTAACTAAAATAATGCAAATAGAAAAATCTTCCCAAAAAGTCTTCATATATCAATTCATATATCAATATTTGGAATTTTAGAGTAAATGTGAGTAAAAACAGGTAAGCAATTGAAAAGTCAGTTTTCACTTGCTCACTCCTAAATTGCCATGTTTTATTTATTTTGTTAAAAATGTTTCAAAGTTTTTAGGCTCAGCTGCATTTCCAAAATCCAAATTGGCAGGAAAAATTTTTTTGAAAAATAGTTGCATTACTCAAAAAAGTACACTGCTGGATAAGAAGCATTGTACCCGCTAATTCAAATTTTCGGAAATGTCAGTGCGTAAACAGACTATGGCACTTTAAACACCAGATAATTTCTCTAAGAAACTGACCTCTCGAAAAGCTCTGCCACCTGCCCGTTTTTCTTCCACTAAACTGAAGGCTCGTGCACCACCTCTCTTGTCTTCAACCGCACTAAAGGCTCTTGCGCCACCTCTCTTGTCTTCAGATGCACTGAAAGCTCTGCCACCTGCGCGTTTGTCGTCGATTGGACTGAGAGATTTTGCACCTCCCCTATTGTCTCCATCTGATGCAAAAGACTGAAAATTTCTGCCACCAGCTCTTTTTCCCTCAGACTGGAACGCTCTGCCGCCTGCTCGTTTGTCCTGTACGCTCTTAAAACCATTTTAGTTAAAAATATTGGCGTTTATATAAAAATTCAACCATTTCGAAAGGTCGTGCTCCACCTCGCTTTTCCAAATCCGATAATGCAAATGCTCTTCCTCCTGCACGTTTGTAATCCTCATTTGTGAAAGACTGGAAATGCCTGCCACCTGCACGTTTTTCCTCTGTGAACTGGAAGTTGCGGCCACCACCTCTTTTTTCTTCGGCTGTCTGAAATAAATACTCTAGTTTTTGGAATTAATAATTAAGTTAAAAATAAAGCTTACCAATTGAAAATTTCTGCCACCACCTCGTTTGTCCTGCTGAAAGCTTCGGCCACCACCTCGTTTGTCTTCTGCTAACTAGAAGAACAAGATTATCAACTGAAGAAAATAATTTCAAAAATTTTAAAGGAATTCCGATCTTTTTTTTTTTTGAAAATCTAACGTCGAAATCACAGAATAGCAAAAAGCAGTTAATAACTGGCACTTTTGCTTTGAAAATATTAAAAACAAGCCGAACAGCGCCTATACAGGCGCCATCACATAAGTAAATGTGAACAATGCACCCTTTCCTGATTAATTTTTTTGCGGGTTTACAAATATTTTCTGTATAAAAGTGTGACCAGTGTTTCCGAAAATATCACTTAACACTTTGCATTTAACGCTTAACACGTACCTTTTTCATATATATTTTTTAATTATCTCAGATGTTTTTACACCATTTTGTAGCTGAGATTTTCTATCGATTGAGTGGTCAAACTTACCAGTTAAAAATAATTTGTAAGGAAATCACACCAAGTGTTTAAAAAACCTAGTGTACCCTTAACGCTTGGGTTAATTTTAACACTTGGTGTGATTTCCTTAAAAAATTTTAACAAAGGCGTTTGACCACTCAATCGATAGAGAAAAATCTCAGCTACAAAAAAGTGTAAAAACATCTGAGATAAAAAAATAATACCGTATGTCCCAAATATTTCGGCGGATTTGAAATGGCTATAACTTTTTTCAAAAGCAAAATTTCGACATTCTGTTTTTCATAATTATTTTTTCTTGATGGGCATTTTTGTTTTCTCCATCTAACTGGAAATTTTTGAAAAAATTTCACTTTTTTGCCTTGGTCCCCCTTGTGGTCGTAATTTTGGTTCATTGGACTAAGGCTTAGGCTTAAGAAGGATTTTGTTGTTTCTCGTTCAAATTGTTGTTAATTTTGTTGGGAGTGATTATGTTCAATAAAATGTTATGGTCCAAGTTGCCTTACCTTTGCCTTACTTTGTATTCATGTTTTTGTGCAAAAAAATATGAAAATGCCTCAAAAATCGCCTCAGTCCAATGAACCAAAATTACGACCACAGGGGGGACCAAGGCAAAAAAGTGAAATTTTTTCAAAAAAAATTCCAGTTAGATGGAGAAAACAAAAATGCCCATCAAGAAAAAATAATTATGAAAAACAGAATGTCGAAATTTTGCTTTTGAAAAAAGTTATAGCCATTTCAAATCCGCCGAAATATTTGGGACATACGGTATTATTTTCTTATCTCAGATGTTTTTACACTGTTTTGTAGCTGAGATTTTTCTCTATCGATTGAGTGGTCAAACGCCTTTGTTAAAATTTTTTTAAGAAATCACACCAAGTGTTAAAATTAACCCAAGCGTTAAGGGTACACTAGGTTTTTTAAACACTTGGTGTGATTTCCTTGCAAATTGTTTTTAACTGGTGTGTTTGACCACTCAATCGATAGAGAAAAATCTCAGCTACAAAATGGTGTAAAAACATCTGAGATATTTAAACAAAATATATGAAAAAAAAAGTATGTGTTAAGTGTTAAATGCAAAGTGTTAAGTGTTATTTTCGGAAACACTGGTCACACTATTTATACAGAAAAATATTTGGAAACGCGCAAAAAAAGTTAATCACGAAAGGGTGCATTGTTCACATTTACTTATGTGATGGTGCCTGCATGGGCGCCTGTTCGGCTTGTGAAAAGTGTGACACACATAAAATTGCTGACAGAGAAACCTATCCAAATACCATACGTAGATGTAGCAAATGTCTTTATTCGTAAAATTTCACTTTTACTCCTGTTTTTTAAGCATTGACCGTTTTTAAATTACTTCCTCCTTATAGTTATTACCCTCAAAAAACGCACCGATTGGAAGCTTCTGCCACCACCTCGTTTTTCATCTCCAAATCCATCCCAATTTACATCTTCCACAACTAACTGAAAAGGCCTGGCCCCAGAGCGTTTATCTGCTCCCTCACTCAGCACTTCCACATCACGAGAAAATGGCTCTTCCTGGGCACATACTAGCAAACTGCCTAAATTTTTAACATAAGTTAAAAAACATCTGTTTTTTTGCTACTTCTTTTTTTTTAATCAAAATGTTTTTTATTCCCAGCTATTAATATTTGTGAAATTGTTCCCCTGGGAGAGCCCCTATAAATTGGTGGTTGAAGTGGTGTTCCTGGAAAGCTTAGAGCAACAACAACAAGTGGACCGCACTCACTTTAATTTCATTTCTGATCAAACTCTTTAAGGAGGGTAATTGTATTGGTCTGTGCAGTCTGGGGAATAATTTAAAGTGTTCATCGTCATTGCCCAATCAAAATTATACTAAAAAAACAGACAAACACGCTGCTATTTCCAGTGTTCACTCATCCAAAATTGGCATATCTATACTTTTTGCAGAAATTAAGTTTGCCTCCCCAAAGTCCAATTTATATTTCCAGTAGATTCTGCGTCTAAACTGGCAACTACACCAGAGCACAATTAAATGCTGACAATTATTTTTTTCCCGCAAAAAGACCTTTTTAAAATACCTTTTTGGCGCAAATTTTGCCTAAAGCTTTTTTGGGACCCAGTACTAGGGTAGCACGCGGTCGGGTAATTTGGCTCAACCCGGTTCCCGGGTACCCGGGTTTCCACGGACCCGGTTCTCGGTTCGGGTAGCATTTTACTCGGTCGGGTACCCGTCCGGTATGCGGGTAATGGCAACTTAATAGCCCATACAAAATAAAACCACATATCCCATGCATTTATTATACAATTAGCGGTACTTATTCCGTTTACACCCCACCACTTTTAAAAAGTGACCCAAAACACGTTTTAAGCTACTACTTGATACAAGAAACATTTCTAAACAGTTTCCGAGTAAAAATAAAAAATTCCCCAATTTTAACTTCACTCATAAAGGCCATATGGTCTTTTTAGAGCATATTAGGGTCAGTTTTCAATCGTTTTTCACATTTTTTAGGCTTAGGCAAGGGTGCCAGCGTATGTTAGAAGGGCTCAAACATGTTTCTTGAAGTTAAAAAAAGAAAACATGTGTGAGTCCGTCTATTAAACAACCAACAATTAACAACATCAGCACAAACAAATCGAACAAAATCAAACATCATCATTTTCCTCCTCGGATTTTTCTTCTTCCTCCTTAAGGTCGGTCGAAATGACTGTGTTCCATTTAAAATACGAACCTGTCAAGACAATCTGTGACTTACAAACTTCAAGCAAATTATTGAACTTTAAACTTTTAAATTAAAGGTTTTAAATTTTCTAAGCAATTCTATCCAATGCTTGTTTGGAACCGGAACCGGTCGGTTCCTGGACCCCCGGTTCTCGGTTCGGGTAATTTTGCCAAAATGGCTTCGGTTCGGTTCCCGGTTCGGGTACCCGACCGCGTGCTACCCTACCCAGTACTTTAAAAAAAATTCGGTCTTATACACGGCTCCCAAATGTCCTTATTAATAAGATTTGTCCTTATTTTGGGACCCCAAATCTTATTTTTTTTCAAAATTTTACGTTGAAATCTTATTTTCGGTGGTCAAAAGAGCAATAAGCACTGGATAAAATGCCATTTTCCCCAAAATACCCTAAATATCCTTTTTTTCAAAATTTTGATTTGGGAGCCCTGGGGCCTATCTTACTGTGTGCAGCACATGATTTTAGGTAAGATACAAGGGTTTTCTGTCGTACTTAAAAAAAATTCCAATTTTCCAAAAAAATTGCAGACCGTAGCCTTAGTCATCAATTTTCCATGGAAATTTTCCAATTTTCTACTTTCCATTTTTCACTTCTCAAATAGTAAGACAGAAGCGGAAATTTTTCATGGAAATTTTCCACTTTCCATTTTCCATTTTCCAATCTTTAAATAGTAAGAGGCCCCTGGTCTTATACAGCAAAGGGGGTTTTTTCGCCTTGGTTCCCCTGCCGTTTTTTTGTGATTTTTTAGGCTTCAGACTCAAGCATTGATAGGCCAGGCTATTTTAGGACGAATTCACACACATCTCAGACTCATGTTTGAGTCCGTCTTAACATACGTTTACCGATTCTTGCTGAAGCCTAAAAAATCCCAAAAAATTAACGGGAGAAGGGGCCAAAACCCCTTTTTGGATAGGGCCAAAATTTCAATAATGGAATCATATTTTCCCACCATTTTTGAGCATTTTGCTGAAAACCCATGTTTGAGTCTGCTTGAGTGCCTTTGATTACCAATGTTGTGTTTTAGTTATTCTAAAAATTTTGGATCACCTTGGCCCCCAAGTCAACTTTTTTTCCAAAAGCAAATTTTTGAAAAAAATGCCTAAAGTTGGTTGTATTTTTTTTGAAAATGCTTAGTCCCACTGGGGCTATGGCTGAACTTGTGGCAAAAAAGTGTCTTTGAGGCAAGAAAGCATTGTCCATTAAATTCCAAACAGGATTTTTTTGCTTTTTCCCTGAGGAGTGCTCAAAAATGTTTTTGTAAGACGCTTTTTGTGTTTTTGTCAAGAAAAAAAACATTTTAAATGACCTTTTTGGAGTGGTTGCTTTGGGAAACGAGTAACAAATTAGTGTGTAGGTGGCACACTCAACACTAGCTAACCAACACGTCAACTACCCCTACTGCTGACTAAACCATTCACTCATCAAGTGCTTGTTGCGGAATTGTCGTTTTAGCCAAGTGCGAAAATTTTTCGGGAGATGGTTAACTAGATTAGCTGCAAAAAGATTTTTTTGTGCAGATAAGCATTGAAAAATGGCAAAAATAGCATTGGAGATTTTGCTAAATGTCGTAGGCTCGTAGGAATCCCCCTGCTAATAACTTTTTAATTGGAACCAAAATTTAGTGACAAACATATTAATTTAGCAAGACTTCGATTATTGACGTACTCATGCCGTTTAAATTTCACCAATTTTTTTTTTCAAGTAAAGGTTGCATTTTAAAGGGGCATGCCCACGCTGATAAGAGGTGGTGCCCGGGAATTCAAAGCTTTTTCCTAGTCATTGAACTTCTGTATTAATTTTTCAACTTGGTTTATAACAAAACCATACCTAAAATTAAATTCTAGGCCTTGTTTTGTTAGAAACCAAGTTGAAAAATCCGTGCAGAAGTTCAATGATTAGGAAAAAGCTTTGAATTCCCGTTCACCTCTCATTAGCGTGGGCATGCCCCTTTAAAACCACAGGAGGACCAAGCCCAGACAAAGGACTTTCTTATGAGCATTAAAGGAAATGTTGAGCTGAACAAATTCAGTGCTCACCAGCCTGAAGAAAAAAACTATTCATTTTTCAAAGAGTCGCTGTGAGAATTGGGCTTTTAAAGAGGCATGCCCACGCTAATGAGAGGTGGTGAACCGGAATTCAAAGCTTTTTCCTAGTTATTGAACTTCTGCACGGATTTTTCAACTTGGTTTCTAACAAAACCATACCTAAAATTAAATTCTAGGCCTTGTTTTGTTAGAAACCAAGTTGAAAAATTCGTACAGAAGTTCAATGATTAGGAAAATTTTTTGAATTCTCGGGCACCACCTCTTATCAGCGTGGGCATGCCCCTTTAAAGATTCTATGCAAATTTTTATACGCTTAACACATTTTTTAAGTAAGTTTAAGCACATTTCCAAACCAGCAAATATCTTTTTTTTAATTTTTGACCAAAAACTGACTTTTTGTCTGGGGGTGGGGCTTAAAAACCACCTTATTTAGAATGTTTTCGTATAAGTTCTTTCACTTCCCATGTTTTAGTATCTATTTCAGAATGTCTGAGAAGTTTAAAAAATGGCCAAAGTAGTGAAAGAAGATGAAAGCCGGCCTCAAAATTTGAAGAAGCCAAGGATCTTACTAAAAGCATCACGCAATCAAACTTCGAAAGAATCTTTTCAATCGGGCAAGTAATAGAAGAAACTGAAACTCGTATGTTGACTATGGACAGAAACAACCAGGAGTAGGAAGACAAGGAAACGTGCAGTCCGCCAAGCAATGCAAAGCTGAAAGCAATTCCACGGGCACGCGAGTAGGGCTGCAGCGCAGCAGCAAATAAATTTAATGTAGAAAAAAATACAGTCAAAGCTCGTTTATCCGGCACCCCCAAAAGTTCGTTCACGCCTTGGGTCCGACACTTTTTTAGCTCAATTTTCGAAGTCTTTTGCTAATGGTGATTCGCCAGTCTAGTCCGAAATATCGCAAGGATTCTGTTTTGCCGGTCGTTTTCCAAATTTTTAAATTTCGTCATAAAGACCCGCGAACCTCGGTTATCCGGCACCCTTTTCGAAAATCAGGTGCCGGATAACCGAGGTCCACGGGTCTTTATGGCGAAATTTAAAGATTTTGAAAAACGAATGGCAAAACAGAATCCTTGGACTAGACTGGCGAATCACATTTAGCAAAAGACTTCGAAAATTGAGCTGAAAAAAGTGTCGGACCCAAGGCGGGAACGAAGTTTTGGGTGCCGGATAAACGAGGTTTGACTGTAAAGGCCTTTGTATTTAGGAAACTTCGACTTGTACTAAAAAAATTGAAAGGGGGTTGGATTAATTTATGTTAAGTCAATGCTGGAATTTAAAAACTCTCCATGGTCAGATAGATTAAAAAAATTAAATTAAAATAAGCCAAAGGAGAAAAAATAGCTTTCGAACTCAAAAAAAAAAATTAAAAAATCCTGAAAAATGCTAACAAAACTATGTACTCTTAACTGCTATTGCGACACTGATCTGAAATTCAATTAGCAGCGCGTCGATGAACAAATTCGCAGCAGACAAAAATGAAATTAGAATTTGGATGACGGGAATAAGGAAATGAAGTTATTTTGGTTATATTTCATAAACCTGTTCCATTGGATGGAAGTATGTCTACAGAGGTTGAACACCACGAAATTTTCAACTATTGATTGCATGAAACTCTTTATATTCTCCTTAGCTTTTTCAATTTTTCGACCGGCTTTTTTCTTAATGTTTTGGTTGGCACTTTTCGTAAGCTTTCGCGGCCCTCTAAAATACTGTATTTACTCTAATAATCCCTCAGGGGTTATTAAAGTTGATCTCGAAATTTTCGGATGCTTAACCATCCAGAAAGGCCTTTTCACCGAAAGGCCTTTTCTTTATCAAAGAGGTTTTCTTTTTAGGGAAAATTAGACAAAAATAAGTTTAGCCGCAAATTTCGGTGACAACAATAAATGATTCAGTGACAAAAATCAGTTTTTCGGTAAAAATTGGTGTTGGTGACAAAAATGATTTGGGGTACCGAGGTAAACTACTTTATATTAGGGTATTCTACCGCGTTTCGGTCACTGGAGCTTGGCAAAAAGAGTCTCTTTATGCATTTTTGATTAAGAGTCTTGCTCGGAATCATGTCTAGTGCGTATCAAGTGAGTGCGCGCATCAAGCTCACAAGGGCTTGAGAGTTAGAGATGCGCACACCCACATACCCCACACAAATCACTCGAAAGTGACTTTGGATGCATACCAGAGTTTCTTTATGCGGTAGGCCCCAGTTAACAAAACTATGTTCAAATTCCATGTTTCAAGGGTATTTGTTAATTGTTGTTAGAAATTCGGTTTTTGTCTTTTCTTTAACGTCTTTTCTTCAAGTAAAATTTTGGTCAAAAAATTTTTTTTGAAAAAATCAGCTTTTATGTCGAAAAGTATCGTAAAACAACTTTTTTATCGTTTTAAGCATATAAAAATTACTTAGAAGACGTTTGAACACTATTTTGGAATCAGTAAAAAATCCGGAAATGCAATGAAGAACTACGAAAAATGTTTAATCTGGTATGAAATATAGGTCCTCAAAGTCGAGGGGCGCTCATTAGAAATTATATTTTGTCCTTTTCCATTGGGGTCTTTATTAAAGAATAAGAGATGATTCCCAGATTTAACCTCCTAAAGACAATCATCTCAAAAATAACCAATAAAAGAGCAACCTACCACAAACAAGAATTGTAAAAGCCAACTGGGTGAAATTCCTTAGCGAAAATCTGTCTCTGTTACAACACCAGTTCTTAGTATATATGCAAATACCCATTTTCTAAGCAATTAAATCACACTAGTCAAGCAACAGATCTCCACCAAAAGACATGAATAAAGTGACAACAGCACAAAACTGTTTTGTTTTAGGGCTGGAAAGGAAGAAAAAAAAGGCTGAGGAAGCCGCCTTGCTAGTGCCCGCCCCTGGCTGTCCTGGTGCTAAGACCAGCCCCTTGCCCCCCTTCCCCTAATTCATGGTGCTGTAAAAGGCTCGAAGGATGATGATGATGGCATAAGCTACTTCTTTACAACAACTTAAACCAAAAAAAGCTAATGTTCAGCCTTTGCGAGGAAGTCAGAATAAATTAGGCTTGAATAAACAATGCAAAAACATCTCCTGGGTAAATAATGTGCGCCACCTAATTTAAATTTTTAATTTAGCCAGGAAAAAAGATTTAAAATGCATGCATCCACTGACTTATTTTTTGCTTAGGTAACCGGGTTTGTAGGCTGGCTAGGCACTATTGCTGTTTAGACTAGAGATGCAGATTTAGCAAAACCAGGGCCCCGAACCAGGGTTGTAACTAAAATACAGGGTGGTCTTTTATAATCTCCCTAGTTTGTTTTCGCCATAACTTTTTGAATTCATGGTTTTTCGGCGAGATCTTTTTTTTATTCGAAAGAGCTGCTCTGCGCCGAGCGATTGGTACCAAACATGCTTATAACACTTTATTCGAAACACCAAAAAAATAACCAAAACAAATCAACAACAAAGAAAACCTTGCTTCCAATTCGTTTCTTGTTCTTCAGATAGCCTTCCTTGAATTTTGCATACCACTTCTTGATTGATTTTGCATCCGGAGCTGTTACTCGATGATCGGCTTGATTGGCTCTCTGTTCACGTCGATATCTCTGCTGGAAGCTGGATACGCTCTTGCCCTCTTCGATAAACCATTCTACGCACTGAGATCATTGCTGAGGCGAAAAAGACATCTAAAAAGACACATTTTTAAACAAGCCGTAGCTGATCAACAGAATCATGACAAAAATCAAGATTTGGTACCAATCGCTCGGCGCAGAGCAGCTCTTTCGAATACAAAAAAGATCTCGCCAAAAAACCACGAATTCAAAAAGTTATGGCGAAAACAAACTAGGGAGATTATAAAAGACCACCCTGTAAAATACCAGGGTCAGGGTCGGGGTTTCGCCATTGTTAGCACCAGGGCCCTTGAACCAGGGTTTGTGCTCGAAAACTCATACGGGCCCTTGACCACGGCCCCGAAAATGAGGCATTATTAAAAGAGGAGAGTGAGAGAGGACGAGTTGAGGTTGAGAATCTCATCAAGTGTAACTCTCAACTTGAGATTTTGACAAATATATTTTTAAACATGGCGTCAATTTAATTTTATTTATGTATACTTTTTCAAAAATATTTTGCAAGGGCCCTGGTTCAAAACCAGGGTTAAAACCAGGGTTTAGAATTTTGACGACCAGGGCCCTTGACCAGGGCTCTGAAACCAAGGGTAAGAATTTTGCCGACCAGGGCCCTGGTTTCAGGGCCCTGGACCAGGGCCCTGAAACCAGGGCCCTGTCTGCATCTCTAGTTTAGACCCCCCAAAGGTCAAAAAATAAATCACGATTTTTTTTTATAATTTTTTTCCGGGATTTTGAATATTTGTTAAATAAAATTTTATTTGTTGCATATTTTCATTTTTCATTTCGATGTTGCCCTTATTTTTTGAAACACTATGGTACCGCCAGAACTTTATTATCATCTTATGTCGAACAGTTTTGCTGGCGAAACAAATATGGTGGTAATGAGGTTATGTACTATTTGTGGTCTAAAATTGCGTCAGAGTATGTTTGTACTTGATTTGTACCTGATATAATAAATGATTATTTGATATATGGACATATTAAAGCAAAAAAACTTGGAAAAAGTCACAAAAAAAGTTGACCTTTCGGGGAGTCTAAACCGCAATTGTGCCGCTGGCTAAAAAAGAGGTTTACACACAAAATGGGTGCAAACCAGGGTATCCAAAACGTACTTTTTAAAAAGATTTGTACTTTTTTGGAACCCGAAATCTTTTTTAATTTTTGAGGTTTTACGACAAAATCTTTTTCGGAGCTCAAACATCAATAATCACTGGATAAAACGGCAGATTTTGACGAAGATTTATTTCAAAATTTTGAGTTTGCAATAACCTTTTTTGCCATGGTGCAATTTGTCAATTTTGGGTAGGTCTCTTATTAGAATTTTTACGGCAGATGGAAATCACAGTGCTTTTGGTATTGTGTTTTTGATCTTTTTTCGCACCTGAGTTTGATTTACCATCCAAACTGTATCCAGTAAGATGAGCTGTAATTTGAATTGTAATCGGTCTTGATTTTAAAAATTTTTTTAGAACTAGAGGGTGACACAAAAAACAGTCACATTTGTGAAAAATTTGTCAGGGTAGTTTTTTGCCCCAATCGATTTCCCCAGGAAAATCGATGACAGTAATGGTACTCCTTTGGCTGGGGCCCCCTTTTTTTCAAATATATTGTAACTTGTGTCATTTTATATAAAGAGCTCCCAGTAATAAAAAATGGAAAATCTGCGAGGTATCAATCTGTATCAACTCATTGTGCTGGTTCATGGTAAAGCTGACGATGAATTCCAGCAGTGGCTTCAAACAATTGGGGTGCTTCACACATCTCCATTGTGCATCTGTGGAAAACCTATGCGCTATAGACGACGATCAGATGCAAAGCAACGTTTTCGGTGCGACCGCGAAAACTGCAAGAGGGAAATCGGCTTCCTCAACGGGACCATTTTCGAATCGGCTCAAATAAGTCTGAAAGAAGTTAGTCGTTTAAATTTATCTATAGCCTTTTTATGGTATTTATATCTAAGATTTTTCTGTTTTCTTACTATTGGGTACATAAAAAACTATTTCAAATAGGTCAACCACAGCATCCAATTTGTCAGTCATGATGATCCTTTAGCACATACTCAGACAATCGAGACAACATGGCAGAAGTTGAAGCTGATGAACCGCAAACGATACGGAACACTGCGTGGTTTGCCCTTTGAACAGTTTCTTTGTGAGAGTCAAGTGAGAAATGTTTATGATATAATGTAATGTTTAATTTGTTTAATGTAAATAAAATGGCTTAAAGTTATCTTAATTAATTTTGATTTTTGTCTGTTTAAATTTAAAAAATGCGAAAAAAAGAGAGGGGGTCCAAGCCGAAGGAGTACCGACAGTAATTAAGCTACCTGGCAACTCTCTCATTCATAATTCCTATAAAAAAACTTAGAGAATATTTTAAGGAAGCAACGATTATTCAAATAAGCACAATCACTGAATGAATTAGAACGCGAAGAATTTAATTCTAAAAACTTCTCAAAAGTCACCCTGTAGTGTGTATCTGTCTATTAGAGAGTTTGATACTTTATTTGTATACAAGGGACAGCAGGCGCCTATCGGCGCCTATATCGTACTTTGAAATTCAAATATAAATCCACTTTGAAAGGGCAAAATATTCAATTTTTTTCACAGCACTCTTCAAATGTGATTGCGAAAGGTCCTCCGCCATTAAAAGAGCTTTCGAATGAGTATAAACATGCAAATAAAAATATTACACTGAAAAAAGTTTTCCCTTGTGACCAAACAATGTAAGATTAAATGCGTTTTCCCAAAGGGCCACACCAATCTTCAAATGTGATTATCCTCCGCCATTGAGAGCTTTCGAATGAGTACATGCAAATATCACCTAAAACATGGTGGAATATTATGAAATTAGAGTAGGGCAGTGGTAACACCAATGCATCAACATGAAGATCACCTTAACATTGTAAAAATTTGAAATTCAGAGTTTGGCAGTGGTAACAAACCAACATGACATCAACCTGAATTTGATCACCTTAAACAACTGGTGGAATATTTGAAATCAAAGTAGGGCAGTGGATAACACTAATGTTATAACCAAGACACCTTGAAGCACGAATATTTTGAACTATCACTAACTATGAAGATCACCTTAACATGGTGGAATATTTGAAATCAAAGTAGGGTAGTGGTAACACTAATGTATCAACATGAAGATCACCTTAACATGGTCTGGAATCGGTGAACCGACACCTTAGGCCAGGTCCCCAGGGGTGTCGGTCTATCGAGATTTGAATGTATACCAAAATGTAGCGCAGATTCTCAGCTACATTTTGGTATATAACATACGTTGCGTTCGAAAACAAAACTTAGTATAAAAGGGAGCGAATGAATTTGAGAAATTTCGGATTTTGTGGAGGGCGCTTATTAGAAGAAATACTGTATATTGCTTTTTGGTGTATGTCTTTTGTGTTGCTCAAAAATTTTGATTCTCTGAACCAAAAAGCGACAGAAAATTAAAGCTGAAAACTGCTTTTAACATAGGGAAGGGTGACGAAACATTTTCGGAAAATTTTCCAGCACGTTTTCTAAATTTTAGTTGAACATATGAAAAGTTTTTAATGCTGTCATAAATTTGGTGCTGCAATCCAATTTCAAATCGAAAATGATCAACTCCTAATTTATTTGCTATGCTGCTCACTCTGGGAAATTTGAACTGTCGACCTTTTCTGACCATTTGAGCTACTGACCATTTCAGTACCACAAATATTATTTTTAAAGCATAGGCAACTGTTTTTAGGTTAGGCTGGGCTGGCTGATTGAGTTGGCTCGGAATTGATATTTTGACCGGAACCAGAATTTTAGTTTTTTGATAATCCGAACTGGAATTTTACTTTTGCTGAGACGAAAACCGGAGCCCCGAAAATCTGTTTTTTTGATATTTAACATATCAAAAAGCTAAAAATCATCTTCAAATGAAGACACCCTACCTAGTGAACGTCCAGATTCACCAATTGGGCTCTAGTGGAGAATCCGTGTCCAAAATATGCCTTGGTCCCCCCTGTTGTTTTTGAATTAAAAAATTTGTTTGAACTTACTTGTCCTACAACGATATCAACCAAGGCATTTTTTGATAAGAAAAACAACAGGGGGGACCAAGGCATATTTTGGACACGGATTCTCCACTGGCGCCACCAATTTCAATTGGCAGTCCAATTGGCAGTATGTCCCTTGGAGGTCATAGGATATCTGTTGTCAGCTAGATATCCACTTTTTAGGGCTTGCCAAAAGGTCTGGGCTGTAAGCATTATTGGCAAAAATTAAATTTAGGCAGCATAATTTAATATTTTTTGTACTTGAAATAGATATTCAAAATTAATATTTAGTTACTTAAAGTCACTGTGTAATATATAACGCGCCTAGAATTACAATTTTGAGACATCAAGAATAGGGGTCCAAGAGAAAAAGGCAAAACGGGGCGAAAACGTGAAGAAAAAGTCACAAATTTCACCGGCTACCCAGGCCATTTATCAAATTAAGCCACCCAGCTTGGGATTTGGGATTTTTATGTGAAGTCTCGAACTCTAAGCAATTGGCCGACAAGACTGGGTTCGACTCAACAATTTATTAAATTTCAAATAAAACTAGAATTTTCAACAAAAATTCAAATTTGACACCAAAGGCAGCAATTAAAAAAATAGGATGAAGTGGGGGAGCAACAACACGATAAAACAACAACTCTTAAGCAACAAATTCGGGCAAAAAGATTGGGTGGTTGGGTTCTAGAAAAAAACGCCGAAAATGGCCATGGTGGGTTTTTTCTGGAAGCTGCTTTTTGCAGCCAAAAATTTAGGCAAGTACCAGAAAGTTTTTTTTTATTTTTATACATACCCATACAAGCCAAAATTTTGTTGTGAAATAGCCTAAAGAGCTAGCCGAAAGTACTTTTGTGGAGGGTGTTGCGTCTTCGACGCAAGTGATGTCTACGAAATTCTTCACTTTCCCAGCCTAGGGTTTTGGTGGCCTATTGGTTAAGGCGATTCCCTGCGGATCCAAAGGGAGTGGGATCAAATATCCCCTCCATTCCCCCTTTTTCCAATTCACGAGCTGGTGGCCGTGGCCGCTCGTGACAAGGGTTCAAATTTGCGCAAAGCAGCCAAAAAGTCCAGAAATTCAAAAACAAAACCCAAAGTTGTGTCCTAGAGCGAAAAGCAGGTCATAGAAAAAAAAGATAGATTTTTAGAGAAAATAAAAAAGGGGTGAATAAGCAAAATTTTACTGTCGATGGCCCATTCGCGATCGCGACACCATTAATCCCTGGGAGGGCGTCCAATCAACCTCCTTACACATTGGGCACAAAAGTGATTCAAGTTTCTGCCCCAAATTGACCAAAGAGGCCAACCAACAACGTGACAGAAAAGCAAGTCACTATTGTGGCCGGGGCAGAAATGCGAGTCACTTTTTTCCCCGTTTTGAGTTTCTTTCTCGGATCTAATATTATCGATACTTTCATTTTTGTAAAACCCTATCTCTTGGACCCTCATTCTCGCTATCTCTCTCAAAAAAGAAACTTATATGCGGCGCGTTATATGTCAAGAATAACCAGCATGATGTGGTGCGTCAAAGGGGGCATACCAGTCCATTACTCTAAAAAAGCGGGGGTAGAATTTTTTGCCTTTCTTAAATATTTTCTGTAATCTTTCTTCCTGCTTAACTTTTTAAAGTAATATAAGGTCATAAATATCAGGTTTAAAATGAAACGAGTGAAACGAATTTTTAAAAATGGCTGCTCCCTCAGAAATTGCTGGTCTGCGTTAATTTTCAATGTAACGTGCTGGGGCCCTATTCCATAATGGGTACCATTTTTTGCCTTGGTCCCCCCTGTTGTTTTTCACCATTTTTTTATTCAAAACAAATGCAACGCATCATTCATATATCTCTCTAATTTGTTCGAAAAACTTTTTGAGATAATTTCATTTTTTCGCTCCACAATTTTGACGGAAAACTGCTTCACTGATGTAAGATGCCAGCAATTTTTCGCTTGTTCCATAGAACCGCTTTACTTTGTGTTTCATATGCGCCCAGAAGCCTTCGGATTTATTGGTATGAACACGAAGCGGAATACCTTCTTCGAGAATCGTTCTTAACACATTTATCACAACAAATGAAAAAATTGAAAAGGCAAAAGTTGTTTTGTGTTGGATGATATAATGTTTGTAGCCCATTGGTTTTCCCATATTTTTTCCTAGTTTTCTGTAAGCAGGCCAATCATGACTTATAATAATTTTTCTTGGCAGAATGTGTTCACGAATGAGAGGATACAATGTCTTTTTAGTCCGATTTTGGACGCGGAATGCAAAAGCCAAACCACCTTCACCACGCTCGATCTCTCCGAAAAACCATTGGCTTGTCCCTCTTCTTGGTCTTCCACGGTGGTGTTTTTGTTTAGTGATGCAGGATTCATCAATTTGAATATAACGACCTTCTCCTGCAAGTTGTTGTTGATTGTTGCACTGTTCGAAAAAAATGGTGAAAAACAACAGGGGGGACCAAGGCAAAAAATGGTACCCATTGTGGAATAGGGTGTCGCGATCGCGAATGGGCCACCGACAGTAAAATTTTGCTTGCTTACCCTTTTTATTTTTTTTATAAAAAATCTATTTTCTTTTCTCTATAACTTGGTTTTCGTGCAAGGACACAAATTTTGGATTTGGCTATAAAGTTCTGGACTTTGTTAGTTGCTTAACGCGAAATTGAACCCTCCACAAAGTGCTTTTGGCTTTGTGGAAAAAACTAGTTTTTTGGGCTATTTCAACAGCTTTTTGGCTTGTTTGCCTGCCCAGTCCTTTTCTTTGTTAAGTGGACGCCTGCTTTAATTTTGGTAAACAACAAAATCCAGCACTACAAGCATTATAAGGGTGATTCACAGAAATAGGCATAGAACCAAACCAAAAGCCTATCAAAACAACTGCCTGGCTTGGGAGTAATAGGTTCAACCCCACACCACCAATATAGCTAGCTAATAAGTGAAAGAAAAAAGAAAGAAGAACTGACTGGTGCTGTGTGTGCCCAAAAAGATTTTGGCTGCTAAAAAAGCAGCTTCCAGAAACCCAACCACGGCCAATTTTTTGGCGTTTTTTTCCTAGAACCCAACCACCCGACTCTTTTTTGCCCCAATTCGTTGCTCAAGAAATCTTGTCTTTTGTTGTGTTGTTGCTCACCCACTCCATCATCTATTTTACAATTGCCGTTTGGTGTCAAATTTGAATTTTTATTGCAAATTTCAGTTTTATTTGAGATTTAATAAATTGTTGATAAGAGCGGAGGGTAGAACACACTAAGATTAAACTACTCGAATCTAGACTTGTCGGCCACCCGCTTAGAGTTCGAGACCTCACATAAAAATCCCGAATTAGCTGGTCGGTGTAATTCGATATAGGGCCCGTGCTGGTATGTCCCTTTAATACAGGGATCGCAACCGTGCTGATAAAATCAGCACCGTGCTGATTTTCAGGGTCAAAAACTGATTTTTTTAAAATGTGCTGATTGTGCTGATTTTCAAAATTTTGTGCTGATTTGTGCTGATTTTCAGGTAGGGTGACGGTTGGCCAACGGAGTTTTGGCCAAATAATGTTTTGGAACAATGAGGATTTGAACCACAAATTATTTGGCCAACATGAACACTTCGCCAAACGAGTTTTTCGCCAATAACGATTCAAACCGGCGGCGGTAAGCGGCGGAACGTTTTCCCTTTGACATCGAGAACATCGTCTTCAAGCTCGGCAGCCATTTCAAGGGATCCACTCAGCGCCATGAGAAGTTGAAAGAGTTCTGCGAACTGGTGGAGGTAAGCGATTCAATAGTTAGCATATTCTTTTTACTACCGTTTTCAACATTAGGTCAACTACAACACACTTCCGACTCATGGGCCTACAAGATGGACGACTCTGCTGACGGTGATCATTCGGATGCTCGAGCTGTGGGAAGCGCTGAAGGCCTATTTTACCTTGTACAACGAAGTGGCCCTCCTCAACTCGATTCTGGATCAAATCCCGCAGGGCGTTTTCAACAACGAGGAAGCCGAGAGCAAGTGGCGGAAGATCTTCAAGGACAACGATTCTCTCCCTCTCATCTCGCGTCTGGTCAGTAAAATCTTTGCGATTCCTGTATCGAATGCCTTCCTGGAGCGGATCTTCTCTCTATGCGGCGCCCAGTGGACGAATGAACGGAATCGGCTCGATGTCTCTACGGTGAAGGCGATCCTACAAGTCCTGGCAAATTTGGACTACAAGTGCGGCGAGATGTTCAAGCTTCTGATGTCGGATGACGGGTTGCGAAGGAAAATTGGTGGAGTAGGAAAGTATTGTTGATCAAATTTCACTTTGTTTTATTTCGGGATAAAGAATTGACGTTAAGATGTTGTTTTCTACAAAGATGTTGTATAGTCGTCGCACTTAGTGCTGATTTTTCGACCCGCGTGCTGATTTTTAGAAGCTGGCGTGCTGAATTTCAATTTTTTGAGTTGCGATCCCTGCTTTAATAGGATGGACAATAATAATTAAGTGAATAGTTAAATTATACTTGAAAACGTCTAGGCTTGGGCACAGAACAGCAATACCACGGAATTCCCGCTTTGGGAATCCCGGAAATTTTGAAAATCCCAATCCCGTTTCCCGCCGGCTAACAGTAAATCTGAAAGAAATCCCGTTTTTGGTAATTTTTTTAAAAAATCCTGAAATTCAAACTTTTTGGCAATTTTCAAATGGAACACCTAAAACGGAATCCTGAATCCCATCGGGATGTTCATTTTTTTCTGGCTGAATTCCCGAATCCCGAAAATTTTTAAAATCCCGATTCCGAATCTTGCCGGCAGGCACATTTTTTAAAAAATTACCAAAAACGGGATTTCTTCCAGATTTGCCCATGCCTAGAAACGACCCAACTAGAAATGGGACGGTTGTAACTAAAATCGGTCCGAAGATCTACATTTTTTTGTAAATTTGCGCCCTGCGTACGGGTGGATACGGACGGATTTTTTCTAAATAATACATACTAAAAGCAATACACTATGGTAGTTTGAGTTGAGACGAGGAAAATTAGTTGTGAGTCGTTAAATCGAAAGTCTTTTTGGCTCTATATGTGTTCGCACCCCTCCCGAAAAAAAACTGCCTTGTTGACTGCCCAAAAATGCCCTGTCCTTGTTGTTTTTTTGCAATTTTTTGAAAAATTTGCCTTGGTCCCCCCTGCCGTTTTTTTAAATAATTTTTCCACAATTTTAACTTTCAACAAAATTCTGACATCACACAACTATTCAAACACCATGCAACTTATAACATCAATAATATGCTCAAACACATTCATTTTCATGGCATTCGTGTTCATTCGGAAAATAGCATCAGAGATGTATCCTTGCAAATGATCTTCTGATGTGCCTCGATAACGCTTAATCTTGTGTTTCATTAGCTCCCAAATTAAAACTGTGGAAAAATTATTTAAAAAAAACGACAGGGGGGACCAAGGCAAAATTTTCAAAAAATTGCAAAAAAACAACAGGGGGGACCAAGGCAGTTTTTTTCGGGAGGGGTGCGAACACATATAGAGCTGTCTTTTTCCTAGCAGGGACCGGAAAAATGTGTCGTTAAATCGAGTTTGTCGTTAAATAGAGGGTCGTTAAATCGAGAGTCGACTGTAGAAGGAAGGGGTTTTTGATAGAAGTGATGCGGCAACGAAAACTCAAAAATTACCACACAAATCACAATCAAAATCACAAAAATGAATTTCTGCCACCAGTTAATTATGAGTATTTTGTAAAATAATTGTGCAGTTTTTATATAAAGATGCTATTCGTGGGCTACAAATTCTCTAGAAAAGCAGTTCTAACCTCTTCCAAGGCAATTTTAGGCGGTAGAAACGATAGATAAGGTGTTTTTAGTGCGCAAAAAAACAAATCTGGCAAAAAATTTGAAAAAAATCTGACTTTCTGGCTTGGGCCAAAGTAAACCACCGAAAAAGGGTACGTGGATACCCCCCAAACTCCCTGAAGGATGGAATTTGAACATAGTTTTAAATACTGGGGCCTATGGCATATAGAAAATCTGGTATGCATGTTTTTTCATGCATCCAGAGTCACTTTTGAGTGATTTGTGTCTAAGGTATATGTGTGTGCGCATCTCACTTAGACATGATTCCGAGCAAGATTTATGATCACAAATGCCCAAAAAAACTCTTTTTGCTCAGCTCCATTGATGAAAACAGGGTTGAAAAAGTTTTGGTCAAAATATTTTGCTTGAGAAATGTCTTTCTGCGCCCTAAAAACACGTTTTTATCGGGTTTCAGACCAAAAATCGTCTTATGAGTGGTTAAAACTGCTTTTCTAGAGGATCGGTAAAGTGCACTCCGGCCGGTAGGTTTCTTCCAAATGATGTGATTTCGCATGCACAAAATTTGACGTTAATTCACTGCCGCTTAGTTTTTTCTTGTTGACTTGCAATGTAAATAGGGCTTTACTTGCTATATTGTTTAGGAAAAATGTTCAGTCTGCTTCCAACGGTTGAATTCTTTTGCTTAGCTAGCCCAATTGCGCATATGTTTATGGATGGTTCAGTGAGCAGAGGTATTGGGAACATCATTTCGGCAAGCTTTTAAGCCAATTTCGTTAATTGTGTTCAGTTGGATAAGTTCAATTGGGCGGAGAGATGCAAGAATGACGGGCCATAAAAACAGCAATAAGTTTATCAAAAGTTCATATTTATCAAAGACTTCATAGCACAAGCGCTCGCAATGTCGTCTTCCTGCTTCCTGACTCAGCTTTCGATAGTACTCATCATTGTCACATTTCTTGTATCCACTACAAACTGTACAGATGACGAAAGTGACCCGAAACATTTATTATTACAGGTCAGAAGTTTATACTTTTTTTTAATATATATCTTTAAAAATATTTTAGAAGCGATTCTACTCGTGGGAAGAAGGAAAAAGGTAAACATTTTTTTTGAAATAATTTGGCATTCTACTCTGCGAGTTTTTTATAGAGGTGATGAAACCGGTTCGGGCGGGATTTCGGGACGGGATTTTCGGGATTTTTCAAAATAAAATTCGGGATCCCGTCGGGATCCCGAACAAATTTCGGGATTTGGCTAATATCAAATCTAAGCGGATAATTACCACTAGTCGCATCATTTCTGCACTCAGTAGCCTTTAACAACCTTCCCTTTACCCCACGCACACACGCAGCCATTTGAAAAATCATTTATTCACGCTTTTTTTACAAAAATGAACATCACTTTATAAGCAAACATTCAATCGGGCGGTGCTACTGCCCGACATCTTGATGACATTGCCGCACACTCCACCTTTTGCTTCAGTAGCCGACAGCTTTGCCAAAAGATCGATGCTCCAAATAACACTCATCTGAAAATGCAAAAAGATAAAGAGCGCATCAACGTACAAAAGCGGAAACAATGCAGCAGAATTCATCAAACAAATAATGAATAATTGATGAAAATTCTATAAAAAATCGTGTCGGGATTTGACGATTTTCGGAATCGGGATTTCGGGAAATGTTCGGGCGGGATTTCGGGACGGGATTTTGGACCAAAATCAGATCGGGCAGGATTGGGATCCCGTCCCGTCATCACCTCTAGTTTTTTAAGCCAAGAGTCATTTTCGGCGTAATCGAGTCGGGTACCCATTTTCAGCCAACTGTACACGAAATTAATAAAAAAATCCGTTTTGAGTCTGGGTTTAGATATCTGACCCAAAAGTATTGGGTCCTACACGTAATTCAGATACATTACTCAAAAAATTACAGTTTTCTAGTCATTTTCTAGTCAGTCAAAAAGTTTGTCCAAAAAAATATCTAGTGCGCTTTTGGCGTTCTCTTTCAAAATTTTCCTGTGAATCATTTTTGATTATAGCAATTTCCCCCTATATACTAAAATACGGTCTATAAAATTTATAATTCATAGGTCGGCTCCATTCGCGGACCAACAACATCGTTCACTAAGGTCTAGACTGGACTCTACGGAAAATCCTTGGAAAAGAACGTGAGTCTGATTTTAAATTACCCTCTTGTCATTGTAAACAAAACTGTTGATTAAATTTTTTGACGACTTCAATAGAATAAGGAAATAAACATGTGACCTCCTTTGCAAAAAAAACTCTATTATTTTTGCCAGCTTTTAGAAAAAGGTTAGTCACAAGACTAAATTGAATTTTAGTTCTGAAAAACAGGAAATTAAGCCTGCTTTTATTGATGTCGTTGCTTTTACCAACAATTTTAGGCTTTATGCATGGGCAAATGCCAAGAAGTCGCCAAGAGTGTACATTCAGACAGCTCCATCAGTCGCAATTCCATCACAAAGGTTGCCAGTGCCGAGATTCTACTTCTAAGTTTTGTGGGTCAAGGAACTGTCTGAAAGTCAAATAATATTTTCAGTAATTTTGTTACTTTCTCGTTGTCTGTCCAATAAAGCTACACTATGTTGCATTTTTTCATTCTTGCAGTTAATCAGTGTGGAAATTTTGTGTGTGTATGTCCAAGGAATTTGCCAAGAAGTGGTTTCAACTTGGCTCCAATAAATTTATTTGGTTGGTTGCCTCCTTGTGCACTCTTAAGTCTTTTTATGTCTGTTTGCATACTATTCGGCTAGTAAAATAAAATCATTTCAGTTAGATTGTGTATTTTTTTACGAATTTTGCTTTGAAAGACTATAAATTCTTATGACAATAAGAATTTTGCAAATTTAAATCCTTTTTTTTTACTTCAAAATTTGTTGGATATTTCATCTGTTGTCGGATGTATGTCCGTCACGACATACAGTTAATACAGTCAAACCTCGTTTATCCGGCACCCCCAAAAGTTCGTTCCCGCCTTGGGTCCGACACTTTCTTTAGCTCAATTTTCGAAGTCTTTTGCTAAATGTGATTCGCCAGTCTAGTCCGAAATATCGCAAGGATTCTGTTTTTGCCGGTCGTTTTTTCAAAATCTTTAAATTTCGTCATAAAGACCCGCGGACCTCGGTTATCCGGCACCCCTTTTGAAAATCAGGTGCCGGATAACCGAGGTCTGCGGGTATGGCAAAATTTTGAAAAACGAATGGCAAATCAGAATCCGCGATATTTCGGACTAAATGGCGAATCATATGAGCTGAGTGTCGGACCCTAGGCGAACTTTGGGGTGCCAAATAATTTGACTGTACTAAAAAAATGTTTTCCTTTCGAGACCAAGTCATATTATTTAGGTCACAGGTTCAAATCTTGGTGTTAGCAAACATTATTATTTATATTTGAATAAAAAATGCTCAGGTCTTAACCACCTGGGTAGTATCCAAACTACCTGTATAATACCCAAACTACCTATATAGCACCCAAACCACCTGGATAGTACCCAAACCATCTAGATGGTACCCGAACCACCTATACCGGGCCCAAACCACGTATATGGTGCCCGAACGACCAGCGGCTACCCAAACCACCTATACCTGGCCCAAACCACCAGCGGGTACTCAAACCACGTGTGTTCCCCACGCAGGTCCTCGGCGCCTACGAATAGCCACATCTGTGGCAACAACATATTCTAAGGAATTGTGTGGGATTCCGCGTTGTGTGAATTTCCCCGTATTCTCCGTGGAATTCTACGATTTAAAATACCACTCGGAATTCAACAAACCTAATTTAAATCAATTTCGGAATAAGAAAACTATACGCAGGCGTGTAAATTTGCAAAACTCTCATTGTCATAAACAATTACCCTATTTTCTGTATTAAACGCCCCCTTTCTAATAAACGCCATCCCCCCCCCCCCCTCAAGGACCTATATCTCAGCCCAAAAAAATAATTTTGCGAATCTGTTCTTTGCGTTTTATTAGTTAGCATGAGTTTACCTGATTCCACTTTTCAGATTTTAGTTGAGCACCCAAAAATTTCAAAATCGACCCAAATTTTGGAGTTGAAAAATAAACGCCCGGGGTGTTTCACACAGAAAATAGGGTATAGTTTTGGAGCACTTAACCTTGACCCCTTCACTCAATTCAGCTTGGGGGACCAAGGCAAAAAATTGCCTTGGTCCCCCAAGCTGAATTGAGTGAAGGGGGTCAAGATTAATTTAGCCATAGTTTTTTTAGGAACTTACTGTTTGAAAATGGAACAAGCAGATGTTAAAGATGTGAAAGAGGATGCTGTTGAAGAGATAGAAGACGAAGATACTCTTCATTTGATGCTAAATCAACAATTTGACTCTATATCGAACACTGAGAGACAACTCCAACAATTGGTTAAGGAAAAAGACAGCTTTAAAAACAAGGCTCAGCTTCTGGACCAAATACCAATTCGGTTACGAATTTTTTTTATTGTTTGAAAAAAAAACCTTTAAAGATACTTTTAGAAGTGACCACCTGATCAACGCCCTTTCTAAAGCAATTGATTCCTCTGAACAAATTGAATCTGAGTTGAGCAAATGCCGAAAATCGCTTGATACATTCAGCGGAAAGTCAAAGACAAAAAGCAAACAAGCAGCAAATGTTTTTACACACGACGAACTTATTGCCGCAAAAGAACAGTTAGTTAAAAAGTTGAAGCTGGAGCGTAATGCTAAACAAATAGTTTTGCATTATTTGAAATCAAACTGTAAAGATCTATCCTAAAACTTATGAATAAAAACATTTTTTTGTAGAAAAATTTACAAAAAATCACGAGTTTTTTATTTTATAAATGCGTGAAATTTAAAATGAATCTCTATACAGTCAAACCTGGGTTTTCCGACACCCCAGTTAACCGACACCCTCTTTTATCCGACACCATGAGCCCGATTTGGTTGGCCTGGTAAACCTACACCCCAGTTATCCAACACCTCGTTTAACCGACACCTCGTTTATCCGACACCATAAGGGCGGTCCCTTTGGGTGTCGGATAACCCAGGTTTGACTGTATAGTATTTGGGACGGGGGACGTCTGTCGCCAATTTGAGTACATGTTTGGTCACAAAGGAAAACTTTTTTTAGCGCTGGGGGACCGGTATACTCCGCTAGCGCCAAAATTTTACAATTTTCCTGAAAGCATGGGAAATTGTTGTACTCTGGCGGTTTATCTTCTTGATGCCTGGTCAATACTTGTAGAGGAATTCAAGAGCTACAAGATAGGCCAAAAATCAGCACAAAAATTTAACAAAAGTCACTCAGAAATTACACGAGAAGAGGTAAAACCAGCTGTTTTGCTGGTATTGAAATTTGAAGCATTCTCAGTTTGGCTTATTTCTGTCGACTTTTCAATGAAAATTTTTGCTCACAATATACCAAAATGCTCAGCGTGAAAAATGCAACAGAATCAATACAAAGACTCACAGGACAACAAGCGAATATCACAAAATTCAAGCCAAAGCTATTTGGCTTCAAAATCCAACAAAGAATCAGAGGGGTTTGGACACAGATTCAGGTGGGCGTGGCTTGGTTTTGTAATTTTCTCAAAAATTCATAGAGTATTTTCAAAAATAAAAAATACCACGTGATAGAGCACAAAAAGATGCATCAGACACAAGTGTTAAATCACAGGTAAAACTGTGTTCTCCCTCTTTTTGAGTGGGTTGAAAAAGTATGATATCGAGCTTCAACTGTATTAATCAAATTACAGCAGGGAAAAACTTTGTCATTTTCGACAAAATTTTGGAACCTAAAAAATCGATTTGGTCACAAAAATCAGATTGGCACTTTCCCCTCAAAAAATTGTTATTTAGCAATTTTGAAAAAAGTTGACCCCTAAAAAGTTGAGGGGTCAACTCGACTACCGTATAACCTCTATTAAACGGACACCCTTCAATAAAGGGACACCCTCTAATAAACGGGCATCCTAAAAGTGTCATTTTACCTACACCTTGACAAATAAATCAAAGAATTCGAAGATTTTACTTAACATTTTGAACAATATTCAATCAAACGACAACTCTTTAAATTAATAATTGAAAATACTGAAAAACATGGTTATAAAAAAA
Organism: Ditylenchus weischeri; assembly: GCA_029231635.1. Taxonomy (NCBI): domain Eukaryota; kingdom Metazoa; phylum Nematoda; class Chromadorea; order Rhabditida; family Anguinidae; genus Ditylenchus; species Ditylenchus weischeri. The sequence goes on from JAMRYI010000432.1 coordinate 105,834, forward strand.
ATTTACACTTGGCGCTTGAGCTCGTCTCCTTCTTTCATCCATTCTTGAATCCTGCTCCTTGTCACATAAAACTTCTTTGCTGCTGATTTGATTGAGTACTTGCGTGCCAATTTGATTGCCTCCAGTTTTGTTGCCGAGTCGTTGTTGCGATGCCTTTTGCGGTTGACCATTTGCCCTTCATCATCATGCAGCTGGAGCTCTTCTGCTTCTTGATCACTCATTTCGGCTAAGCTCTGCAAGCAAAAAATTATGATTGAATGATTGTTGCAAAACAAAACGAAAGGTGAAGAGGAAAAAGAAAAAACGACCAAACAAAAAAATATTTTCAAAAAAATTAACAAGATACAAAAATTTTAAGCTGAAAAATAATCGGGCACCCTCCAATAAACGGACACCTTCTAATAAACGGGCACCTCCGAGGGGGGTTGAAAATTAAACAGGCATGCCCGTTTAATGGAGGTTATACGGTATGCTTACAGTCATTCGAACTTCGAATCTGTGTTTTTTTAAATTAAACATAAAACATGGTGTTCCAAATCAATAAATTTATCGATTTGGAACGCCATGCAGGGTGACCATCTTGCCGCTTTTTAGTCAACTTGCCGCTTTTTTGACATTTCTGCCGCTTTTTTCGAAATAAAAAAGCGGCATTTAAAAGAGAATATTAAAAAGAGAATATGAACACGATTCTGGCATCTGTTTAATCGTTTTGCCGGTGTTTTGGTGAAAAGATTCCTTTATACTTCTTTATGTCTCAGCGATAGCTTTGCTTCTATAATTTGCACCAATTTTAGCTTCCTTGATGTACAACATTTTCAAGTCTGCAACGAAGAGAAAGCCTCCTGAACAAGAAGACGACTGGTCTTTGCCTTGCTCTCTATCTTTCCTTCGAATGCGTTCTGCGAATCAGTCTTCTCAATCGTGGACAATGTGTGGAGTGATGAAAAGAGTCGTCTTGGAGTGGAAACATTGGATTCGCTTATCTCCGTCAAGTGTAACAGTGATATGAATTGTTCAAGGATGTATGAGTTGTTTTTATCTGACAAGCAGTTGTTGAAGCAGGCTCGAGGTGTTGAAAAATATGCCTTCGGTCAATAAAGATGTATGATTGTATATTGTAGTTTTACTTTGTGCTTGAAATAACACATCTAATTTCAAAAATGTGCTGTTTTTAAATAATTTTCGGAATATGCCGCTTTTTTTTTAAATTTACCCTAAATGCCGCTTTTTTAAAGAATTTCGCCGCTTTTTTCGGAATTTGGGTTGGTCACCCTGACGCCATGGCATAAAATAAGCCATTTACATAGTTTAATTTTTGACAACTAATTCACGATGCAACTTTGAATCCGGCATTCAAAAATTCTTTTTTTTTCGACATTTTTTTTTCTTAGTACTTTTAGTTTTTGCAGGAGTTTTTACTTCTAAATTTTTGTTTTCAATATTCAATAATAGCATAATTTTATGCTCTTGGCTCGCTGATGACAAAGTTTAATCAATACTCTCCTCAGAACACATCTATTAAAAACTTATGCAATCAGTTAGAGAATCCGTTGAGGCAGAAAAACAAAGAGGGGAACTTGTTGTAGTGGGAGGTGGTGTCTGATTTTGGTGGTTAGAAGAGTAGAAGGCACTTACAGACTCAGCAGTTCAAGCAGCTAGCCGACTAGCAGTTGCTTTATCACCAGCTAAACACCTGTTAGACAGAGCATTGAGGGGACTGCCTGGAACTTTATTGTTGTCGATGTCTTTTCAGTGGGTGGGCGATGTGATCCACAAATCAATACTCAGCTGCACTTTGTCCCTCAGATTACGCAATTTGGAACTGATATTAAATGGATTAGATGAATTGGGTCTACCGGAGAATCCGGTCCCATTTTTGCCTTGGTCCCCCCTGTTGTTTTTTGGTATGTCAAAAATCTATCTTATCGCATTTATTATAATTTTCTCCGGTATTCTCTTCACTTGACAGATAGAACAGCTGACGTAGTCGGATTGTAGCAAACTGAAGCCTTTGACTGAGGTGATCACGCTCGACAAGAAACAATTGCATAACGCCGATCTACAATTAATTCCAATTACATTCCAAAAAACAACAGGGGGGACCAAGGCAAAATGGGACCGGATTCTCCGGTAGAACCGATGAATTTTTTTGGTGTATGGCCAGTTAGCAACGCGCTTTTTTTAATTTTCGATACTTTTCATATAAAATTGATCATTTATGTAGGAATTGCTTCAATGTTTTCCCGTTTGCTTTCCTCAGAAATATGAATCACAAGCAAAATTTTTAAAAGTTGCTTAATTGCCGAGAAATTAACTAAGGTAGCATGATCGTCCTTTGAAATTTAGACACTCCAACTTTAAGTTTTATTATCTCGCCAACTAAGACCCTTTTTAAAATTCTGCTTGTGATTCGGATTTCCGAGGATATTTTAACCACTGGGGTCGTCAGAAAAAAATAAAACATAAATGGGTACAGTCAAACCTCGGCTATCCGGCACTCCAGTTGTCCGGCACCTCGTATATCCGGCACCCTGAGGCCGGTCCCCAACCGAGGTTTGACTGTACTTTTATTTAAAAAAAAGTAATTTCGGGAAAAAGCGTGGCCAACTCAGAAAACGCCCTTGCACATCCCTGGCCTAACTGCTCAACAGGGATGAGGTTTGTACTGTCTCAAGTTGGAGGGGCCTGTTTTTAAATTTTTTTAACAAAGTTCTCTTTTCTTTAGCTTATTAGAAAGCTGACACTCCGTCCGTTCTATTACTCCATCAAATAGTCATAATGTTGAGCTCCATAACAGTAAAAAATTTCATACAAGTTCGAGCACCTCCAACTATCCCCCTCCCCGAAATCCGGAATTTTCTTTATGTATCTATGTGAAGGAACCGGACGATAGTCGAATTTCGAACGAGCTAGGGCTGACCAAAAGGGCACAGAATTTGTGCGAGAAAAAATACAAAAAGGGGAACTAAAAAGAGGAACAGATCTCATCCATGCCACTCAGTCGCCGCACCTACCGTATTTCCTCTAATAGAGCCACCCCCAACCCTGATTCAAAATCATATTTTGGCATTGCGTTTTTAACCCACTTTTCAATTACTTTTCTCAGGCAAGTTACCACTCATTCTGTAGCTCATCTCACTGACTACAAAACAGGTGGTAACTTGCCTGAGATGAATCTTTAAAAAGTGGGTTAAAAACGCAATGCCAAGAACACGATTTTGAATCAGAGGGGGGTGGCTCTATTAGAGGAAATACGGTATTAATAAAAACGGTGCGTTAACGTTTCCGGTTTCTTTCTTCAAATGAAAAAAAAACCGAAATGGCAAAAAGTGATTTTTAAAAAAAATTGCCTTGGTCCCCCCTGTTGCCCCCTGCAAGGTTTCAAAACAACAGGGGGGACCAAGGCAAAATTTTTCAAAAAAAATCACTTTTTGCTGTTCCGGTTATTTTTTCACTTGAAAAAAAAACCGGAAATGTCCCTTTACCATAAAAACATTTAAGAATCGGTGTGATCAGAAGAGGTTTCTGATCTCTGAGCATCTCTCTATGTCTTCTGATCCGGCGGCGGATTCCCCGGCAACATCTGATGCAGCAACAGTAGCTGTTGAAACGAGTAGGGGCAATGAGGCGCAGGTGGTCAATCCGTTGGAAAAGATTGAACAATTGTTGACTTGCCCCATATGTTTGGAAAGATACAAGTAATGTTTAAACAGCTTCTAGTCAATCCAGAAATTTTTGCTACAACTTTGGTATTTAGGTCACCAAAAGTCTTGCCGTAAGTTGCAACTGTAGTTAGATGATAATTATTCAAAAATATCTACATTTGCTTCAGATGTCAGCACACTTTTTGTCTGCCTTGTTTGGATAGTTATGCGGATGTTTCACAACGCAATCTGAAATGCCCTGAGTGTAGAGCAGGCAATTTTTTCTTAACATCTTTACAAGGTCGTCCAAATGTGAACATCTTTTAGATAGCCAAAAGTTTTCTTATGGGCCGTTTTTTTGAAAATCTGTTTTTACAAATTCGTTTAGTTTTCAATAAATTTGGTATTGCCACGGAATAGCGAATTCCTGCTAAAAAGTTAAAAATAATTTTATGATGGGGTTTGCGTCCTGGTTTGTAGATAGCCTCTGGATGAGCAAAGCCCTAACCACAGGGGGACCAAGCGAAAATCGTGTTTTTCACATTATATACCAAAAAATTGTTACTCAAATAAATACAACGAATAATGCACGAAATTGTAATTTTAAATTCAATTAAAAAGTTAATTTAAAATATTTTGAGCATTTTTGGAGTAAAAAATTGTCCTTTGCTAGTTCAAATTTCGGAAATGCCACTGCTTTCAAAAAGCATGGTCCTTCAAAACCTGAGTGGATCTGTAAAAAACGGATTTTCAAAAACGACTTACAGTGGACTCCCGATTTAGTGTACACTCTGGAGACCAGACAAAGTGTACAATAAATCGGGGTTCGAATCTAGTACTTACCGTATTTCCTCTAATAAGGCGGCCCGCTCTAATAAGGCGGCCCCCTAGAGGGAGGTTGAAAAATAAGGCGGCCTGCTCTAATAAGGCGGCCTGCTCTAATAAGGCGGCCCGCTCTAATAAGGCGGCCCCCTAGAGGGAGGTTGAAAAATAAGGCGGCCTGCTCTAATAAGGCGGCCTGCTCTAATAAGGCGGCCCGCTCTAATAAGGCGGCCCCCTAGAGGGAGGTTGAAAAATAAGGCGGCCCGCTCTAATAAGGCTGCCCACGAAATTTTTTGCTGTTACTTCCAAAGCTTTTTAGCAACATGGATCTCATCGCTAACTACGAAAGCGGATAAAAAAGCGAGAATGAGGAAATTAAGCCGTCGCAGAAGCTCAAGTCATACTCTACAGAATTCAAGCTCAAGGTCGTCAAGCATGCCAAGGATATCTCAAAGCACAGCGCGAGCATCAAGTTCGGAATTAGTCGGAGCTGCGTGCAGGATTGGGTCGGACAAGATGCAAAGCTACATCTAATCAAGCTGGTTTTCATTGCTTTCATTGTTGGTTTATTGAAAACTTTCAGTAACTCGTCGCCTGCCGAAAAGTTCAAGAAGAAGCTGCGAGGAGGAGGTCGTCCGCTTATCTTTAAGGATATTGATGAACAATTGGCAGTCTGGGTGAGGAATCAACGGGCGGAGAAGAAACGCATCTGTCATTCAATTCTGCAGCAACAAGTGGTTAAGATGTTCAACGCAGAGGAGGACGAAAATGGATTTAAGGTTCTTTTTGTTGCAGCCGAAGCAATTTCCAAGTCGTTCAAAGGTTTGTCTTTGGCTCCTTTTTTTCTAAACCTAACTTCTCCTCGCCAGACTGCGGCATCACGATCTGTCATGATGGAAGCTAACACGACCAAGTCCACTGCTTCAAGCCGCATGGACCAATTCCTGAGGAGCAGTTCGAACTTCTGGCGGCGCGCTCTTCGACTCGACAGGCAGGGGCTGGGCCTAATCAAGTGGATGCCGAGCAGGACGAAGAGAACGGCTACTTGAGCGATGAGTCTCTTGAATTAGATTGTAACGATGAATTAAATGCACCAAACCCAGAATTTCACGCCTTTTGATGATACTTTTCAACATCCTTGTTATTTGTTTGTTTTCGCTTCCAACATCCTTGAATAAAATTATATTTGAAAATATTTTGTTGTTAGTTTAATGAAATTTGATGTAAGACGTCTGAAGCAGAATTTCAGATTAATGAACTGCTTGTTTATTTTGCGTTTTTATGAAAATTGAATGAATTTGTTTTGATGATTACTCAATGAGTAAAATTTTCGCCGGCGCCATCTGCGCCTTCAGGTTCAAAAATAAGGCGGCCTTCTCTAATAAGGCGGCCTTCTCTAATAAGGCGGCCCGCTCTAATAAGGCGGCCCGCTCTAATAAGGCGGCCCCCCCCCAAGGGAGGTTGAAAAATAGGGCCGCCGGTAGTTAATGGCCAAAAAGTCGGGCTCAAATGTACACTATATCGGGTGTACACTAAATCGAGAGTCCATGCATTAAAAAAGTTATGGCTTTTCAAATTGTCCAAATTTCTTGGGACACCCTGTAATTTTCGGTGCGTTAACATTTCCGGTTTTTTTTTTTTTCAAATGAAAAAAAACGGAATGCCAAAAAGTGATTTTTTGAAAAAAATTGCCTTGGTCCCTCCTGTTGCCCCCTGCAAGGTTTCAAAACAACAGGGGGGACCAAGGCAAATTTTTTCAAAAAAAATCACTTTTTGCTGTTCCGGTTATTTTTTCATTTGAAAAAAAAAAACCGGAAATGTCCCTTTAAATAATTTTCAAAAATAAATTGTTTGTTGCAGAACATCCTATTGATCCCTATGAAGGTGTCAAAACATTTCCGACAAATTTTACTTTGACAGCTTTTCTCGACATTCACCTGGAGGCAACGGAACATAATGCTGAGGATTTCCAAGCTTATATACAAAGGTTTGTCATAATAATGCAAAATAAATTTCGCATTTCATATATTCAGATACAATTTGGAGCGATGTAAAATATGCGACGAGGTTTCATATCTCCCATGAAAATATCATTTATGAAACAATTTTTAAGAAAGCAGAGTTGGAAATATGTCCACATTGTGAGCGAAAAACGTGTGTCGAGTGTAGGTAAAATTCTTATTTACTTTTCAAAACTCATTTTTACAAAAAATTGCGATCAGAAAAACGCACATGGACTCACTCAAACGAGACCTTGGTAACTTTTTGCCATTAGTTTTATCCATGCTATAAATGTCATAAATATGTTTTAGGAAGACTTTTAACTCAGGTCGGCGTTAATTTTATTGTTTGTCGTTTCTGCAATACCACATTTGCTCTAATAACGGATGTCCGAAAAGGTTGAAACGGACTTTTGGGCTAATTATTTAAAGTAAAAGTACTGCTATAAAAAAAATTCGAAATGTTTGTTTTGTGGCTGTGTTCATCTTCTTTCGAATACCGTATTTGTTCTAATGGAACACCATGTTGCTCTATTTTTTAATCCCCCTTGGGGGTTGTGCTCTAATAGAGACTGGTGCTCTATTAGAATAAATGCGGTCTAAAGTATTTTTGGAATATTTCGGAATAGTGGCCCCTTTGAAATTACCTCCTACTATTTTTATTTTGGCCGGAATACAGAATCCCCCCTGGCCCGAAAACCGGTTTAAACTTTGTTTTTGTACGATTTGACCACTTTTACGCATAGAAAATGTGAAAAAACGATTGTGAAAGCAATTTCCAGAAAAAAAAAATTTTGACCAAAAATCGATTTTTTTGCCATTTCTGGAGGGTACTTGGATACCTTGTTCGGTGGTTTGACCGCGTTTTTCTCACTGGACATGGCAAAAAATTTTGGGAATGCATTTTCTGATCAAGAGTTTTGCTCGGAATTGTGTCTAAGATGAGAGAGCGCATCTCTAACCCACCAAGTCCCCATTCGGGGCGCAGGGGAATTGGCATGGCTGTACTTTAGCCTTTATTTTAAGTAATGAGCTCAAAATATCGTTCTGCACTTCTAGGGCACCCGTCAGAATGGACTGGCCCTTCTTTTTTCAGCCCTTGAAATTTTTCTTAATTGAACTGTGATTCTTGTTAAAAATTCAATAAAACCAGTTATGAGGATGGGATGGAAACCTGGTTCCGAAACCAAAAATTTAGGCAAAAGTTCTGTTCCCGAGATTTCAAAAAAGTTCTGGTTCCGATAATTTATTACCCGAAGACCTTGTCCTGAGGAACCCTGTTTTCTTATTTTGAGAAAAAGACACGGTTTACCCCAACATTTTCGCCCTAACACAGGACTCTCTAAAAAACGAACATTTGGGTAAAAAAGGACATTTTGACCACTTTTGAAAGGAAAGGTCATTTTAGTGCTTATTGCCATTTTGAAATGAAAAAAAATATTTTTGACTAATTTCAAAAATATAAAAAATTTGAAGTCCCAAAAAAAATTTTTTTAAAAAGACGTCTAAGAGCCCTGCCCCAACAAAATAGGATTGTTTTTATTAAAGGACCATGGCCACCTGTTTTAAATTGTCCTCCGCCAATTCAAAATTTTTTGCCTAATCATTGAACTTCTGTACGGATTTTTCAACTTAGTTTCTAACAAAACTTTACCTATAATTAAATTCTAGGCCTTGTTTTGTTAGAAACCAAGTTGAAAAATCCGTACAGAACTTCAATGATTAGGAAAAAATTTCAATTGGCGGAGACAACCGTTGTCGTAGACGGCAATGGCCCCTTAAAGACAGCCTTTCTGTTAAAGATGACCCTCCTACTAAAATAAACACGGCAATCCATTCGTGACAACCATATTCAGGTGCGCCGCTTGTCCAACCGGGTGAAAGAAGCGAGTGAAGGTCTGAACAAAGGCATCGACTTGCTCAACCTGAATGGTGAAACCACAAAGGCAGAAGTCCAAGAATACTTTCATCGCTACTACCGTGAGCTAAAACGCCGCGAAGAGCACTTCCTCACTGAAGTTGAGACATTTGTTCAAACAGAGGGCAGGTTGATGCGCACCCTCAGAGATGTAGACTATTCTTATATATGTAACATACGTAGGGTTGTAGAATATTCGAAATTTTTGAATATTCGAGTCCACAACCCTAAACATACGGCTCTATATACAGGGTGAATCAAAAAAACTCTACCATTTTTCAAGAACAATTTAAATCAACTTTTTAAAGCAAAATTTGAACGTAACTCTTACTTTATTAACAACTCTGCAGCTTTTTTCATAGAACAAAATATTCGCAGTGTGTTTGAGACCTAATATAAATTAGGGTACAGTTAAAGGACCTGACCTCTTCCTAGTAACGGCAATTTGTAATTTTTGAATTGGCGGGTGACCATCCTAATTTGGTCAATAACGTTTTCGAATTATTTTTTGGGCTCTACCCTGTTTCCGCCCAAATTGTTTCCGACAAAAATCGTTATAGCCAACACAGTTACATTTTTAATTTTTTTGTGGTACCTCCGTGTTGACATGTTCACCCAAAATTGTCCTGGCTTTCACTGTAACTTAGCTAATCAATTAAATCTATAAATTTTATCTGTTACTACCACAAAAAAATTAAAGATGTAACCGTATTGGCTATAACGATTTTTGGCGGAAACAATTTGGGCGGAAACAGGGTAGAGCCATTTTTTGTGGATTTAAATTTTGAATCTTACTTATTGGTCAATATAGAACCGATTCTAGCTGTAGATAACTATAGAGCAATGGAAGTAGCCTAACTGGTTCGATCTGGCAATGTCAAGCAACGTTCGGCTCGACTAGTGGATGGCTCAAGATTTTGAACAAATTTTAAATGCAAATAAAAAATAATTCGGAAACATTATTGACCAAATTAGGATGGTCCCCCGCCAATTCAAAAATTACAAATTGCCATGACTAGGAAGAGGCCACGTTCTTTAAGAGTTTAAGTTCTCTAATCAAAGAGCCTCTTCTCAAACCCAGCGACTAGCAGAAGAGAAGAAAGTACCGTATTTATTCCAATAACCCCTCCTTCAAAATCGTGTTCTTGGGATTGTGTTCAACCCTTTTTTTTCAAGACTACTGTCAAGCAAGGTACCACCCATTTTGTAGCTAGTGAGATGAGCTACCAAATGAGTAGTAACTTACCTGAGGGAAATTGTCAAAAGTGGGTAAAAACACAATGCCACAAACACGTTTTTTGAATTAGGGGGTGTCGTTCTATCAGAATAAATACGGTATATGGTATGAGCAGGGCAATTTATGGTCATACCCACATAAATTTGCCACTATCTTTTTGTCGAAAATAGGGTTGTCAGCAGTGCAGGGAACTCGTCCTCGTACTTCGTCCTCGTACTCGTCCTCGTCCTCGTACTACGAGGACGAAGACGAGTACGAGCAGCTCCGAAAATGAGGTACGAGGACGAAGACGAAGTACGAGGCTCACAAATTTCCAAGTACGAGGACGAGAAAGAGGACGAAGGGGTGAGGACGAGGACGGAAGACGAAGGGTAAAGACGCTCGTCCTTGTTGAAACTTTTTTATTCAAATCTGTTTTTCAGTGAAAATTTTATTTTTTTTCCAAAATTCCTATTATTACAACAATTTTTAATCAAAAGTTTCAATTTCTTAGTGAAACATTTGCTTGAGATTTTTTTTCTCTTTGCTAGTTCTTCGACTAGTTTTATGAGGTGTTCATCGACAATGCGTTGAGCCTCTTCGTCGTCATCTTCAAACAGAGCGTCGGCTGTTTGATTGGCGGCAATGGAAATGCCAAGCAAAGTCAGAAATTTGATCTCTAGCTCTTTCAGAGATCGCACTCCACGATAGGCAAGAAATTTTTTCCAACACAAAGGACGAGAAAAAGGACGAGGACGAAGACGAGTACGAGTAAATTTTAGTCTCGTACTACGAGGACGAAGACGAGTACGGGCGACTTTAAAAACTCGGTACGAGGACGAGTACGAAGTACGAGGCCCGAAAATTTTTGGTAAGAAGTACGAGGACGAAGACGAGAAAATTGAAAATTCCCTGCACTGGTTGTCAGGGATCGTGTTATTTCGAACCGACGACTAATTGCTGGGTTTGTGAACACTTTTTTCAACAGGCTGTAAAATCTTTCATTTTCGTATTTCAAAAATTTTTTAACTGTTTTGTAGATTTTGCCTTTCTGCGCAAAACAGTTAAAAAAAACATGTCTGAAATAAAGATTTTACAGCCTGTTGAAAAAGTGCTCACAAACCCAGCAATTAGTCGTCGGTTCGAAATAAGACTACCCCTGACAACCCCGGTTTAACTATTTTACTGTAGGGATTTCCGAAAAAAATCGGAAATCGGTCGGGCAAGGGGTTACGTACACCAATTTTTTGAAAATGGTAGAGTTTTTTTTATTCACCCTGAATGTTTAGACTGCTAGCGGAAGAAAATTAGAAGAAAATTACTGTGCTAAGCTAGTTTTTTCGACGTTGGTATAAATTAGGGTTGCGAAACGACTATATCTCGCGAATATGGGGAGGAATGTTTCAGGGCTCCGATTCTGTCCTAGTTTTTTCAAGTCAGGGGGAGGAAACTTAGTATAATAAATGCATTTTTCGCGAAGAAAAGAAAATGGCTAATTTTAAAGACGGGAATTCACAAAATCAGAACAGATCGGAACCCTGGAATATTCCCAGAATATGGCCGACAATATGGCCGAGTCATTTAAGAATCGGCTACAATCGTTTATAATTTTTTAATAATTTTTTTAAATAAACTTCATCCACAAAATTTCGTATATTTTTTAAGAATATGGACATGTACTCAAAACAGATTTAGAATTTAGTAAGTGGCATGCTAAACTCTAAATTCTAAATTGGAGGAAAATTAGTTGTACACAAAACAACAGTCTAAATTGCACTTTTAAAGTAGTGTCTAAATATTAAGATTTTTGGTACTCAAAACATTAGAGTCTAAATATTTAGACACTACTTTATTTAAAGTCTACTTTTCCCACTCAAAACGCAATCTAAATTCCACTTTTCGTACTCAATACACAGACTAAACTCTAATTTTTCTTTATAAAAAGTGGGGCAGGGGGCTGCTGTCTAAATTTGCTGTCTAAATTTAGACTCTACTTCCGACCTATTTTTCGTCAACTTTTTAATTCTTTGACCTATTTTTTGATGTTTATGTTCTCAAGCAAACTTTTAACGCTCTTTCTTGCTTTCGTGCTGGTTTTATTGCTGCAGTTATGATTTATTGAAAAAATTCAAATTTCAAAGTACTTGTTTTAGAAGTGCTCTCAGTAATGGATGCAAAATTGTATGGAGAGAAAAGCTGATGAACAATGAAATCGGAGGTGTGCTTTTGGGCGACTAGGGTTATCCGTGCGAAAAATGGCTGATGACTCCCTTCCTCAGACCGTCGTCGACTAGTGATATGAGGTTGGAATGAATGCATACTTGTAGACAGGGATTAATTGCATATCTATCCACATCAGGATTGCATATCTATCCACTTCAGGTACAACAAGTCGAACAAGAGAACAAGGGTCGGCGTGGAGCAGAGGATTGGGCAATGGAAGCGTCGCTTTGCCATCCTGCACAGTGAAGTCCGCCTCGGCTTGGAGCATTTGGCTAATGTGGTCCTCTCAACTGCCGCCCTCCACAATCTTGCCGTAGAGCTGCGCATGCCTGAGCCAGAAGAAGAGGATGAATTTGAGGATGAGCAGCCAGAAGAACAAATCTATCTAGGTCGTCAAGTGACAGGCATTCAAGAAAGAAATATAATTGTGCGTGAATATTTTGGTTGAATGTGTTCTCTTCGTTGTTCATGTTATCGGATTGAATAAAATGGTAGAAGAAACACTTTTAAGTGGGGTCTTGTATTGAGTACGACTAAATATTTAGAGTTTAGACTTTGGCACTCTAAATTCCAAAATCTAATCCGTATTGAGTATTACTAAATATTTAGAATTTAGCATGCTAAATTCTAGTGGTTTAGTGAGTACCAAAAAATAGAGTCTAAATAATTAGAATTTAGATTTTGTTTTGAGTACCTAAATCCCAATTATAGTCACTAAATATTCAGAGTCTAAATCTGTTTTGAGTACGGGTCATGGCCAAAAAAAGATTTTGGCCGGAAATATTTCCTAAAATATTATGGCCGGCTATTTCAGCAATCCCACTATAAACATATAGCCACGAATTTTTTTGTAATTGATTCAACCCCATATCTAGGTTTTGCACGTTGAAAATAGCAACCTTCAAGATGCTTGCATTTGGGTGGAGGCAGTGCTCAGTGGTTCACGGGTTGCAAAAGACGAGGAGCTGAGCAAAACAAAAGCTATCTTTGTTGAGGGACTGGACTACCTTAGAAACTTTCAGGTTCCCATCTTTTTGACAATTTTATTTTACTCTATAGCTACGTCAATTTTTTTGCAGCCTGACTCAGACGACTTGTTTGCCAAAAAGCTTCGTTTCTCACCTGGTGATGATGCGGCTAAATTGCCTACAGCAATTTCTAATTTCGGAGAACTGACAGGTTAGTATTTATTGGTGCACAGACGATTGGTGGTTTTCGGTACATTTTTTGAATTCGCACCTTTTTAAATTTTTGGTTTCTTGTTGTGTGGGACACACATTTTAGCCCGCTCTAATATACGCTGGTATAGCCTGCCTACGTTGAAAAAATTCTGAAAAACACGGAAAACGGAACGCCAAAATTGAAAAAAGTGTACCAAAACTTGCCAAACGCCTCTATGCCGTATTTATTACCGTATTTCCTCTATTTAGGCGTCCCTCTAAATTCAAAAAACGTGTTTGTGACATTCTGTTTTTGGCCATTTTTTGAAAACTTCTATTATGCAAATTACCACTGATTTTGTAGCTCATCTCACTGGCTACAAAATAGTGGTAACTTGAGAGTCTGAGTCAAAATTACAATGCCAAGAACACGATTTAGAACGCAAAGGAGGGGGCGCTTTATTAGAGGAAATACGGTATATGCCAGGTAAAATCCCCTACTTTTAGTATCCCTGCCTCAGTTTTCTAATCGCTACTTACCGATGGAAGAGCAATATTTGCCGAAGCCCTTCCGAATGCCTTTAGAGTCTGACACCTTCAAGTACAAGAAGTTAAATGATGCTGACGAGTCCAGACCGTCCTCAAGGTTTGATTCTGCATGTATTGTTTTCGTCACTAGGAAATTTTTCATTTAGATATGGAGCTAAAATGGAGGATGAGGGAGGATCTAGATACCGTCGCAGACAGCAACTCGAAGAAGAGGCATGGGGCAGGCTGAAGACCGGCAATGGAGCTTATGAGACTGGCAAAAGAAGCAGGTGCAACTCTCCTAGAAGTTAGACTACTTTCAAGATTTTTGGATTAGCTTTTTAAATTTAAATTCCAGATCTAAGTGACGCAAATGCTGCCAACCCATGGACCAGACCATCAGTTCCTTCGCCTAATTTGGATGCCGAACTGCTGCAGCCATCGACTAGCCCTAGACCGGCATCTCCAGCTCAGCCAGAGCCACCACCCAGTTCTGCTACGACTTCGAGCAAGATTGTCAAAGCCAAACCAACTGAGCCCACATCACCAGTAAACAAACCAGAAAAACTGTGTAGAACCCTGTCTTCAAGTAGTTCATCTAAAACAGCAAATAAAAAGGACTCTCTGAAAAATCCTAGCAGTCAGACACCTGGACACAGTAAACCAGCACCTTCAGGGTCTAAAAAGCAGGAGCCATCACCTAAAACCACACCCAATTCTGCGGTATCAAAAAACTTGCAGGCCGGGGGATCGCTAATCGACAGCAAACAACAACTTCTGACAGGTATTCTATAGGGATTTTATAGTCAAGGGTTATCTATTCTGCATTTGTTTTACGAGCAGAGTTCTTGAATATAATCAACACTCGGTGTAAGGCCATCCCCTCAAAAAGTTCGTTACCGCCTAGGCTCCGACACTTTTTTACACTGATTTGAAGTCTTTCGGCCGAATCTGATTGGCCAGCCTGCTACAAAACATCGTAAGGATTCATATTTTACCAGTCATTTATAAAAATATGGAAATTTTTTCGAAAATTAGTTAAAAAAATGTCGGATCCTAGACGGGAAAGAACTTGAAAAATGGCTGTTTTTGAAAGTCATCCTGGATTGACAGTATTATTCTGTCAACGCTCTATATAATAACCCCTTTGGGTACCGTGCCTAGAGGTTCAGTCAGAGTTAGAGGAGAACGGGGATCATTTTATTGAGGGCATAGTTTTTTATTATAGTAAATTTTTTAGAATTTTTGATTCTATTAGGTTGATCCAAAAGTTCTTGGGCACCTTGAAAAAATTTATTTTCGATTTTTTATTAACGTGTTAATATTTTAGCATGATGTTTATCATTCCAATGTTTGCAGATCTAATTCAGAGGAGATATCACTCGAAGTCACATCAACAAAACAGCTCTCCAAAATCTTTATTCAACAAAATAATCTCCTCAACATCAACAACATTTTGCCATCTTTCAGGCAATCTCCCAATACCTTTAACAAAGAATCTAATCGGTTTCTGAAGCCTCTCGTTCTGAGTGCCTTCATGAAACAAAAACAGCAGAATGTGGCGTAAATGATCGTCTGTCATCTAAAAGACAGATGAGATGAAACGACGAAAAAGAAGCGAATAAAAAATCGAAAATAAATTTTTTCAAGGTGCCCAAGAACTTTTGGATCAACCTAATATTTTGGTCAATACTCTAAAACAAGGGAACACAGGCGCCTATCGGCGCCTCTATAGTATTTCGAAATTTCAATGAGGGGCTATGACTTCATTCATAAAAATAGGTATATCCCCTATTAGAACTCATTTTTTTCGCCTGTTCTTTTTTTAAAACGAAAGCTGACATTCTGGGGAACACGATGGTATTAGCGACAAAAGTGATTTCGCTATCTACGACCCTTTCTGGCCTTCGAAGTAAAAAAGCGTCACCCACCCACCCCAAACATGTTAATACAGGGTGTTTCAAAATTCGCACACTTTTAAACTGCCATAATTTTTGTTCTGACGCTTGAAATTCTGTAAACGCAGATCGTCTCAGTTTTTGATGACAATTTTTGGTATATAATGTAAAAAACACGATTTCGCTTGGTCCCCCTGTTTTGCTCCTGGTCTGTAGGTGGCCTTTGGATGAGTAAGGCCAAACAACAGGGGACCAAGCGAAAATCGTGTTTTACATTATATACCAAAAATTGTCATCAAAAACTGAGACGATCTGCGTTTACAGAATTTCCAATTCGCGTCAGAACAAAAAATTATGGCAGTTTAAAAGTGTGCGAATTTCTTGAAACACCCTGTACTATATAAGCTACTTACCGTATTTCCTCTAATAGAAGCCTCCGCTCCAATAGACGCCCCTGCTCTAATTAACGCACCCTTCAAGACCATTTTATTTTGCTATTTTTCGGAATGTTGTGTTTTTAGCAAAACCCACTGTTTCAAGCAACATGAGACGTTTCCAGAGAAAGCAGTTCGAACTGGTAACGCTTTTCTATTCGACGAGCGGTGGCTATGGCGATAGAACCGGACAAAAAACAGGGCGAAGAAAACGGATATTTGGTGTTTGAAAACGATGACTCGAAAAATGTTTGCCTAGAATTCTATATTGTTTCATTGATTGTGGGTTTTGTTGTTGTGAAATTTGGATAAAGTTTGGACTCTACTATACTATGGGTACCAATTTTTTTCTTTTGTCCCCTTTCCTGACTGATTTTTTTGCAAAAAATTCTGGAAAATTTATTTGTGCAAATGTGAAAAACATATTAGTGATTTGTGTTTACGATTGTACATCAGATATTGCTTGCTATCAGTTATGGAGATACAAATAAACAATGACAAAAATTGGTAAAAAATCAGTACGGAGGACCAGAGGAAAACATGGTACCCATTGTACAATAGAGCCTAATTTTATTTGCTTTGACCACGTTGTGCCTGATTTTCGTTGTGCCTAATTCGAGAGATTCAAAAATAAACGCCCCCGCTCCATTTAACGCCCCGTTCTCTATAAACGCCCCCTTAGAGGGACTTTGAACAATAAACTACCCGGGGTGTCTATTAGAGTAAATACAGTACAGTCGATATAGTGATCACCCTAGGGACCCCTCACAGGTGACCACTATAAAAAAGGTGATCAATGTATAGAGTGATCCTTACATAGAGTTTTTGTTCATCTAAAAATCACTGGACGAACACTATAGAGAAACTCACCATCAGAATCAATATTTTAATAGCAGCCAAAACAATAACGATTGTCTTGGTCACCCTGTGGTTTTTGTTCATTTTTTGACTTGGTCCTCTCCATGGTTTTTGGTCATTTTTCGACTTCGTCATCTGTGTTGAACCTAAAAATATCGAATTTGAACATAATTTTGTTGACTGGAGTCTGCCGCATAATTAAACTTTGGTATGCATGCTTTTTCATGCATACAGAGTCACTTTCGAGTGATTTGTGTCTAAGGTATGTGGGTGTGCGCATCTCAATTTCAAGCTCCCTGCTCCCCTAAAGGGCTCAACAGAGATGACCAAGTCGAAAAATGACTAAAAACCATAGAGGCGACCAAGGCAAAAATGACCGAAAACCACAGGGGGACCAACCAACCTATATCTGGTGATCACTATATCGAGACGCGACTGTATTTGGTTGAGCACCCAAAAATTTTGAGATCCACCCAAAGTTTTCGCGATTTTAGTGGAGTAACCCGTCAGGGGTGGTTATTAAAAAAAATGCAGTAAATACTTAATTTTAGCGGTTCCTCCGGCAACAACTCAAAACCACCACCATCACAAAAACCGCCACTTCCACGACAAAACTCCAGCCAAGAGGACAAGTCTCTAAATGAAAAAGTTCAAAATATTCGAGTGGCCCATGAGAAGCGACAACAGCAACGCTCAGGCAGCATCATAAATCATGAGGAAGAGGAGGAGGAAGAAGAAGAGAACGCTGCTCACAGGTCCAGACCAATCCACACCAGCACCCAGAAGTTCCGTATAATTCGACGATCTTCCTCTTCTCGTCCGGCCAACCACTCCCAACCTGCTAAACAAGAAGAGAAAAAAATTGAAGAAAGCAGCAATCAACTGTTTCCTATTCCAATCTCCCATTTTCCAGGTTTGTAAATTTTGCACTTTTTCTACAGGTAATTGTTGCAAATGGTTAACTGTAAGATGTTTAATCATTCTAAAGCTAACTTTTGAAATATTTGCTTCCGATTTTACAGTTAACCGTTAACACGATATTATCATCCCTAACTGATTTCCATAAAAAAATATCGTGTATTCTGATTTTCAAACCAGCACAGTTCGTTGTTTTTTGATGTAAAAGCATGGAGTGCAAAAATGATAGAAAGGATGGCGCTAGTATAGAATACCACCCCCCGAAATCAGACCTTCTAAAAATCGTTGAAACTACCATTTGGAACAATAAGTTTGGGCTTAGCCCTTAGGCTTAGGGGTAGGCCAGCGTATGGAAGTTGTGACTAATAAGTGTTTTACCCACTTTTTCTGGGGTCTGCAACATATATTTGGGTGCTCTTTATTTAGGCTTAGGGGTAGGCCAGCGTATGGAAGTTGTGACTAATAAAAACAAGGTAAAAAATCGATAATGACTGAAATTATCCATGTGGTTTGCCTTGCTCCCTTAAGGCAAAAAGTGAAATTTTGGTCAAAAAATTTTTTTTCGAAAGATGTCTTCCGCCACCTAAAAGCATGTTTTCTACACGTTTCAGGTGCTAAAACGGCGGTAGGCGTCGACATTTTCGAGAAATTTTATCTTGACACGAAATTGTTTTTCTTTTACCTTACGCACTGCTTCGCTTACGTTTTTACTTGTAACTGCTAGGATAAGAAGAAATACTCTGATACAGCAATTTGCAAAGGATGCAAGTGTGACTGGACTTATTCGCCACCTGAAGCAGCACGAGGAATACAAGAAGAAGTTCGAGAAGCTGGTAGACAAGACCGGAGAAGCAGTGGTAATGGAGCTGTTCAGCCATGCAAGAGATGTCTTCCATTACAAACTCAGTCACTTGGATCCCTTTAATGCCGAGCAGCTCATTTTTCTGAACCGTGCTCTTTCTGATGTTAACTTTACTTTGTTTAATTTGTTTGTCTGGTGTTTGTCAGGAGTTTTAATAAGGGACTTTCTGGTTTCTCTCGTGTTTCTCTCGTTTCTCGTCGGGATTCTCGAAAAAGTTTTGTCGAGAATATCGATTCTCGAAAACTTTGTCTTTCTCGATTCTCGATTTTCCCCCAATTGCCAACACTAAATATAATGGTGATTTTGTCTGATATCTCGTGATATCAGATGAAATTTATCGATATCACATAATCAGTCAACCTGTAGTGACCAACTTTTTTTGAAACCCAAAATTTTCAGTAAAAGAAATGTTAGAAAACATCGTTTTTATCGTTGTTAGCAGGGTTGGATTCGGTCGATTTTTTTTGGATTGGTCGGTTTGAAAGAAACCGTTTTTTTTGGATTCACGTGTAAATCTACACTCAAAAGATCCAAATAAAAATTTATTTAAGTATTAATAAATAAAATCTGCCATTTTAACCGCGGCGAATTTGCCGTTTTCGCCGCGGTTTAAAAAAAAAATTAAAATGGCAAATTTTGCCGTTTCCGCCTACCGCCGCTAAAACACGCAAAAAAAGTGGCCGAAATGGTTTTTTAGAGGATTACATATACTGCACTCCTGCCTACACATTAATTGTTGTTTCAAATCGTCATAACTTCCATATTCTCTGGTTAAAAAATTATGAGACTGGTCATTCGATAGCTATTTCCCAGGGCTATATACTGGTCAAAAAAGCTTCTCCTTATCTAGCCTTTAGATTTTCCTTAAAGTCACAAGTTCAAGCCCAACTCCCGACCACTTCACTTTTTTGGTTTTTTCTGCACCTTTATTATTATTATCCTATTCGACGTAAAATCAAAAAGTAGATTCAGGTCATAAATATCAGATTTTCAAGTTTTCCTATAAAAATTTGAGCACAGGTCAGATGAAAGTCGGACTCGGTAGAACTCGCAGTTGTTAAAAAAACTAAATAAACAACTTTGCAAAATATTGACTTTGTCCTAAGATACAGACCGTCAAACTCGAGGGGGCTGTATATTTAAAGGGGAGGGCTCTTATAATATAAGAATAAAATATGAGACTTGTATTGGAGGAAATACGGTAGATCGGAATTCCAGCCGGAAAATAGGCGCAGGGGCGTTTTTGTCCACTTTTTGCCATTTGAAAAAAGTGGCCGAATGTCAACCCACCGGAAAATAAACCGGAATTTTTAACTTTGAAGGCACGGCGTATCAAATTTCAAAAATCGTGAATAGGGTAAATTTTCCCTTCAAGGACCATGGTTTTTGCGCGCAGCGGCATGCGCAAAATTTGAATTGGCGGGGGACACTTCTCTGTCGTCTAGGACTATACTCTTTTGAGTTATTTCAAAGGACTTGAAAGAGTATGGTGCGGGAAGCAGTGTTATTTTGAGAATTTTTTTCAGCAGATGATATGATATTGATTTGATATAGCCTTGATGTGATATTAGTTGATATGATATTGGTCAAAAAATTATTTCACTGATATGATATTGATGTGATAATAATCGGAAAATTTCCGGCTGATGTGATGCTGATATGATGAACCAATTTTCCTGTTTTCAGGACCTGGTCATAAAAAGGTGAGATGACAATATGAATAAGAGGAATAAGAGTCTTTATTGATCGTGGGAACAAGGGGGAGTCACTTAGAATTGAGGTGACACTACCCATACAAAATTTTGGCGGGAATTCAGGAATTGACTTTTTGCTTGATGTGATATTGATGTGATGATCATTGAAAAATTTTAGGGTGATATGATATAGATGTGATACGAAAAAGTTTTTTCAAATGTGATGTGATAGTGATGTGTGTCCTTCATCAGATCATATGATATCAGTTCATATCAATATCATATCAGTTCTATATCATATTTTCTGATATCAAAATAACACTGGCGGGAAGATAGAGAACTGCCCCCCGCCCCCAATTCAAATACTGCAGACGCCGCTGCGTCCAAAAACCATGGTTTTTTCAAGACAAAAATGATAATATTTGCTGAAGTTTCTTCATTTTGATCGATTGGATGTTGAGCTAAATAAGAGAATTTATACAAAATTTTTATTATTAGATTGCCCATGTCTGGGCTCAAAAGTAAACTAGGAGTTCTAAAAAAACAGAAAGATAAAGCCATTGTTGTTGCCTTTCAAGCCAAATTTCAGTATGTCAGTTTTTTTCTAAAAATGTCGGTTTTTTTTAATTTTATTGACTTTATCAGTGTTTTCAAAAGTCACACTAACTTCACCGACCTTTTTATCTGAAATTTTGTTTTCTTATCTCAGTTGTTTTTACACCATCTTGTAGCTGAGATTTTTCTCTATCCATTCAGTGGTCAAACGCTTCAGCTAAAAATAATTTTTGACAAAATCACACCAAGTGTGACCTTAAAGTCACACCTTTTCATAAAAAGTGGGACTTTAAAGTCGCACTTGGTGTAATTTTGTCATAAATTATTTTCAACTGGAGCGTCTGACCACCGAATCGATGGAGAAAAATCTCAGCTACAAGATGGTGTAAAAACATCTGAGGTAAAAAAACAAAATTTCAGATAAAAAGGTCGGTGAAGTTAGTGTGACCCAAGTGTGATAGTGTGACTTATGAAAACACTGGACTTTATGGTGCCTAATTTTTCGTGAATGCGTTTTACACTACGTGTCCAATGACGCGGCAAAAGTCGCAGTCACAGTCGCAGTCACAGTTACAGTTACAGTCGCAGTCACAGTGTGTGTCCAATGACGCGACTGCGACTGTGACTGCGACGTAAATTCAAATCGATTTGAAGCGTCAGTCGCAGTCACAGTCGCAGTCGCGTCATTGGACACACACTGTGACTGTAAAAATATTTGTGTGACTGCGACGTAAATTCAAATCGATTTGAAGCGTCAGTCGCAGTCACAGTCGCAGTCGCGTCATTGGACACACACTGTGACTGTGACTGCGACGTAAATTCAAATCGATTTGAAGCGTCAGTCGCAGTCACAGTCGCAGTCGCGTCATTGACACACTGTGACTGTGACTGCGACGTAAATTCAAATCGATTTGAAGCGTCAGTCGCAGTCACAGTCGCAGTCACACTTTTCCGCGTCATTGGACACACACTGTGACTGTGACTGCGACGTAAATTCAAATCGATTTGAAGCGTCAGTCGCAGTCACAGTCGCAGTCGCGTCATTGGACACACACTGTGACTGTGACTGCGACGTAAATTCAAATCGATTTGAAGCGTCAGTCGCAGTCACAGTCGCAGTCACACTTTTCCGCGTCATTGGACACACACTGTGACTGCGACTGTGACTGCGACTGTGACTGCGACTGTGACTGTTGATGTGTGTCCAATGACGCGGAAAAGTCGCAGTCACAGTCGCAGTCACACTTTTCCGCGTCATTGGACACGTAGTGTTACATAATATTTTCCGTCCGTCTAACGCACAGTTTATTAATCCGTTAGAGGAAACAAAAGATTTTCAATAAAATTGAAAAAATTCCTTTGAGATTTCCGGTTTATATAGAGTTGACTGTATTATCAAAACAAGTTTGACCCATTAACCCACTTACAACCTCAACCCCAATAATAACATTACAGTAACCCTTTGTAATAGTTAACTGTAGGAATTTTAAGGAAACAGCACCAGTAGTGCACCCAATTGGATAGTTCGCCGACAACAGAGTTTTGAACGGTCAAAGACCAATCCAGACATGTTGGAGAGTCTGGCAGCTTTTGTCAAGTCAAGCGGCAGCAATCCTGCTGCTGCTGGATTCCCGAGTGCCCGGGTCCAGCAATTGCTGAATGAACGAAGTTTAGGAAGTTTGGAGAGCAGAGGTAGACCACTCTTCAGACAAGACTCGACTGGAGAGAGTGGCACACAATCCAATACTACCACCAACACCACATCCACCTCAGCCACTGATGGAGACCTGGAGTCCGAGAATGGAGCTGCTCAAAAAGCCAATGGAACTGTGGTACAGAGGAGATCCAGATTTAGAAGGCGCTCCTCCATTGTGCCGGACAGGGAGTTGTCCACTGAGGAAGAAGAAGCCAATGCTGCTGCTTCAACTGCTACAGCTGTGAGTGGATCGTTGAGCAGAGCAGTGGCCAGAAGATCTTTGTCCAGAACTAGTGCCACAACCAAACGAGACATCAACCCCATCATTGACTACGCTGCCAAACAAAGACCAAGACTGGTGTTTGGACACAGAGGTGATCAGCCTGGAGAAATGCACTGGGTGAGTTTTTTTAGATACGGTGTGGACCTTTTAGGGAAAAAAGAGAAAATTTTAGGAAAAGTTAAGGTGGGAACCAGTGGTTTTTAATCTCTGATTAATATGGCTCTTTTTCCACCCCTCAATCGGAAATGACAACAATTTTTTCCATCTATGGAATTTTCAGTTGGTGCAATCTTATAGCATACTTATGAGTGACAGGTCTATAAAAGAGTTATTGATAAGGTAGATATTATCCGAAGCAGGGTTATGCCAGCCTCCAGGAGGATCCTCCTGGAGTGGAGGCTGAGCCTCCAGCCTCCGCCTCCTCGGAGGGAGGCTAGGAGGGAGACTGAATTTTAAAATTTTAAGGGAGGGAGGCTAGAAGGGAGGCTGCAAATCCCAAAGGAGGCGAAGGCGGAAGCCACCGTAGTCTCTTTTTAGCCTCCCTTCAGAGTGTACCAAAGTGTTCAGAGTGTTCCGAGGTACCTGGGTACTACCACCTGGATGGCTAGGTATGATTTCTTAGGTGCCATAATCGCCAGTAATCATCGAATAATTAAACTGCCTCTACTTTTGTTGGTGAACTTGCAGACTCTTGATGTTCGATCCTTTTGACTATTTGAATACCACCATCTAAATACTACCTAAGTACCATAGACACCACCGCGATGCCTGGATACTACCATTTAGATGACTGGGTACCACCTCCTAAGTACCATCACCTGAGTACCACTAAATACAGAAATGACTGTGTACAGTACACAAGTAGTAAAAGGTGCTTAAAAATACCAGGGAAACATGTTTGAGCACATCCTACCGTACGCTCGCTCACCCTGCGCCTCAGGCTTCGCCTAAGTTAGAAAAAGACACGATCTGGTTTTAAAATAAACTTCTCACATATGGGACCCAAATCAGATTAGGCCCAAGAAAGTGGACCCCAAATGAATTGGTGCTTCTTGTGAGATTCGAACTTTCTAATAAAGGTGATGTCCGCCACAAAAATACTTGAACCATGCAGACGAATTTACCTGCAGATGAATTTACCGTTTACCGGGTGCACCCCTTTTTATTTATAAAAAATCAATCAAATTTAACTAGCGAATAGCTCATTATGTAGCCTGGTTTGTCCGCTTCAAAATGACAGCATAGTTTTCAACTGAAAGAATAAGGTATGACCATTCCCAAGTGCAGCTATACGAAAAAAGCCGGCCCACTGTGCAGGCCCCTTTATACCGTATATTTTCTACTAAAGGCCCCATCCCTAATAAAGGCCCCATCCCTAATAAAGGCCCCATCCCTAATAAAGGCCCCATCTCTAATAAACGCCCCATCTCTAATAAAGGCCCCATCTCTAATAAAGGCCCCCTGCCAATGACCTATATCACAGCCCAGAAAAATAATTCTGCAAATCTGTTTTTTGCGTTTTTTTAAGTTAGCACGAGTTGGCTAAAGTACACTATTTGGCCAAAGCCAAAAGTGCGTTTTTTCAAGGTCTAAGTATTTTTTAGGCAGTGAAAACGATAGAAACGGCGAAAAAAACCGCGTTTCAGGGTGTTTCATGAAGTGGCGCTATTCGACAATTATTCCTAACTTTTTAATAGTTGAACATGAAAATAAAAAAGTTTGGACGAAACTTCACCATCCTTCTTGTACAGACTTTAACATCTGAATTCGTACCTCAATTGTAACCAAGCCTTCAGTGGCCGATTATAGTTTTTCGTAGCAGAAATAAACTTTTTCATGAAATACAGGGTGGCGCAATTTTTTCGGGTACATTTGTTTTGTTCATAACTTTTTAAATTCGCGGTCATTTTTTTTCGCTGACCACTCATTCGAAAGCCCTTTTTTTGCCATTTTGTTTAAAAAAAAGAACGCGCTGATATGATTAAAAATCACCGAGATATGGCTGTTTTTGTGAAGGCGTCGGGTTTCACCATTTTTTCGATTTTTAGATGCCTTACTCCAATCAAGAGAAAGCGCGAATCTTCGTGTGGTGGATCGAGAGCCAAAGCAGCTATGCAGTGTTCAGGCGACGAGTGCGAAGGGAAATGGGTCGTCATGCCCAAGTGCCAAAGCGAGACAATGTTATTCGATGGAATCAAATGTTCGTGGAGTCCGGAAGTGTTCAGCGAAAAGACAAGAAAGGAACAAAGTTGGTTTTGAACATTGAGCAATGTGTTTAAGGTGGGTGCGCACAGATCAGAAGAAGGCCGAGGTACTCTCTTTGTTTACAGCTGATCGTCATTCAAGTCCAAGAAGCGTAGCGATGCTAGATGGGATGCCAATTCACATTCAGAACAATTCAGCGTATTCTCAAGGTTGGGGTTTTTCTTTTTCCACCAGTTAACAATAAGCTTATCCTCTTTTTGCATTAAGGAAATGAAGTTTCATCCTTACAAACTACGCCTGAATCATGCTCTTCGACCTCGTGATCTTCCAGCTCGAGTTGCTTTTTCTCGTTCTCAGTTGGCTCTTTTCCAAGCGGATCCATCTTTCCTCGACAACTTGGTTTTCTGTGACGAGGCCCATTTTCATCTGAAGGGAGGCGTGAATCGACACAATTTCCGCTATTGGGACGACGAAAATCCGCACTGGTTTAAGCAATTCCTCCATTCTCCTCGGGTCACAGTCTTTGCTTTGCTTGGTCGTTCTGGAGTCGTCGGACCTGTCTTCATCCAGGGGAACATCAATGGTGCTTCATATCTCCGCCTCCTTCAAGATCAAGTGGTTCCGGAACTTCAGCAGTGGGCAAATTTCGGGCAGTTGATTTTTATGCAGGTAGGTTAAAGGTTAATGATTATTGTGTACAAAATGCTTTCTCGTTTAGGATGGAGCCCCGCCTCATTGGTCTCTAGCTGTGCGCAACTATCTGACAGCAGTTTTTCCGAACAGGTGGATGGGTCGTGGTTCTCCGAATCTTTCTTGGCCGCCATATTCTCCGGACTTGACTCCCTGTGACTTCTTTCTGTGGGGCTGGATCAAGAGCCAAGTGTACCGATCTCCTATCAGCGACTTGGATGAACTGACAAGAAGAATTCAAAACGCCTTTCGAGATTTGCCTCAGCAGATGATTGACCGATCAATTCAAGCCTATGAACAGCGTCTCAACCGGTGCATTGCTGTTGGTGGCAGAAGTGTGGAGCAAACATTTGCAAACGTTCATTGAGTCCTCGTTGGGGTTTTGTTTCGCATGTTATGATTTGTTATCAATAAAAATGTATCTGAATTGTTATTAAAAAAATGTGTATGAAACACATGGATAAACAGTCAAAACCCGACGCCTTCACAAAAACAGCCATATCTCGGTGATTTTTAATCATATCGGCGCGTTCTTTTTTTTAAACAAAAAAGCAAAGAAAGGGCTTTCGAATGAGTGGTCAGCAAAAAAAAATGACCGCGAATTTAAAAAGTTATGAACAAAACAAATGTACCCGAAAAAATTGCGCCACCCTGTAATTCACCTTTTTGTGTCATATTTTAGTTTTTCGTGGCAGAAATAATCTTTTTCGTGGCATGCCGGCATATTTCAGCCTTTTCGCAAACCAAATCAGTTTATGCCCGCAAAAAAACACCCCCTTTATGTCAGTTTTGATAGATATGGGTCCAACCAAATAAAGTGCCGATGCAATAAGCAATAAGCAAAAAACTTTGCAAAAAAACATAAACTTATTATTATTACGGATTTTAGCCTCGAGGAGTATGCTCAATGCCCGGTGGAGAGTTCGCAGGTGATTTTTCAGGCTTTTATTGATAGGTTAGACCCATTTAAATTTTTGTGTTGTTTTTAGTTTGTGACTCGTCCAACCATCGTATCCAGGTGTTTGATTCAAACGGTCGATTATTACGCACTTTTGGTAAAAATAATAGGTCATACTATCGCTTAAAAACTAATCCTCTTAATTTTTAAGGAAAATATGGAAGTAATGAAGGAGAAGTAGATAGTCCTGCTGGCATTGCTTACAACCGCTATAAGCATCAACTAGTAGTATCCGACAGGTTTGATTGCTGCATGAAAAATTGGTGAAAATATTTTTGTTGCGTTTCAGATATAATCATCGCATCCAAATTTTTGATTTAAATGGAAAATTTGTGCGACAATTTGGAATTCGTGGGTCGACAAGCGGCAAATTCAATAATCCTTGGGGTTTGGCACTTGATGAATTGGGCTTGATTTATGTTGCAGATAAAGTGGATTTTTTTAATTGGGGATGGTCGAATAAATTTTTAATTTAATTAAATTTTAGGATAATCATCGTGTACAAGTGTTTGACCAAAACGGTTGGTAATTTTTTTAATTTTTGATGGTTAAAGCGTACATATTCGGTTGGTGCATAATTAACGTCGGTTTTTTTATTTGCACACTATTCAACAACAACCCAAATACAAGTCCGCCTATAACATTTCTGAGTATTGTTCTGGAGCATATTCACCCTCTACATCAATAACATCTTCCCATTTGCTCGGCAGCCGATCAATTTCACGAGCGAAGAAGTGAGCATTTTTTGACGTAATCCACGCTTTAATATCGCCACAATTCTGATTACGTCAAAAATGCTCACTTCTTCGCCCGCGGAATTGATCGGCTACCGAACAAATGGGAAGCTGTTATTGATGTAGAGGGTGAATATGCTCCAGAATAATATTCAGAAATGTTATAAGTGGACTTGTACTTGGGTTGTTGTTGAATAGAGTGCAAATAAAAAAACCGACGTTAATTATGCACCAACCCAATAAAAAATCAGGGCTAAAGTACACAATCAACAGCCCCCAACTTGACCGAAATGGTGTCCTAAGGCCGTTTTGGCTGCTTTTAAAGTAAGAAAGCAATGAATAGTGGGAAGACACTTTTAGCACTTTTGGAAAAATATTTTGTTGCTCTTTTTGCCTTGGGCAACCAGGGTTACGAGTTCCGGGGGTACCTAGGGCATCAAAATTTAAAAAAAGCATAAAAAGACTTTGAACAAGTTTTGCTAACTGGAGCCTACCGCATATAGAAACTCTGGTATGCATACATCTTTCATGCATCCAGAGTCACTTTCGAGTGATATGTGTCCCAGGTATGTGTGTGTGCGCATCTCAACCCCTCGCCACCAAGCCCCTGCGCCCCCTTCGGGCGACTTCCTTGCCATGTCCAGTTGGGAAAGCGTGGTAAAAACCACCAAATAAGGTACAGTCGAACTCCGATATAACGCCACCCCTGGGGACCGTTATTTGGTGGCGTTATATCGGGGGTTGTGTTAAATCGGGGGTGATATGAAATAAGGTTTATTCAAACAATAACAATCTACCAAACAACAAACTAACTCACATGGAAGAAATCTGTGAGTTTACTCTGCTTTTCAATTTTCTGGCGCTCTCTGTAGAAAAATTCGTCCAAAGTGTCGCTGTGACCAAGAATGGATGGATCAGCGGTGTTCTTGTTGCAAAGACTACGCGTACAAATTTGAAAAACGAAGCAGTGGCGTTATATCGGTGGTAATTTTATTGCTTGGGTCTTTCTTGTAGGTGGCGTTATATCGGGTGGCGTTATAACGGGGTTAAACTTTGTGTACTTTCTTTGCTGGCCAACCAAATTTTTTAAAAGTGGCGTTATATCGGAGTTCGACTGTATCCAAATACCATCCAGAACTGGCAAAAAGTCAAATTTTAGTCCAAATTTTTTTCTGGAAATTGCTTTCCCAATCGTTTTTTCAACTTTTCTTCACGTAAAAGTAGTCAAAACGCATGAAAACGAGATTTAACCCAGTTTTTGGACCAGTGGGAATTATGTACTCCGGCCAAAATCAGGACCGCAGAATTTTCTTCAACGTTCCAATGTGAAAACAGTTTGCAAAAAAATTTAAATTTTTAAAAATTCTTGAAAAATGTTTTGCTAGAAAATTTTTTTTTCACGAAAATTTTTATTTTTTGGTTTTGAGCTTTTTGATGTTCTGTCTTTCGATTTTTCGGCACCTTGAAATCGGTTCTTGACATGGTACATGGCCTGAAAATTAAATAATAAAAAATAATTAAAATAATAATACCAATTTATGGTCCAAAGTAGGTTCAAGCATATATTTTAGGAAACTTTATGAACAAGTTTGGCTCACACGGGGAAGCAGTTGGTCAGTTTGACAGTTGTTTTAAATAATTTACATTTCTCATTTAAAGGGCAGTTCAATCACCCACTATTTATTGCTATTCACAAGCGGACTCAAAATTTGTTTGTGAGCGACAGTGCCAACCACCGTGTTTGTGTCTTTAATCATGATTGCTCGCCTTTGTTGGTCTTTGGTGTTGAAGGATTCCAGCCTGGTCAATTGAAGCTGCCAAGGGGCGTCGCAGTGGATGAACAAGTTGGTGTTTTCACTGAAATATCTGTCATATTTTTGCTTTTTAGGGATTTGTCGTTGTTGCTGACAGGTTTGTTTAAAAGCTCCTATGATTTGTAAATTTTAATCTGGTCTGTTTTTACTGCTCATTTAGTGGTAATAACCGAGTTCAAGTGTTCTCTCCTGACGGCCAATCCATTCGTGTCTTTGGTGCTTGGGGAATCCTGCCCGGTCAACTGAAAGGTGTTGAAGGAGTAGCCATAATGGATACACAAATCATCGTATCAGATCGAGAAAATCACCGTGTGCAATTGTTTTAGACGACAAATTTGTTCTCAGTATTAATCTATTTGCTCACTTCTCATTGCCTTGAAACCAGTGTTTTGTGTTGTAATTTCGGGTTGCTCACACTAATAAACTTGTTTCAGAAATGGTCTATGCAAAGTTATTATAGAATTTATCTAGCTTTTTGCTAGGCTTTAATTTTTTTACAATTTTTAGCAAAAAATCGAGACCAATTTAGTCTGAAAATCACTAAATACATTATAATTTAATAAAAGAAATTTAATGCTATCATTCAATTTGCTTTAATCATTCAAACATTGGGAAGGATAAGATTTATACACAGGCTCAGCTGTCCAAAGGGCAATCCTATAGTTTTCCCATCACCGCAAACAGTCCGAACGATCATAATTGGCTAGAGCGATATTAGCGATAGGACTTACCAACTGGGACAAAATTTGAGTCGAACCAAGCAATACTTCGAGGTGGGACACTGGCCAAAATTGTAGCCGTGGATATTTCAAACAAACAAATAAGATTTCACAGCAAGACTTAAGTCAAAATTTGGGCGAAACTTTTTTATGAGGGAACTACCCAAAATCTTGTCTTGACCACTTTTAGATGCTTTAGACCTGGAATGCTACAGAAAACGTGTATTGGGAAACACATTTGCAAAAAAAAATTTGGAATTAGGGTAAACCAGGTGTCCCGGATTCTAGGTATGCTTGGCCGCTTCGCGGCAGAAGACCCAACTTGCTCCTCATTGAAAGGAAGGGGGGAAGGGCATATACCCATCAAGGTGCATATATACCAGGGTTGCAGCCGACTTTTTTCCAAAAAATCAGAATCAGATATGAGATGTCGAAAAAAGTCAGATAATCAGTTATTAGAAATCAGATATCAGAAATAGGCAAATTTTTTATTCGAAAATTTAAAAATTATTCAAACACGGCAAGTTATTGTTAATAAAAAGCAACATTCTAAGGTTTCTTGGTGTTAAACGTTTTCGAAGATCATTAACAATAATTCCTGCTATTGAAAAAAGCCGTTCGCTTTCCATAGATACTACAGGAGCAGAATGGAACTTCTTCGACATCGGTTTCAAAATGCTCCATTTAGTGCCATGATCTTCCACAAAGGGATTCTAAAATCATTCTGCTTTCGCTTCTTCGCTTCTTCTGCTTCCAATTTTTTGCTAAAGAGATTCGGATGCTTCCGCTGGAGGTGATGTTTGAGAGCAGTGGTGGAGACATGTTCGTCCCCACCAATAATTCGCTGCATGCATTGCATTGGGCTTTTTGTTTGTGGCCCTTTTGGTCAACTGTAAAGGGAATAGATCAACGCCTAAGTAATTTTTATAGCAAACCGATGTTTCTTTCAAAGAGCGTACATAAAGAAAGACATGTTTGAAAAATTTGTTATCGAGGTTGACCAACTGCCTTGGTCCCCAAGGTAGGCTGAGCGACATGGTGTCTAAATTATTGAGATACACTACGTTTTGGTTGCTGAGCTGGGCAAAAGAGTCTTTAATGCATGTATGATCAAGAGTCTTGCTCGGAATCACGCAGGGGCAGGGGCGCCCCGAAGGTGGCGCAGAGGGCTTGGTTGGTTAGAGATGCGCGCACTCACTTACCTTGACATGATTCCAGCAAGACTCTTGATCATACATGCATTAAAGACTCTTTTGCCCAGCCCCAGCAAATCAAAACGTAGTGGAAATATCTCAATAATTTTTTTAGACACCGCTCTCATTCGCTCAGCCTACCTTGGGGACCAGGACAGTTGGTCAACCTTCGATAACCAAATTTTTTTTCAAAACATGTCTTTTTAGTACGGAAATTCTTTGGAAAGAACTTTTTTATCGGTTTTAGCGTATAAAAATTACTTAGGAGACGTCTGAACACGTTGACCAAAAAGGCCCTCCTAAGTAAACAAGTTCCTTATTGTCCACTTGTTCGAAGTAATACCATCAGCTAGTTTTATCGTCTTTTAGGAGTTCATCGCTCCTAAAAGAATAGCATAGTAAAATCCAAAAATCTGATTAAACTGATGACAGACGATATAACACACTGTAAAATATACATTGTGATAGAAGGAAAAGGATAAATTTTAAAAAAGATATATTTATGAAATACAGTCAAACCTCTATATAACGGCCCTCTATAACGGCCCCCTGGGACCATTTTGGTTGGATTTGACTAAAACATAAGGAGTTAAACCCTCTATGGACCTATTCCCTGCCGGTCCCAGAAATGAAAGAAGCCTCTATATAACGGCCCCTAACCTGAACACGACCTTTTCCAGTTGCCATTTTGCAAGAAGAGGAGAATAGCAGCACGCTCACTTGACGCGCTTCTTGAAGCATGAACTGAGTTGGAATTACGCGACGAAATTCAAGGTGGCCTTGCTATGGATGATTACTTGAACGTAGACAATGGAGTTGTGACAGGTTTGCACTCATTCCCTTTGTTCATTCTTGAGGCTTGGGGATACAGTTGTACATTGCTTTTGTTGTAGATGGGGTCTTGATTCTCGCTGAGATCGTGGAAAACGTCACGGCGAACAATGGCGACCAGCAGCGATGTCATTAAAGCGAAGGAAGTCGAAATTGAGGGGCTACAGTGGGCCTTTCGAATTGTCCAACAGTATGTGGAGAAGAATTCTGACAATCCGGCCATGCTTTGCCTCAGCGATGGTCTCGATGAATTTCTGGATAAGGAGCGCAGGAAGAAACAAAAGACAAGCACATTAACCCATTTCTTCTCGTTTAACCGTTGATTGCGCGTTGTTTGAATGTAGTTGTTATTGCTGGTGTTTAAATAAATGGTTGTTTCTGAGTCTGCCACTTCAATAATAAGCTCGTTTTGCGATACCTCTATACAACGGACCCCTTTACAAACGTTAGTAATATACCCTCTATATAACGGCTCCTCTATATAACGGCCCCCTCTATATAACGGCCCCCCAAGGCCGGTCCTTAGGGGGGCCGTTGTATAGAGGTTTGACTGTATAATAAATAGAGGCAAATAATGTATCATGCAGCTGATTTTTTTCAAAAAATTCAGAATCAGATATCAGATGTCGAAAAAAGTCAGATAATCAGATATCAGAAATCAGATATCAGATATCGGCTGCAACCCTGATATATACCCTTCCCCCCTCCCTTGCAGTGAGGAGCAAGTTGGGTCTTTGGCCGCGAAGCGGCCAAACATACCCTAAATCTAGGATACCTGGTTTGAGTGCCACCCATGGTCCAACCATAATTGGACTTTTTTTTTGTTATCTGGGGTATAAAATTCAGAGAGACCAAGTCAAAAAGTGAAGTTTTTGTCAAATTTTTTTTCATGCAAATGTATTTCCCAATCAAAATAACACGTTTTCTGTGGCATTCAGGGTCTAAAACATCTAAAAAAGTGATCAAAACATGATTTCGGGCATATAAGGAATTCTTGCCAAAATTCGGTCTGGGCGGAGAAAGAATCGTCCCGTCACGACCCTTATTAATATTTAAATTAAAATTCAGTCATAGAGGTTTATTCCTATTGTTTCCATGAACTCTGCCGGAATCAGCAGCCTGCCGAGAGAAATCTTTT